>JAEQBH010002461.1:0-199783 GCA_016808115.1 Tetrastigma voinierianum | reverse complement strand
GGTCACGCCAATTAGAAGCACACACCAAGGTTAACGACAAGAAACAAAGTGCTACTGGGAGGCAACTCCAAGCCTTTAAATTTTTGTGGGTCTCTGCTTCGATTTCAAGTCATGGGTTTATTTTTGCTTGTTTTTAATTTTATTCGCATTTCAGGTTGTGTGTTTCGAGGTTCCCAGGTTGAAATGATGAAGATAACACGGCAAGCCTCAGGAAGCTTTTGGAGAGCATTCACGCAATGAGTTTTTTTTCAATACTGAGAAAAGTTTTTGTAAAATTCCTATGTGTTATTCTCGAACGCCGCAACATCGACTGAGTCACATTGTTTTCTTTTTTTTTTTTTTCTTTTTTTTTTTTTTCTTTTTTTTTTCTTTTTTTTTTTTCTTTTTTCTTTTTTTCTTTTCTTTTTTTTTTCTTTTTTCCTGCTGCTGAATTTTAACCTCCCGAGCACATCACGACGTTGAAAACATCATTCTCTGCAAGGTCACCCAACGTCACGACATTGGATCCCAACATCGCGACGTTGAAAATACATCCCTCTATAACGTCGTGACGTTGGACTTCAACGTCACGACGTTGAAAATACACCTCTCGGGAATGTCGCGACGTTGGTCACAACGTCAATACTTTGATAATCCAGCTTCTTTGTAACGTCGCAATGTTGATAATTTCGAAGCTTCCGCAATATCACATTGAATTTAAACTTTCGTGAACGCCAGCGTAAGTCAGCCCATAAACGCTATGACGCTGCCTTGTTTTAGCCCGTAAACGCTAAATTTATCCCCTCTGCCATTCCTAAAACCCTAAGTGCTCTCCCTAGCTTACAAGTTTTTTGGATAGATTCCGATCTTAACACTTCCAAATGATCCGACTTGGTGTCCTTAGCACCCTCCTTAGCCCTAGGCCCATCCCAGCTGCCGTCACCCCTAGCGTTCACTATCAAATGGAACCCCTCCCTACGATCCAAGTTTTGGCCTGCCTGTGCTTGGTTCCCCTACACCCCCCCATTTTCTCGGGGTAATTTTTGTCTCATAAAGAGATTCCTAGGGTCGGGTTGGGGTTCTAGATTGGGTTTCCACGCTCCTAAGTTTCTACACCACTTTGCACCACTACGTGTTTGTTAGTTGGCCTATGGGCTTGGGTGCTTCTAGTTGTTCTTTGTTCTAGTGCAATCCCAATTAGAGGTGGTCGCGGTACTAGAGTCCTTTCGCCTTTACATTCACCCCATCGTTATCCAAAACCCGTGCCTAATGTCGAGCAAAAAGAGAAAAATGAGCTCAAAGGGTAGCTGGGCCAGTGAAGACCCTTCTCAAGCCTACGATCACAAAGAATTAATCATCGAGAGCTGCGGACTGGTAGTTCAACCTCATCTCTACCAATCGCACCTTCATTAGCTGGAAGGGATTTCAACATCCCGATGATTTTTTCCAAAGATACTATGCTATGGTTTAAAGTATCGTGGCTAACCCCACGACCGATCGCCACAATGGTTAAAGTGAATTCTACACCAACCTAGCAAAGCCATGTAATTCAAGAGGGTCCGGAAGCCAGGTGTTGGTAGACTTTAGTGCTAAGTCTATCAACCAAGCATACAACCCAGAGTCAGTTAATCCTCGAGGCCTTTGATCGGGCTTCACGAGCACCCTAATCATCCTACGGAGGTCCTTCGATTGTCTATAAATGGGCAGGGTGAGTGGAAAGTGAACAACGAGGGCCACACCGCAGACTCTAAGGCCAAACACGGCCTATATACCTAAGGTGTGGCACCATTTTATCAATTCTCTAGTCTCATCCCGACGACGAACGCTTATGCAGGTGGATGGGCGAACTAGCTTCGCTTAATTTCGCTTTATCATTCAGATATCCCGCTTGATGTCTAAGTAGGGGTTATAAAGGATGCTATAATCTTATAATCGGTTGCTAAGATGAACCTCAAAATTCTCTCATCTTGGTACCTATGCAAGAACGCATGGGTGTCAAGAGGACAACGAGGCCTAGATCCATTCCGTAACAAGGCCATCGTAGTTGAAAAAGATAATTCGTACGCCCTCGATCCGACGCTGCTTATGACCTCGAGTCATGAACCTTGGATGAGGAGGAGTTGACGATAATACGTAATCTTATTTCGGCATGAGTGAGGAGACCCCGGGTGAGGCCGACCCCCCATCCGCCTCCCATCCACAACACCCATCCACCCCCTCCTCTGCCTCCCACTAAGTCGACTGTCACAAGTCCTTCGCCTACCCTTGAGGACTGTGTCTGTGGCCTCACTGATCCACTTTGATGCGCTTTGGGATTTGGACCCGGTGAGCACTCTGACACCATAAGCCGTGCTTGATGCTCTATGAGTCGATGATGACAAGATCCAGAACTGTGAGGGTCATCTAAATAGCAAGAGATCGCACAAACTACTTGCATTTCATGTGCGACCACCACCGCCACCGCAGTGATCCTTAGGATCGACAGGGGAGTTCCCTTCTCTCTTTCTTTCTTTACTTGCCAATGAGGACATTGTCCATTTTTGTTTAAGGTGGGGGGGGCTACCGGGGGCTATGGGTCAAGCATCATTTACTTTCATGTTTTGCTATGTTTGTGTTTATATTTACACAAGCTACATGTTTATGCTTATGTCTGGTGTCTGTGGTTTAGATATGTTTAGGTTATGTTATGCTCAGACGCTCACATTTTTCGCCTAGTTTGTGGGCAGGATGTCAGATAAATAAAGCGTGATGTGTAAAATGTGTTCGCCTATGTGCGCAAGTGCACGCGTCGCCGGCAATATAGTACCTAAGTACCTGAGACCCATTCACGAGGAGAAGCGTTGACCATCAAATCGGTCTTGTTAACATTATCCTGACTTAAACTCGAATTTCATTCAACTAACGATGTGATTAAAAAATAAAGCTAAGTTAATCCCTGGGAATTTACTCTACTGGGAGACTAGGATTTGTCTCTCCTCGCTAATTTTTGATGGATTATTACCCATAGGAGTTACTATCTCGCCTAATGAATGAATTCTTGATGACGAGGTGATCGTGCCTACGAGATACCCTCTCTCGAGGTGTATCTGCCTATCTCGCCAAGAGAAGCTGTGCATCTCTACCCCCACCTCCACATCTAAACGCTTAAATGTTCAAGCCCTAATCGCACACTGGGGATATCTTGATTGATCATTTAACCGAGGGTCGCTCATCTGGATCCCCGGGAGTCCTTATCTCTCATCTCGACTACCTAGCGTAATCATGCCAATGTCGCTAAACATTACCCATGTATTTAAATCATAGATATAAAGTGCATCACAAATCATATAAAATAAACTAAGAATATATGTTTAAACCTTAATCCATTCAATTGTGACAGGGTTCAACAAAAACCCTAGATAGAAATCTAGAACATGTTGGAACTGAATATACACATAATCAATCTATAAATCATCAACAGTTTTTCAGAAAATAAGAAATACAAAAGAAAGTGTCTTCTCTAATGATTCGAGTCGGGCTGGCCGCTTCGGCTCTCCGTGACCTACCGCACGCTCTTCGACATACCTCGAAATAAAGGCCCTGCTTTTATGATTATGAGGCGTAAATCGCGCAGAATACGCACCAAAGCCGCAAAGCTCACACGGGGTCACGAATTTTTCTCTCGTTGACCAAAGGCCGCGACGTTGTTGCGCTTTTTCTCATGCTTCTTCCGGTTCACCCAAATTGCCAAAAACCACCCTTTACCCGTAATTCACAAAACTCCGTAAATAAGATCTCGGGGCTACAATGCGTTTATTTAATGTAAAATCAACTAAAACATAGCTTATCGTGGGTATAACATGGCGTTTGAAAATCATCACAGATCCAATCAGCCTCTCATGATCCCCAAGCAAGAACCGACTCCAAAACTCAATACATAAGAACCCACATTACTAAACTCGACGCCATGATTAGATGCCCATGTCAAGCAAAGGGGGTTAAGGATCAAAATAGACCGACTTACACCTCATTTTTCACTCGACTCGTGAGGATCCATAAGGATATTCGACTCTTCAAGGAACTCAAGTGTGAACATGATTTAGCTACAAGTGACTCAACCTCCTAATCTCAATGGGCCATTCCCAAGGAGCCTATGTGTACTACATGATCCCTGGGCCACAGACAACTCGTTCCATACCCCAAACTTGAATTTAACCCACCTATTTGGAAGCCGCCTAACTACGAAAAGGATAAGAACGCACCATTTGTATTCACTTAACATACCTACCCGAAAGAAAACTAGTGCCGTAAGTTATAAGCCGAGTGTTCCCAGAATGGGATCTGCCGTGCTCCCACCGCTGGCGTTGCAAGGCCCTGCATTTAGTTCCCTCTTGAACTTCACCCCGAAGGCTCAACTAGGAACCTAAGGGCCTCTAAGCTGTGGAAAAACTCATCCTCCGTCCCATGTGAACGGGCAGTCACATTCCCGCCTACCGGCTGCGGCATTAGGGCTTTGAAGGCCCCTCGACCAGGCTCAGATTCTAATAGAAGATCCCACTTATTCATTCATTTTTTAAAATATATTTGGGGCTCGAAGGCAATCCTCTTCTATGGTGTCTCATCACTCTTAAGTGTTTGTGGAAGCCCCACTGGTCATTAACTTCTAATAAGCCTGCCTGGTCACAATGCTCTAGCGATCATCTATAAAGGGTGCGATAAGCTAGTCGAATTTGGTTTTTGAATATCCCAGAGATATGATTCTTCACCCCATTCCTACCATCTAACATGAAATTCGAGCATCTAACCACTCACTCTGATCTCTTCTAGATTTATACCATGTTTTCAAAATATTTTTGAAGTGGTCCATAGGGATCCTTGAATAGCATCACGTGCATAACTACCAAACAATCCTACAACCTAAACAAACCAAAACCGGGAACTCCCAGTGAACCGAAACAGAAAAATGCCCTACAAATAGACAGCTAACAGATGACACTAAGATAATCATCACACAAACCCTAAACAAGACACATGTAACTAAGTACACGACTCAACATACTAAAGTAGCAACACAACAGTAACCCAAAAACGAATCCAAACCAACACTAAACAAACTCCAACATCACTAAACCCGATCATCCATGCCGCCCCCTAAACAAGCCACACTGGTCTCCACTACGCAGCAGAACGAGAGAGAGGAAACTTCCTGCATCGCCCAACAAGGTGGCTGCGGCGAGGTGGCCGTGAGGCGAAGATGCTATGTCGTCAGAGGGACCGCCACTACAGGATGGTCATCATTGGGGCCAAGATCGTGCGCATGTCGCCGGGAGGGCCTCCACATCCCGGTCAGACGAGGACTCACTGCCTCGGGTCTCATCCCAGTAGGCCTCGAAACGAGCAGTGAGGTCTAACACCGGGTCCTCGAGGATAGTGGAAGGACTGATCGGATCCTCCTCCCGGACGCCAGGGTAGCGCGGACGGAGGAGGCTCAGGGCGGTGGTGGATGGGAAGAGGGCTTATCCAACGCCAATTGGTCGCACGAGGCCAAACCGGGCCTGATACTCTCGAACCTCATCCTCATCCAAGGGTTCATTGCCCGATTCATACATCCCTTCGGGGCGTGGTACACTTGGCTTGTCGCGCTTGACCATAATGGCCTTAATCGGGTGTACCCAAGCCTCATCATTTCTAAGGGCACCGACTCAAGCCAGACAAATGAACATAAACAGCCTAAGTTCCATTCTCTGATCAGATATGAGGATGGCATCCTTACACCTGCCCTACATCAAAAGGGATGTCTTGGAGGATGGCATAATTAAGTAGTGTAAGACCTGAGAAATTCCAATTTCTGGAAAAATGGCAAAATCGAATACCACAATTGTAATTGATTAAAAACTGTAATTTATTCTCTAGATCTCTGATGACTAAACGGATTGCACTCAGACTGCCTCAAATCTGGGTCAGCACGTAACAGAGAATTCCGTAGACAATGAGTTTAAAAAGCTTTTCTATATCGTTGCCGCACCAGAACGACTCATGCGACGAAAGTCACGCATAGCAAGTACTCATGTGCCATTAGTGGTATGAGTAGAGAAATTATGAAAATGGACGGCCGAGATAGTGCCGAATACTCAAAATCAAAAGAGACATGATATCAATATGTAAATCGATTTAAATGAGAAAAGGACAAAATATAATGCACTATTTTCTTCCCTTTATCAAAAAGGAGAAAACGTGGGAGAAGAAAAAGAAAAGGGAGAACTTACAGAGGTTAGATTTTTGTTTGCAGCAGAGAGAGGTAATCTCTCTCTAGGATTTTAAGGGAGATCCGACCGTCACAGCCGAGACAAGAAGGAGAACCGGCTTCTACACCTGAGAGAGCTTTGCGTGGGTGCTCCATTTTGCAGAAGCTGGCGAAATCAAGAGGTAGGGGTTTCTCCTACGTGGGTTTTATTCTTCGCGAAGTCCTATGTTAATGTTTCGTTGGTCGAAACTGAACGCTGCTTGATCGGTCCCAAACCTTGGGACCGAATTGATATAATTTTTTTGGGACACTGAATGGAGCAAACGTGAACCGATACTCCCGATCGTTTTCAGTTTAATGGATGATGAATTGTTCTATGAAGCACGTATTGGTTTGTTTTAGGCCGGAAATGGCCGGGAAACCCAGGTTCACCAAGTGAACCGATAAATCGAACAAAGGAACAAGAACCTAGGCTCACTGCTCCCAAAATGTTGATCACAAATAATTTTGCGGAAAATATGTGTTTGGTCGAGTGATTCAAGTTGAATTGTTTCGTGTTTGATCATCATTAGCCCAAGGAAGCACTTTGATGTATGAAATGAGAATTTACATGACATGATTGTGTGAATTGAATGTTTTGTAAATATATGCATATTTATATATTTACACGTGAATTGGGATCAGATTGAACCTGGCATTCATGCATTCCATATGCAATCGAAACACCCTAGGACTATAGATGAGCATGAGACGAGTCTAGGGAAAATGGTTCTGAGGGTCGTTTAAAAAACAATAATTATCTAGAGGGTAGTTCAAAACAAATAATATCAATCGTCGAGACTCACCCAACTTGATATACATCTGAGGGTAGTCCACAACACATCAATCAAGCCGCAGACTACCTGTAATTGATATATGCTATGTATACATCGGCGATCATTCACAAACAAACAAAATAATAAATTTCTACGCGAGGCCAGGGCGATGTGAGAGAGCCTGGGTGGAGACTCCTGGACTGAAGTTGAGTCACGTAGACATTCAAGTAGGATCATGCATATTCGCTTGAATGTGTGTTTATTTTGGAACATCAGACCGCACTTAGTGGGAGAGTAGCCCACTTGCATGATTCCATCATCGAGCGATACCACCCCATCGTGGGAATTTATTCTTTCGTGCACAGTGGAGCGCACGGGGAGACGCACTCATCCTAGAGGCCGCTTTTAGAAGAAAGCCAAGTCAGGCTTTGGTTTTTGTGGGATGTACTATATGTATTAAAATTTTAGATTTTGATACGTGTTGTATAAGAGTAAAATTTTAACTTTGTAACTATCAGATATAGTTAGTATGTTTATGAGTATTGGATTATGGGCCCAAGAGGCCGTTTAATTAAGTGTGATTGTTGTTTGGGATGTATATGCAGTATCAGATTACAGAGCTCTCCGCATAAAAGGAGACTCTACCTATTCTTCATGTGCCTGCAACCCGACATCCACTTGTATTCAAGTACCGACGTAGTCAACTGACCCCCGAATGCCGGGCATCACAAGTAGGGCACAAGCCGTCGCCACTTCACACACATCTGCCGTCCGGGAATGAGACGCCGATGTGATGTAGCTGGCCGTGACCTTAGGATGTAGCCAAATGTTTAGCCTGGAAGTGCACCGCATGCCCTTCACTATGAAGCTTCCATTGACCCTGACCGTTGGTCAATACCCTAATGACTTCACAGTAATCGGGCTACGCATGGAGCCTATCAAAAGGCTCAGAGGGAACTGAGTCAAGGTTGTAATATCGGGTCGACATAGACTCACAATCGGGGTCTACCAACACCCCGCCGCACTCGAACCTTTTTCAAAACAATGAAAGTAGATCGGGCGCAAATTCGTGCATTTCACACCATGGGCGTTGAGGTGAGGAGGTTGACATAGTGCCCGCCATCCCTTATCTGCAATTGTTTTGCGGAAGAAGTCCTCAAGGTGGTGAAACCCCTTTTCCTTAATGAACAACCGATTTTTGGAAATGAGGTCGAACTTCTCGGCCGCACTTTCATTGACAAACTTGTCATGGTCATAGGTACAGGAGGGCTCTTCATTAGCCCGCCCTCGCTTGGCTGGCTACCTCGCGCTACTCTACATCGTGTATGGGTAAAGTGCTAAGATGGTGGCCAAAGGGTGAATGAACTAGATGTGGCCCTTGCATCCCTAACCACCCGTTGGAGACAATTTGCAGCCGAATGGCTCAGGAAGCCACCCAAGCTCACTACAGAATGATCAACACCTAAGGTATAATGGGACTAAGGTTCGTGAGTCTACTGTATGACTCCGCCAATCGGGCCTCTAAACACGCCTAAGACCTCAAGAACCCGAGGGGCTAAAGGTGAGAAGCAGGCTCTGTAGGATGGGCGCAAGGTCGTGGAGGGTCCGCGGTCAGCCGGCCAAAAGAGATCGGCATGTCGGGTACATGAGGCAAGGGATTCGGGGCCCAAACTTAGGGTTTTCATGGGGAGGAAGATCAAGGATTTGCTCATAAATAGGCAACGCCGACGCCTCCCAAGAGTTTGTTAGCCAACGCCGCGACGCTGAGACATGGCATCACGACTTCTGTGGTGGTAAGATCAAGAAATATCGCGATGTGGAGGTTCAACGCGCGACGCGCAGTGAGCTCCGGCGCAACCAACGGGACGCCCAAATCCAACATTGCGACTTCCGTGAGTGGCGCCAACTACGCCGCAACGCCGGCCAACGTCATGATGTTATAAGGAGAGTTCAATAAAATAACGCCGCACGGTCAATCCAACATCGCAACGCGACGCAGGCTTGATTTTTCTCGATTCGCTCAACGCCGCGACGTTGATCGAGAAGCAATTTTAAATTTGTACCAAAATTTCAAAATTTCAAATTCCTAAAAAATTTAAAATTTCAAAATTTCCTAAAATTTCAAAATTTTCAAAATTTCAAAATTTCAAAATTTTCAAGTTTGAGAAAACCCTCTAATGATTTTTCTTGGATCCCACTCTTGGAATGGGCTTCGAGCTATCTCCCGCTTCCATTGTTTCCTGGTCCCAAAACAGACAATCAAAATAAACAATTCGACATTTAAAAGACGAAAAAACTATGCTAAAAACTAAAACTCGCAAAGTTAGACTACGGAAAGAAAGATTTCAAACTCTGGTCAGCTTCCAAGTAGTTTTCGTGTTTAACGCCGTCACTGACAACCCCGCATATCAATGTTCGATTTTAGAAGAAATCAATGTCGACGATCTCCTATAAGGTTTCAAAAACACGGCCAGCCAAGGTGGATGAAATATTTTACTTCCATGCCTCGCAATCTCTCTTTTGTGTCTTCTTTTCAGGCAACAATAGGCTTATCTCAAAGTTTTTCGTCGCCCTCGCAAGATCTTCGGTGGTGAAGTTCTGAGATATCTTCATTTGGATCTCATCTAGATGCTTCCACAATGGGATGGAATATATGGAAGTGACCTCATCTCCGACTCTCAATTTAAGCTCACCTTCTGCACATTGATTTGCGCCTTCGTGTGGCCAAGAAGTGGCTCCTACTTCATATGATGGAACTAAGCTTTATCTTCTCCATGTCGAAGATGACGGTCTCGCCGGGAGGATGAATTTACCCACTTTACTAGACATTTTCAATTATACCTCAGGTGCCTGAGACCCACTGCCTCACCGCAACCGATTGTGGTCAATTTTGGTTCCCTAACCTTAGCTCTTTTAAACATAGAGAGCGCATCAAGTTGATGCTTCGCTTCCTAAGTCATTGCAAAGGGTTTTTCCAATACTGTGTTCCTATAGAGAATGGTATAGCAAATTTGCCCGGATCTTAAAGTTTTGGGGGGAGCTTCTTTTGCAGGATGGCACTGCATTCCTTAGTTAAGGCAATGGTCCCATATTTCTCCAACTTATTCCTACTACAAGATATTTTCATGAATTTCACGCGAATCCGTACGTTTCTAAAGGTTCCATAAAGGGTATATTAATATGTAGTTTCTTGAAGATATCAAGAAACTTTGCAAACTGCTTCTCTAGCTTACCCTTCTTCAACCGCTAAGGATACGGAATTGGTATGGCGGGTTCATCTGTTCTTATTTGTTTCTTAGTCTCTTTCCTTACTTCATTATCGTTTCATCAAGCCAGATCTCGAGGTCGCCTCAGATTCGATCTTCGATGACTCGATCTTGCTCTTTAATTTTCGGTTCTCTTACCGCTGGTTGTTGCCCCGGTATTTCCAACTCTCTCCCACTCCTTAGAGTGATAGCCTTACAATACTCTTTCCCTTCTCCTCTTAGGTTTGCTCTCGACTATTGCTTCGGGTGAAGAACCATGTCGCTTCTTCCGTCATCAGACCGCCATTCGCCCATTTCAGACCTCCTAAGTTTCTTAACCGTATACTAATTGTTCAACTAGGTGGCCTGGTTCTGCATATTTGCTTTTGTCTCATTCATAAAGGCAGTATGAGAGGTAAGAAATTGGGCAAGGGCTTGTTCCAAGTCCACTTTTTTCTCAGAGGGTGGTTTGCTTACTCGGGGTGGTGGCATGTTGTTTTGATTATTCCTCCATCCATAACTCTAATTGCCCTGGTTGTTCTGATGAGTACGCCACCCTTGGCCTTGATTCTAGTTCCAATAGTTGTTGCTCCCATAATCGACTCTCGCCACGTGGATCGATTCTCGATTAAACCTCAACACATACCGCACGCCATCGTTTCACGTCTGACCACAAATCTATACCGCTTATGCTATCCCACATAACCAGCATAACCCACTGGCTGTCTGAATGGCACCACGCAGACTCGTCGCCTTTGTAAGTCGCTTAGTAAATGGGCGACATGAGCCGTGATTGTCGAGAACCTCGCGACCGTGCCGCCCACAAAGATTCACCGGTGTACCCCTATCTCCTGCCACCGATCGTATTAGTAGCAATAAAGATCTCAGATTTCATATACTGGTCCATAGTCTTCTTCATTAGCGCACCTCCTGCCAAGGCATCAATCAATGTCTCCGTCATGGTTCCTCATACCATTATAGAAAGTACGACTTGCATCCATCCGTCAACCTCATGTGGGCACCTTAACAATCATGAAAATCTATCCCATGCCTGCAAGCCTTCCTCTAGTTATCCGAATGTATTGATCTCTTGCACTAATTGCGGCCTTCCAAAGTGAAGAACTTTGTCGAAACTTCGCACTAGGTCGTTCCACGAAGTAATAGGAATTCTCGTGGCCGACTATTAACTACAGCTCTATCACCTAATGAGAGCGAGAACAATCTCAGTCTTAGTGCCTCTTCAGTTACACCATTATACTTGACTGTGTCACATACTTCAATGAAGTTGGTCAAGTGCATATTCGAATTCTCATTTGGAAATCCGTGGAATAAGATGTTCTAAAGCACCTGTAAGGTCACCACTTCAACCTCGTTGTTCGCCTAACAGTGCGGGTCTTGACAGTCAGCTTCTAACAACTACAGTGGTAGGCAAACTCTTCTAGCAACATGAATGGATCTGTCCGCTATATAAACGGCCCTGCGCTCGATTCCTACCATTATTCCCATCAGGACCCCCTCAGGCTCAGTTTCTTTGCTCTCGCCATGATCTCGTCACATCGTTTCGCATGATTGCTGATTACGCCAGGCTTTCTCGTTTCCTCTGTGTGAATCTGTAAAGGTTCTTTCCGGTTTAGGATCAAACGGATGTAGTTCAACTTAACCCCGACTTCGCATACACTCACAGCAACCTTAACTGCAATCACACACAAAACGAAAAGACCAAATTACAAGCACTTGTTTAAGCAAAATAAAATAAAAAGGAAAATTTCCAGAGTAATATATTATAGCACTTTTTTTCAATATCAACACTAAAAATTCTTCCCCGGCAACGGTGCCAAAAACTTGACAAGCCGAAAGTGTGATGTGTAAAATGTGTACGCCTATGTGCACAAGTGCACGCGTCGCCTCAAGTAATATAGTGTACCTAAGTACGGATATTGGTCCACAAAGAGAAGTGCCTTGACTACTGAAATTGGTCTTATAATATGATCTGGACTTAAACTCTGAATTTCTATCTAACTAACGTATGTGATTAAAAATAAAGCGAAGTTAACTTGAATTTACTGCTAGGAGACTTGGACGGTCTCCGCCACTTTGATGGATTATTACCTATAGAGTACTATTCGGGCCTACTAATGACTTCTCGATGACGGGGTGATCGTGCCTGTGAGATACCCTCTCTTGATGTGTATCCGCCTATCTCGCTAATAGGGATTTGCATTCGCTTCCACCCAACACCAAACGCTTTAAATGTTCAAGCCCCCTAATCGTCACACTCGAAATCGATATCTCTATTTACCGGGATGAACCGGTGGGTCGTCTATTCGATCCCCGGGAGTCCTTATCTCTCGATCCTGATAATTAAAGAAGATCATGCCAACAAAGAAGCAAACATTACCATGTATTTAAATCACATATATAGAGCAAATCAATGCAAATCATAAATAAACTTAATATTATATGTTTAAACCTTAATTCATTCAATTTGCGGATGTCTAACAAAACCCTAAGATAGAAATCTTGAACATGTTTGAACCGACATACACATAATCAATCTATAAATAATCAGGTTTTTCTAAAAGAAGAAATACAAAAGAAGTGTCTTCTAATGATCCGAAATAACGTTGCTCGCTTCGTGGCCCAACGCATCGCCTTCATGCCTCGAAATTAGGTCTCCCTTGCTTTTATGATTCCTCCGGCACAGAACCGCTGTGATGTCACGACGTCGCAACGCCTGACGCTTGAGATGTCGCTAACATTGGGCTCACTGTTGA
This sequence comes from Tetrastigma voinierianum, assembly GCA_016808115.1. Classification (NCBI taxonomy): domain Eukaryota; kingdom Viridiplantae; phylum Streptophyta; class Magnoliopsida; order Vitales; family Vitaceae; genus Tetrastigma; species Tetrastigma voinierianum. The sequence continues at coordinate 186,747 of JAEQBH010002461.1, read as the reverse complement.
CTTTTCTCCTCGTTTACTCAAAGGTCGCACGCTTGTTGCGTTGTTTCCGCTCTTTAGTCACCCCACCGCCAAACCACCCTCGACCTACAATCACAAAACTCTATAAACTGATTTCGCTATACGCGCCTTATTTAAATGTAAAATCAACTAACATGCTTTATCGCCGCATAATATGAGCATTTAGGTACTCATCGATGTCTTAGTGTAATTTTGTTCCAGTTTGTGTTAAGTAGTATGTGTGCGTGATGCCATGTTTCGGCTAATCAAGGATCTTTTACCTCTCCAAAACTTTGCAAAACACATAAGACAAGCACAAGAAAGGATCCTTAGGCTGTTAGATGCCTGAATTTGATGCTTGGATGTAGAATGACATAGTGAGTCACCTCCTTAGTGATCAAGAAACCGATTCCAGAGTACTCTACCACACACTCAATAGTGACCTGTGATACAAGATTCTCCTACCCTGGCCACTAACGTTCAACGAGCTCGGGCATTTCTAAACACCTAAGTGATGAGACACCAAAGAAAAGAGGATTGCCATCAAGCCCCATAAAAAAAATTAAAAAAAAAAAGGAAAAAGAGAAAGATAAAAAAGAAAGTGTGAATAGAATAAGTAGGACCTTCTAATCGGAATCCCAAGCACAGTCCAAGGGGCTTTTTAAAGCCTAATGCCTTGAGCCATTGACTTCACTGCTCGTTACATGGGACAGAGGATAGAAGTTTCCCATAGCCTAGGGCCCTTAGGTTTAGTTGAGTGTTCATGGTGAAGTTCGAGGGGAACTGAATGCCTAGTGCTCAAACCAACTACCGGGAGTCACCAACTAATCACCATGCAAGTAGAACACTCAACTAAACTTACCGGCACTAGAATTTGCTCCGCCAATAAGTAAGTTGATATGAATAAAAACTGCATGCTTCTTATCCTTTCGTAGTTAGACTATCCCAAAAGGTAAGTTGAATCTGTTTTCTGGGGTCTTAACATAGTTATATGCTAGAGATCGCTACATCCACGCACATAGACTTCTGAAAGCACAAGGATAAAGACTTTAGGAGGTAAGTCACTGGTCACCCAACCTACTCAACTCCCAACTTTTCGAAATTAACAACCTTTAAAAGATACTTCAAAGCACTAGAAAAAAAAATGTAAGATTTGTGAGTTTGGTTCATTTGACCTTCACCTTGGCAACAACATGTGCATCACCCTCGACTTTATTAGATTAGTATGTTATTATCTATGCTTTGGTTTAGAGTCCGTTTCTCGCTAGTGGACAAGTAAGAAGCTAAGTTTGGGGTTATTATGCCTAAAAACACCTGGTCATAAACTCCTGGATTTAGCAAGATTCCTGGATCGATTTCATATGTATAAGGATCGTGTTTTGATTACTTTTCAATATTTAGTTTTATTTGGTTTTGTAGAACACTGAAAATGCCGAAAATGGAGCCGTGCAGAGGGGCCCGGAGAATAAGAGCAAGAAGAATCAGCCCAACGTCGGGTCCCAACGTCAGACGCCATGGAAAGTCTCAACAAACCTTATCTCTGTAGAGCTACGACCGATAATCACATTTGGGGGGGCCTAAAATTAATTTTGGCAACCTAGGTGGGTTTGAGAAATCGAGTCAAGCAGAGAAAGCAAGACTAGAAGATCATCCCTTTCGAGAGAAGATCAAGAACTCGAGATCACCATTCCCTCGATACTTAAAGTTTTCTATTCCTATTACTCATGTCTTGCTATTTATTTGTATAGGAAAAGAACATAATGAGGTTCAATTTTGTGGTTTAGGTGTTGGGTGAGTTTATTATGAATACTATGTTAAGTTTTAGCCTTTTATACTCCATTATCTTTATACACTTGTCTTCCATTAACTCATGCTTGGATGAATTCATATTAATTTTTTATCAAATATGAGTATCTTTTTGCAAGATTCAAGAATTTATTCAAGAATTAGACATAGTAAGGTTAACCTAATAAACTTGGTAATATAGGATTATCAATGATTAGGAGGCTTAGGAATTCTTTGCACTCTATGCACCTTTAATGCTTGGGGTTGAGCCAAGGAGCAAGAAACCTAGTGATAGAGGTAGGTCAAATCACCTTGAGAAAGGCTTTGATTACATTAGAGAAGGCTTCACCTTGGAAACACTCATATTTAGATAATGGAATGGAATCGCAAAGATTACATAGTATATCGTCCAACAACACCAACACCCTCTAGCCTTTTCGCATCATTAATCACTTTTACATCTAAAATGAACAATCACTTTAGTAATAGCTTGAATTTGTTTTAAGCTCACAGCCACTCACGATTGCTAGTTTGAATATTGTAAAGGAGTATTATAATTTTGGTACTTAGCATAACAGTTTATTTAAGATGTTCCTTATGGATCGATATCCTACTTAGGTACACTTTACCATCGGGATACATATACTACATAGAATGAAGCACTTAGCAATTTCACCGCATGTCCGTAAAAATACAATCACGACCGCTTATCGCAGATTGTGACACCCCTTATCCTGTAACTCAGCTGACAACTCGTTGAACTATGGAAACCTATAAATATCGTGTCTCTGATATCGCCACTCATTTATCGGTGATCCATTTTACATATTTAACCATCACCACTAATGTGGGCCCTTTTATACAACAAAAAAGTATACATGTTTTTCAACATCCAGCTCTCATCCCTCATGCTGTCCCATATGCGCGCAGTCAACACCGCACCATACCCGCATATGAAAGGGTCCCAATGAATGTAAGCAATGCCCAAGAGAGTTTTCCTTCAAGGGTTACTCCCAATTCCAAACGCATACGCGTGAATGGCTGCATAACATCAATCACATTTCATACAATTTATGCAACATTATATGAAATGTTACGTGTCATGCATGAGATGCGACCCCATATGCTTACAACCTGAGTCCCAACCGACTCCCCCACACCTGCAATTGCCAAGTGTGGAAACCATCCATTGGTATTTAACCCAAAGACTTAAACCATTGACAACCCTCCACTAATTTATCATTTCATGATTTTCTTTCTTTTATGCGCCTACCGATTTTTCTGCTTTCACCCAGAATTTCACGCCTTCCAACATTTTCTAACTTACATCACCGTGATTCATGTCTAATCGTGGAATAACATTTTGGGTCTTTTCACCCCTCGGGGGCATCTACCCCACCTGCTTCCTCCCAAAACACTTGACTATCATTTGATCATCCATATATCCGTGAGTCTCAACCTTGGACTTTGGTCCTATTTTTCCGAACTTCACGACCCATTCACCAACAATTCGTGAATACTCAATACCATGCACCACAATCTCGACTCCAATGCCATGTGACCGCATATGAAATACATGATGCCAATGCATTTTCATGTTATACGGCATGAGTGTTATATGAAACATTAATACACCATGGACAATTATAATTTTTACATATAATTTCCATTATCATTTCCATGTTAATACACGCGCGCTACATATTAACATGATTTTTAAACACAACAAAGATGTTATTTAATATTTTACAACAATAACACACAAAATGGCCCATCTCGACCTATAAAACAGGGCACATCTGGTCCTTCATTTCCGCTCATCACCGAATCACTCGTGATATAAAGTGACACACCACAAACCCAAAGACACCCGACATTTACAGTGTTTCCACTGTTGACGAGTTGTCAACTGACCCCGGATGGTGCGTGTCACAAAGATGGCATCGCAGCCATGTATATGATTACCCAATGTGCCGGGTACGGCCTCAGATATGCAATTTCGCAAGGTAGTGCCCGGTTATGATTATCCGCAGCTTGATGTCCGATACCACCCTCACAATTCAGATCGCAGCACAGGTACACAAGTACCTAAGGGCTTTGCTGGGACATGGCTCTAGGTGACTACATATCAGGGTGAAATGGATACTAAAAGATCATAGCTTCGCACTGCAGCTTTGAAAATACACTAATATAGTCCTCTAATTAAACCAAACCCGAACCCAAATCAAACTACCCAAAAATGGGCCTTGACTTAGCCTGACACCAAACAACCTGGGGGAGTCCAGCCAGGACTGCCTCTTAAAATTACCCCCTGATCTAACCTTGACTGTCTGAAACAGTCTAAAATTCCTACACTAATCCAAAAAATTTGGACTCAATTTACTACCACGCCTAAGCTGGTCCTGCCATTAAATGGCCTTTAGGCTAGAAATAACACAAGTAGGAAATTCTTCTACCTTAGAGCTGACTAAATGCAAGATTTGGTGCCCACGAGTAACTCTCGTCGCGTAGATCAACTTTGCCTTCTATTCTGACGAAGACCTATGATCCAATTTCTGTAAATCTTAGAGAGAAGTGAAGAGAAGTAAAAAAACAAATCTTTTCTCTCTCTCTCTACACGTACCTCTCTCCTCAGTCTCATTCACAGAGTTAAATCTCTTTGATTTTATCTTTTTTTCTTTTTTTTAATTATTATTATTATTATTACTATTTAAATACATGTCTATATTGCCTCATTCGGGTCCCGTTTCTACTCCTCGAACACTTATTTATTTTCGCCACTATTTTAAATGAACTTAACAAGCCATTTCGACTTCCGAGATTCGTGAAAAATCTTTGCTCTTTGCCACCCACTCGCTTATCACCTTAAAATCGTGTAACATTCCACTTGTTCCAAAATTTAATGAAACTTTCTAGGTCACTAGATTTCGCTTACCTAATTTAGCGGCGCAAATTTTACTCTTCATCATTCGAGATCGTAAAATCTTTGCCTTCAACTAAATTATGGGGCTTTACCCTTTTCAAAAATTCTGGATTTTCTAGTGGTTTCACAATTATACCAATATGTGTAGGCTGTAGAACTTCCTAATATTCTGGCAACTCCAGTCACTACTGCAGGTGCTGCCAACCGCTTCCATCCCTAGCGGATGACATCAAACTCTAACAAGTCCATGACCCTCAAGTCCTTAGGGGAGAACCCGAGATCTCTAACTTGCAACCCTAAATATTGGTCAAGACCCAGCCACCACCCTAGTTCCTGTAGGAGAACCTACATGCAACGCTTTTCTGGTCTCAACTCTAAGCCCAGACTCCTCTCACACAGCTGATAGCGATAAATGAATCGATGCACCGAATCAATATCATCCCGCCCATGTGCAAGATAGCGTAAACATACCCTATATAATCCCATCGATCCGACCGGCTCGGCCTGGCTGTGTACACCTGCTTATGTTCTCGGGTCCCTAAAGTCCCGGGCCCGTGAGCCCCAGCCCGACCCCAACCCATACTCTAGCCTCCGCTCACTGCGACATGGTAGGTGCATGTGCCGTGACTGAGGTCGACACCGGTCCCTCCGGGCCAGCCGGAGTAAAAAGGAACATCCCGTGATCCGTGCAATATCCACCATGATTAGACTAAGGTGTCCCGTAGCCTTGGGATCCTTGCCTCCGCAGGCAATCCCGCTTCATATGTCTAGGCTGATGGCAATGGAAACATGTCAATACTTGATCAAGAGCCCGATATGCCTCAGCCCCGATGGCGCATCCCTATCGCTGGAACCCCGCAACTGTGTTCTCTCTCAAATTTCTTCTTCCAACTAGAAAAAGACTGACCCTCCTTCCTCTTATCAACGGGGCACTCGCATTCTGATGTCTGCATCTTCATATTCTCTCTACGGCCATATCGCCCTAACCATTATTCGATGTCTCAGAGAGCAACTTACAATCTTCGCTCCTAATGGACAACTCTTCTGCCATATCCTTAAACTTCTCACTTTGGCCATATCTATGGCCAAGATAATCGCTGTAAAGAAAAAACAGTTAACTCCGTGAACTTAGCCATGTATTCCATCACTGTCATACTTCCTTGTTTCAACTTAAGGAACTGTGCCTTTACATGTTCAGTTAGTCAAAATACTCTGGCTTCATGAAGAACCCATGGACTCCCGCCTTAAGTCATCGCTTCTAGTCCCTGTGTCTTGATCCAATCCCACCATACTGGATTCACCCTCTAGTTGGAAAGTCGCCAATGGTGACTTGCCCGACGGGAGGTGATTTCCATAGCCTCTAATATTTTCTTAACTCAATGAATCCAATGGTCGGCCACCATTGATTCTCTTCCTCCTGAAGGTCTGGGAGTGTGATTTGATGAGCTCCAAACCTCTAGAGATTATTTAACCCTCTTGACCCCCAAATAATAGCCTCAGGCTTACATCAAATAGCCACATAACCTCCCATAAAGGCCTCATTGGTCAAAATCTGGTGATGGCTCACTATCGCCCATGGATGTCTTGTGTCTTGCTCTCAACTTGCCATCTACACATGTCAAATGGCAATAGGGTTATCAAATCTCTATCTTAGTCTAACTAGTAGTGCACACGCCAATCACTAATAGACCTTATCCTCATGAACTACATCGTTCATCCCTTTTCCTTTAAATAAAAAATTCCAAACACTACAATTTTTTTCAATCCCTAACTATTATGTTCAATTTTTTGTTTTTTTTCGAACCCCTATGCGGTGTTTCTTTCGACCCGTATTCTTATATACAATCTACTATGTACAATGTTCACATATATTATACTGTTGATGTTATGCACAACACGCAACACACAACAATGCCTGATCAAGACCCCTGCCCATCAAGTCCTAGGTACTTGTATAACCAAAGCTCTAACACTGGGTCGGTGATGCTTCAGATCAAACATTGAGTTCCGGTGTAATTCAGATAATTCGACCTTTAATACCTTAACCCGAGACGAGCCAAGATCGTATCCATACCAGGGATACCTACACCCAAGCTCCCTAGGTAATCATTCACCGAAGCTCTGATACCAAGTTGTGACGCCCCAAAATCCGGGGGTCAAATTCTTTTTTTTTTTTTTTTTTGGCTACTTGACAAATTTGTCGTGACAAAGGAATCTCTATCGCGATAGAATGCACCCCGCTGTCGCGGCGCGGCGCCTCGGGGCGCCATCACCACCATAAAGCCTCGCCCCGCACCAGTGGCGCCTATCATGCACGCTAGGTGCCGGGCCAGGTATCGCAGCGCCAAATGTTTGATCCGTCACGTCCAACTCTATCGCAAGTACAGAATCTCGCGCCACAACTCTATCACAACACAAATTATGTCTGTCACTTCGCGATAGTTTCTCGCTTCACAGAAGCTCGTCATGACGATAAATTTTCCTACACCGCCAACTTCTATCGCGATACTTTCCTCATTAAGCCAACCCTATCGCAATGATTGGAATACTTGTCGCGATAGAAAAATCCGTCTGCCTGAATCCTCTAATTTCAGAACAAGGAAAATCCATGTCACGACATTTTATATGGCTTAAAACTAGAAACTATGTCATGACACAAGGAAAATCATAAACACGACATATCAGGAGGCGGCTCACACGACTCAAACCCCTTGTCGACCCAAAAACACCCAGCCAGACCAACTCTTGTCGCGATGATAGAGCCGTAGGGTTTTATCAGCGACAGAGAATTCTCTGGTCAGCGACAAAACCCGAAATGGGCACTGTTCTACCCTACCTTCGCACTTCCGCTTTCCTTTTTTTTCTTAAACACCCGCACTTCTGGAGATACAACAAACCTTTTTTATTACAAAGGCAATCAAGAAACCTAGAAAGCCTTGCCAACCTAGACACTCACACAAATGAGTTCAATTACAAACTCTTTTTCTTCTTACAAAACAAAATCTGGATTCATATCCAAAATTTTACAAATGCATACAATGCTTCACAATCTTGCCCTTTTCACAAATTTAAGGTCTCGATGGGCTTCATCCCTGGGGCTACCTCCGCGACTCAAAAAATATTTTTCTCACAACTGGTGAGCAATGCCTAGTAGATGAATCTCTTCTCTATTAAGGGATACTTCACACCCACGCATACGCAATGGCAACACACACGCATTCGCAAAAGTATGGTCATTTTTACCTGAACGTCACACGCTTACACCCCATGCCTCGAGTCCTCACCGATTCCCTCACACATGAACTTGCCATGTATGAAAAACTGTTTTCAAAACAAAAGATTTTTGTTTCCGAAAACTCATTGAACACTCTCCGATATCAAAATTTATTAGTCAACCCTCCGATATAATTTAGTGGACATACTGTAACGACCTAGTCCAACCATGTAGATATCGTCTCGCTTTGCCCGGGCCAATCTCTCATGGGCTTTAAAACTGGCTCATCAGTCGAGAGGAGCCCATACTTATATATAAATCAGAAGCTTTTCCCCTATCCGATGGGATGTGGCAACACCCTCCCTCCCCCATGCAAACATAACGCTCGTTGTGTCCTATGGATTGCGGTGCTAAACGGAATGTATCCTCATCTGTGGTTCGGGGATTGGCCTCGATACCATTTCCCTCGATCTGCGGCGTGGTCATCCCTTGCGCAGGCCAAAGGTGCTAATCTTCTCTCAGATTCATTCCAATTTTATCTAAGGTCTCCATCCAGAATCTAATCTCGATCCAACCATGTAGATATTGTCGCCTTGGGCTCAAGTGACCTCACGGTTTAAACGCCAGCCTTACTAGGTCGGCAGTGAGCCCATACTTATAATAGTCGTGAAGTTTCTCCTCTATCCATGTGGGATGTGACACATATCTAACAAATAGTTTTGTGGACAAACCTCCGATATACTTGCACACACCCGTGAAAATACTCTGCCGGGCAACCCTCCGATATAATTCTACTCCTAAACATGTCATAAAACTATTAGGTATAATTTGGGAAAGCACAATTTTGTCTTTCAAAATAATAAGTTTACTTAAAAAATATATATTTTTAAGAACCTGCTTTCATAAATGTTGCTGTTAGATATCTAAATATATATAATTTGTTCAATGATGGTACTAATTTGTTCTTCAAAATAATTGAAAACAGTTATAAAAAATTATTTTTAAGAATTGTTTCATAAATGTTGTGGAATAGACACTAAACATATAATTTGTTCAATGATGGTACTAATTTGTTCTTCACAGAAATTGAAAACAGTTATAAGAAAATATTTTTAAGAATTGTTTCATAAAAAAACATATAATTTGTTCTATGATGATGGTACTAATAGTTCCATTTCAAGTCTCGATGAATTGTTTTTCATTTTGGTGAAAGATTACTATTCCCTTAACCAGATTTAATTTTTAATAATATTTTAAATTAAATAATAAAATTTTTACAAGATATAAGAGCTTTTTTATTAATTATTTCTATTTTTACATCTTGAAACATAGTTTTCATTTAAATTCACTTTATGTTCTATGTTTAAAAAAAAAGGATAATAATAACAGCTTTAAATGTTTCAAAAAAAATTTTTGTTTTGGGGTTTAGATATATTTTATCTCATCTATTTTTAAAATTAGAAAATAATATCCACATGCTTAGCTTAGTTGGTAAAAGGTTCAAAGTTTAAAAAGGGGAGGTGAAGGGTCATAGGTTTGAGTCAAAGTGGGGATAGTTTACTATATTGTAATAAATTGTTCAGTTGAAAATAAAATAGAAAATAATAATAATTCTTATATAAAAAAACAATAACTTTTTTACTAAATGTTTTTATATCAGAAAACTTTTGTTAATTTAGATGCACTTTATATTTCTATTTTAAGTTATAAATACATAGTAGTAAATTTGTCTTTACAAGGATGGGACCCTCCTCCTCCCTATATCATGCCTTTGAAATATGAATTTTTCAATTTATTTTTGTTCAAGCAATTTCATGATTTCAAATTATGTTAAGTGAATCTACAAACTTTTCAAGATATATAGAATTGTTTTTTTTTTGAATTTATAGTTTCATTTGGGTATAAATTAATTTGAATGATTTTATTTTGAAAAGCTTTTCTTAATATGGAAATTATTTTTTCTTTAAATTTTATTCCATATGAAGATAATATGCCATTTCTCTCTATAGAGTAAAAGTGTATTATAGGGATACAAAGGGTTACATTTTTTTTTTTTAATCCAACGGTTACAAAGTTTGAAAATCCTAATCAGGAAGTGTAATATCAAAATGACTATACCATCCATAAGTTGAAATGACTAACTTTTAATTTTTGAACCACCAGTTACAAATGTAAATGACTACACTTACAAATTTTTTTAATCCAAACAAACATAATAGTTTTGATTTTTTAAAAAAAAATTTTATTTATGACAATATTAATAATAAATTTTAAAAAGCCTATGTTACAGACAAAATCATTGTAGGATTTGATTGTTTATATAAACTTATTTTTGTATTAAATCAAAACAATTTTCAAATTTTAAAAATTGACCAATTAAATTTCAAAAAATTTTAAGCACTGGCCAATGCTTGTGCATGTCTCATGCACAAACTACGTCTATTGACCTCAAATGACAATCTCCAAAAAGTAAGTATTTTACCATTCTTAATAATAATAATAATAATCATCTTGTTCATCATGTTCAGAACCCGAAAATTCAAATTCTTTCAAAATGTAAAACGATACCTCGGTCAAACCCAAAAATTTTTCAGATCCTGACGATTTAAACGGACTTCACCGCTAGAACCTGCTTCATGAAATCTAGCTACTATGTCGAATTTCACAATTCCGAGACAATGAATTTCAGTTTTCTGTGCACCACCTAAAAATAAACGACTGCGAGAGGCAACGTGATGTGACAAAAGTCACCATCATACGCATCACGCGACACACGCCGCATTTGCATTACGGCGACAGATTTAATGACCTGGGATTCGTGCCAAGTGTCAAAAATCCAAACAAAGGATACAGATGTAATGATTGAAATGTAAATGAGGATAAGACAAAATAATGAATAGCTTTCTTTCTGCATTGAAGAACAATCCACGTGGGTGAAATTCCAGATTTTGCAGAGAGAAGGTGTGCCTTCTGTGATTTCCGACCGTCGACCGGGCCTGCCTCGACGGCGGTTAAGCAAAGTCGTTTACACTGGGCGAGGGCCACGTGACACCTACTGGTGAGTCTCAACAACTCCAAGAGATAAAGGATCTTTCCCTACTTAGGTTATTCTTTGGCCAAGAGCCATGTAAATGGTCAGATGTTCCGAGGCCTGGATTAGCCATGTTTCTGCCCCAAAACATTTGAACCGAGTGGAGAAAATTCTTCATTGATATGCATTGAATGCGTTGACCCGAGGGTTTGCCCTGCTCACAAGGGAATATACTTTGATTTTGGTGTGATTTTTATGATGAGTGATCTAAAAAACGAACATTTGTATTTTGTTAATTAGCCCATGTGGAGCCACCTTTTTTGAAAGGCTTGGTCGTTAATTTACAACATGATTTATGTGGGATTAATTATGTTAGTATATACATGTTATATATATTAGCATGAATTCTGTTGGTATTGGCATATCGTATCATATGCACCGGGGCAACTTTAGAATATTAGGAGGGAAAATGATTATGAAATTCACGAAATGAAAACGAAAAATGTTTGTGAAAGGAATTTCAAGGAAGATTTTTCGAAGAATTGACTTGGAGAGTCGTCTAACAGATCACTTCTTTGAATTCCAGATCATGACTATTTCAAGCGCTATCCAAAGAATTTACCGAGGGTAGTCCAATATTTTATCAAAACTCAATGTAGCAAGTTTTCGAGAACAAAAAGTTTTTGTTTTGAAAACTGGATATTTTACTGAGATTCTCGCTAGCATATGTGAGGGAGTTGGTGAGACTTCGGGACATGGATTGGCCGCAGACATTCGAAAGTAGGTTCATGTAATTGTCGATGTGATTGTTTGCCATAATATGTGCACTTAGGGTGAGGAGTAACCTGGCGTAGGAAATTATTACTATCGGGCTTACCACCCCGCGTCGGCGGGTGATCACTATTTCGCGTGACGCGAATGCAGACATGGCGATGGCGCCGCGAGTCGCGAAGAAAGCCGGGCTGTGGCTTGCATTGTTATTTTATAACATGTATTAAAACTGGTACATTTTAATATATGCCTGATAAAGAGTAATTTATTAAACTTTGAACTATTGTATATAGTTGATGTATTTTGTAAGTATTAATGTGGGGGCCTACGGCCATTATTTTTAATTGCACGCGACCCCGTGGTGGTCATCAGAAATCGTGGCACAAGCAGACTGCGTAGCTCCCCGCACAAAGGAGACTCTGATGCATGGAGGGAGGTCTGTCAATTCGACATCCACGAATATCTCCAGGGTTGATCTGGCTGTCAACGGACTCCTGATTGGGACGTCACAATGTCTATCTTATAGTATTCAATATTTCAAAAAGGTGTGCTGCAGGAGGGACGGAGTTATATGAGGTTTATGCAAATATCGAAAGTAGTGAAATGAATAAGTAGATACTTACAGAATGAAAAGTATTTTATGATTAAGAAAGAGCAAGTTGAAGTTACAAGGATATGCGAATATTGACATTACCTGAGAGAGAAGAGTGCTATAGTATAAATGTTCACTTTGGTACTACTTTTATTAGTTATTGTTTTATCTACAGCTGAAATAGAATTTGTGCTGTGATATCTTATATATATTGATAACTCGATTTTAATAAAACATGGGATATATCAAAGAAATATTGATGGAAATTTATTTCATAATACTATGGATGAGGAAGGCAATGTAATTAAGTCTTATAAATACATTCATAATAGTTAGATATAATTTTGGCTCATAGTCACAATATCAACTCAGAATTTTGTAGGCTCATGGATGACATCAATTATAGTAAACTTTTTTTTATGATACGAGCTATTTTAATATGCCATGGGTTCTAAACTTTTAAATAATTATATCTGAACAAAGGAAAGGACAAAAGAAAACACACTAACCCTAAGAATAAAAAAAAAAAAACATCCTTAACATAAACTAGCGGCAAATTAAATGATTAAAGAACTCTCCTCTCTCTTACTAAGGGTCCAATTACTTTAAAGATTGTCATACTTTATATTTTCACAGAATTTGGATTATGAGTATTTACTCCTACTTTGTCATTGCTCTATCCTAGGACCTTATTTTTATTGTTTCTTGATTCTCATAGTTCGATTATTCTTGATTAACTCTTACCAAGAAGACCTCGCAAAACAAACAACAAACCGACGCGGTATTCCCATGCCTCTTCGATGCTTTTAAGTCGTACTGGGGTAGAAATAGGAGAATATACATTTAAGAGGGTATCTGATATTTCTGGTTACTATCCCAGTGAGGAGATATCACTCGCAGTAATTTACAGGTAATGACGATCATCAGGTTTGACGAAGATCAATCATCGCCATTATCCAGGTGGCACAGATCCATGGAGGGATGGTTTCGCACGAGATCGGCAGAAATTATTTGCATCTCTGAGGAACTACTGATGGCTACAACCCATAGCATTGATGTGTGGTAATGACACCCACTATGTGAAACCAAGTAGTCCCACCTGGGAGCTCTACACAAGATACACAACCCGTCCTCAACATTTTACACCCACCACGCCGGGGCCATGATACTGATAAAAATGAGTAAAATGACCACTTGGGCCCATACATCAATACTCATCAAGAATACACCAACTATATACCATAGTTCAAGAGTTATTACAATATTTTTAATCAAAACATATATCAAAATTTAAAGTTTTAATACATGTTATACAAAATGAATACCAAAGCCACAATCCGGCTTTCTTCTAAAATGAGGCCTCTAGTGAGCGTCGTCCTCCTATACACTCCCTGTACTTGAAATAATGATCCTCGGGACAGAGCACACCCAAGAGGTGATAATTTCACATGGGTTACTCCCCACCTAAGTGCACATGTCATGGCAAACCAATCACACTCAAGCAAATACATGATCCTACTCTGAATGTCTACATGCCCAATCTCATGTCTCAAGTCCTCACCGACTTCACACATGCCTAAGCCAAATGCGAGTAAAAATACAGTTTTCAAAACAAAAGGTTTTTGTTCTTGAAAACACACTACCAAGTTTCGGTAAATATATTGGACTACCCTCCAAGGAGAATTGTTGGATCATTTTCCAATGGGCCATAGGTCCGCCTCCTATAAGATGAACTGTTGGCCACTTCAAGGCACCTTCTGAAAAATCTCCTGGAAATTCCTTTCACAACCATTCTCACATTTCTTCATTTTTATTGTCATGCACTCACACCTATCGTTCTAGGGTGCCCCGGTGCATATGGAATGCATTATGCCATTTCCAAACAACTGATGCTAATATATTTTACATGTATATATTAACAAAAATTAATTCACATACTAATAACATAATTCATGTTATTCAATTCACAATCAATAACACCAAAATTAGCTCACATGAGCTAATAACAATCAAAGTAATTCATTTTGAATCACCTAACCCACAAAATCACATTAACACCACGTGAACAATGAAACCTGGCTCAAGACTGCTCACGACCATACAAGTAGGGATTTCTTCAATTCTGCCTCAAAGATTTTGAGATCGATAACACTACTATCTGTGCCCCAACAAATCCCTTATCCATTAAAATGGCTTCCAACTGTGAGAATAAACCAAGTAGGAAAAGATCCCACCTCTTGGAGTTATCTAACTCCACAAAATCGGCCCACGCAGCCCTTGCCGTAGAACGTATTTGCTTCGCCCGGAGAACCGACTAAGCCAATCACGGAAATCTAAAGAGAAGTCACTATTTCTCTCTCTAAAATTGGCTTGGCCCTCTACTACACGTTTTTCTAGCAGCCACAATGGAGAAGATGGAGTTTTTGTCTTATTTATTTGAATATTTTTAATTAATTTCATCCTTGTCCCTTTAAGTGACTTAATGGGTCTTTGACACTCGCTTAATCTGTCATCTGGCCTTTCATCCTCTCATCACCATGCAACATGTGTCACATGGTAAATGTAGTAGGTGACTTTTGTCACATCACATGTCTTTCACGAAGCCGTTGATACACCCGACACCCTATACCAAAATATGAAATTCGATCGTTCTAATTCACGAAATTCGATCATTCCTGACCGACTAAATTCCAACCGTCTAGGAATTTGACTTCAGCCCGACGTGGTAGCTAGATTTCGCGAGATGATTCAACGATGAAGTCTGCTTGGCCATCTAAGATCTAGAAAAATTGGTTTTGACCGGAATTATCATTTTACTCATTTTTCTCTAGTACCAGAATTTTCCTCAGTTTTACGGTCACCGGCCATTTCTTAGGAGACAAGAACCTGGCCAGAGAGGATGTCCACAATCCTACAGCCTTCATCAGGATCTGGATAGTCCAACAGCCGTGGTTCAACTGCAAGGTTCGTGGAGTGATACTGGGTCCTGCTCAGGCGCGATACTTTGCCCGGCCTCAGGGCTTTGATCCGTCTGGGCATTTTGAATATGGGTGTCACAAATATTGAGCCCACAATTTTATTAATTTATATGTACTTACTAGTATTAAGTATTAAGTTGTTTGTTTTTTAACTATGGGTAGTGAGTGTTGCTAGCTCTCCTCCTTAATAGGCAATGGTGGTGTTCCTGTTTTAAATGATTATTTTTTTCTATTCAGAATTTTTCTTAGAAATTTCAACAATAAGTCATGAAAAAGTTAAAAAAAACATATTGAATAATAAAGCTACTTAGCTTCCAATAAAAAGTAAAAAACAATAATTTAGTTTTCGATATCCCAAAACCTGACCTAAAGGTTGTTTTTAGACATAAACCGATTTGTCTATTGCCAATTAAGAATGCCCACTAAACCACCTCCTCAAACTAGGATAGAAGAACCACACACTCTTCGAAATTTCTGATTCTATCTCCAAAGTGCTACTCAGAAATAGAGAAGAATATTTTTTATTCAAATTAATTTCAGATTCATGGTACATATTTATAGGTATTAGTAGAGATCCTACAATTAAGCATTCCTATAATTAAGTTATTCGCTCTACCGTAGAAATATCTCTTAAACTAGAAGAATATACAGTTTCCCTATAATTAAGTTATTTCGTCTAACAGAGAATAATAGTAATAGAAAGAATTACACAAAGAATCTGACTATTAATCCAATATCGCAACACTCCCTCAAATTAGTGCCAGATGCTCACATATGCCCAACTTGTCCAAAAACTTTGAGAAACACTCGACTTGGAACAAATTTTCGTGTGAGGATATCGCTTAATTGGATCTTCGACCATCTTAGTGCAACTCGACAATTTTCTCTCATCCACTTCCTTTAATGAAGAATCCTGGCCTTACCACCACATACTTTGCAATGGTCGTGTTGTACCTGGATTACGAGCAATATCAATTTGCCACTTTATGTCACAATAAAGCCGACCTGCTTGTCTAGGCGCATAGCCCAACCATCATCAAGTCTTTAGCCACAATGTTTCAGATATTCCAAGTTTCATACTCCTAAATTCAGCCTCGCGCTTGAACGTGCAACAACATTCTTCGCTCGCTTCCGGCGTAACGAGATTACCAACCGGCGAAATATACCAAGTAGATCGCTCATCTATTGCTCCAGCCTTAGTCAAGATCATCACTATATGCATCCACACTTTGACAATCTATATTTTTAGTGAAACAAAAATGTGCCCTTTCTAGAGCGACTTCGGGATATTCTTAAATGTGCATAAATCGCATTCATATGTCGTTCTCCGTGATTATGCATAAACCGGCTAACAATACTCAATGCATGTGCAAGATCCGCCCATGGCTAAGTACATCATCTTCCAACGAGCCTGACATCTCCTTTATCAATGTGCACTGACAGTCTCAACATAACTTTAATCTCTCTATCGTATCACCACACACGCCGACATACCAGCTTCCTCGCAACAAATCTAAAGCATATTTTCAAGCACAAGAAAATCCTTTATCGATCGGCATGACTCGATCCCAAGAAATATTTCCAAGTGATCGAGGTCTTTCATTTCGACCGCTTTGACAAGTAACTTTGTAGAGCCTTCCTTTCATCAAAATATTTCCCTATAACCACCATGTCATCAACATACACAATAAGGGCAGTGATCTTACCATGCTGTTTTTTCAAGAATAAAGTGTGGTCTGAATTACTCTGATGGTAGCCAAAAGACTTCATGGACTTCGTAAACCTTCCAAACCATGCTCTTGGAGATTGTTTTAGCCCATACAACGATTTCTTTAATTTGCACACTTTTCGACAATGCACTTCTGGTATCATGCACCCTGGTGGTAAATCCATGTACTCTTCACAACTCACGCGCAGCGCATTTTTCACATCAAATTGTTGTAATGGCTAAATCTTGTGTTCACATCTAGCATACAAGTGTAAAACCCGAGAAAATTCTAATTATGAAAAAGGGTAAATGGTAACGTCGAACTAAATTTTTTCAGATCGATAAACGGACTTCACCGCTGGAATCGTCTCTCGCGAATCTAGTTACCATTATTCCACTTCGTCACCGATACAATGAATTTCACGTTTGCACCAAGTCAAACAGTGGTTTGGGTGTCGAAATCCACAGCAGAGACATGCGGACGTGGGATAAAGTCACCTATTACATGTACTCATGTGACACATGTTGCAGCAATTAAGACAGTAGATGAGACAATGACTTAGATTAAGCCATGTCAAAAAAGCCAACCCCCAGTCAATAGTTAAATAAAAGGACAAGGAGAGAATTAAGTTAAAAGATTAAATGAATAAGACAAAAGGGACTTCATCATCTCCATTTGGAGAAAAAGTGCAATAGGGGTGAAAACCGGTTTTTAGAGAGAGAAAGAGTGACTTCTCTCTAGATTTCGACGCTCTGACCGTTTGCTCGGGCTTTTAGTAAAAGAAAGCTGCTTCACGCGCAAGGGCTACGCGGTGAGCACCGATTTTTGTGGAGTTCCGATAACCCAAGAGGTGGTGGATCTTTTCCATTGGTTTATTCTTCGCCAAGAGCCATTTTAATGGATGGGATTTGTCGAGGCTTGATGGTCGTGTTTTCACCAAAATCTTTGAACCGAGCGAAGAAATCCCTACTTCAGGTGGTCGTGTGAATGCTGTCGAGCCTAGTGTTTTTACTATCTACACAGGATTTGTCAGGTGATTTTTGTGTTGTTGGGTGATTCAAAATGAATTGCTTGGATTGTTATTAGCCCATGTGAGCTAATTTTGATGTTATTGATTGTGAATTGAATAACATGAATTATGTGATTAGTATGGGAATTAATTTTTGTTAATATATACATGTAAAATATATTAACATGAATTGTTTGGAAATGGCATAATGCATTCCATGTGCACCGGGGCACCCTAGATGGTAGGTGTGAGTGCATGACATGAAAGAAAATGAAAGAAGGCAAAACGCTTAGAAAGGAATTTAAAGAAGATTTTCCAAGAATTGCCTCGAGAGTGGTCCAATAGTTCATCTCGAGGCGACCTACGACTGTCGAAAATTATCCAGCAATTCGCCTCGGAGGGTAAATCTAATATATTTCTAGAAACTTAGTGTGTTTTCAAGAACAAAATATTTTGTTTGAAAACGATGTTTCTTCCATTCGCTTTAGGCATGTGAGGAGCCTGCAGAGGACCGAGACATGGGATCTGCATGCAGATATTCCGCAGGAACATGTATTTGCTTCGAGTGTGTTTGTTTTCCACGAAGATGTGCACTAGGTGGTGGGGAGCAGCCCATGTAGGTACTCACTATCACACGCTCACCCTATCGAGGGATCATCATTTCAGGTACAGGAAGTGTACAGAGGACGACGCTCACTAGAGGTCGCTTTTAGAAGAAAGTTTGATTGTGGCTTGCATTCATTTCAGATAACATGTATTAAAATCTAAACTTTGATATATGTTTTGATTAAGAGTATTGTAATAACTCTTGAACTATTGTATCAGATATGTGTATTCTTGATGAGTATTGATGTATATGGGCCCAAGTGGCTATTTTACTCATATATAGGTCTGTAATATGAGACACAGTATTCAGAGGCCGATCGGCTGTCACCCAGACACTCCGGATCAGTGTCAGCATCAAGATCTGAACTGGCTAATTCTAGCTACATGTGCAAATGTATCTCAGATAATCACCCCACAGGGTTTGGTACCTTTGCTACCGCCTCGCTTTAAACGCTCATCTGTACCATCTCGCTTGTAGGTTTATAGTATAAACCCACCACATCCAATCGGGGTTTCTTCCCTAGAGGACGACATCAACAAAGTTCCTAAGTTTCATTCTTCTCGCACATTTCTATCTCTCATTCATGTTTTCCACCTGCCTAAGGCTTCCCGCACACCGTTAGAATAGTTACAAAAGAGATAATTGATTTACAAATGAGACTGGTTTGATTTAGACAAGCGATGGTTAGACATAATGACTCAAGTGGGATATTTAAATTTACTAGAAAGTTCGTTCATATACCTAGTCGGGAATACTCTTGGTTTAACGCAGCGGGTAGGTTGTTTCGTGTCTGCACACTGCAGGACCATCCTCGCCAGGTGATTGGTTTGTGTATCGCTGCCCGTGGGAGCAGGATTTAGATGGAGGTCGATCCACAATTTCATTTGGTTCAGGCTCATCACGCTCATCACCATTGTGGTTTAAATTCTATACCACTCAAATCCAATTCACCAAAGATTCCCACACAAGTTTGTATGCTCCTTTCATTCCTATCTGGGATTGTTACCAGTTCGTGAGAGTTCCCTCTCTATAGAGATAAGAAAAATCATAGTTCAGAGCTCAACTTCTTTCCAGCGCCCCTTCAAGTTCCAGCTCAGAGGAAAATATTACCTGGAATTTCATGAAAACTACATCCACAACAAATATTCATTGTTTGAGGGTGATAGCATCTAAGACCCTTTGATAAGCAAAGATACCCTGAAAAGACACATCGCAATGCCTGGTGGTGTTTCAACTGTTATGCCGACGCTTTATGAAGATGTACAAATGCTACACAACCAAAGATACTGAAGCAGGCAGTTTGGACCGATGATAACAATTGTTTCCAAATGAGAGCCTGATGGTGTTTGGAAATTAATAGAGGCTTGAATAAAAATTCACGACTAAATATGCTTCGGCAGAGGGGTAAGTGCGCGGTCCCCAATAGGATAAAAGGCATACGTGTTTCCTATCAAGCACCCGACAACCTCCAACAAGGATCGATTTTTCCGCCTCCGCCGTCCCATTCCCAAAAATGGAACAAGTAATACTGGATGAATGTCCATGGTCAAACACCACTTCAATTCAAAACTCAAATATTCACCTATCGTCATCATAAGAACCTAATTTCAGTATCAGACCACTACAAACCATTTTGCGAAAATTTCAAATAATACAAAAGATTTACTTTTGAATCTAACAAACATACCAAAGTCATCCTGGTAATAATCATCATCAAAAGTAACAAACCAACGCCGATCCATCCAAAGTAGCAAATTTAGATGGGCCCCAAACATCGTATCATGATCATAAAAAGGAACTGGACTTTAGTCAAGGTTAAGAAACAAGCACGATGGCTTCTCAAAGTCATATAAATCACATTTGAAACTAGAGACATCAAAGTTTGCAAATAAACTAGGAAACAATTTTCATGTAACCAAAAGAAGCAGTTCTAGACGCCGATGCCATAACCATATTATCCCTGCATTTCCTTTTTCGTAACCCCACCCAAAGCCGACAATCTCATTCGAACTTTTGACACCGTTCAAGTAATACAGCTTCCCTCACCTAACACCACAATCAATCATCTGCCTTGTCCGAATGTCCTTAAATACACAAAATTGTGCCAAAAATGATACAAATATGCAAGTTTGAGAAACCCCACAAAGATTATAATTCCTAAAGAGGGAACAACCAAACAATTCAAATTCAAGGTGTTATGAGGGATAAGATCCTTCCCCAATAATCGGAATTGAGGTACCATTGACAAAGGAAAGTCGTAATTTTATGAGGAAAGACAACAGGAACTTGTCTAGAATCAAAATGTCATATGATCCGTAGCACCTGAATCAATTATCCATGCACCGCTGTGAACAGGCGGCAAATGGAGCCAAAACCTACCACTATTACCCGTGGCTGCCAATGCCGAGGACTTTCGCCGCCTATCATCCTCATTTTGCTTTAACAATTGCAAGAGAGGCCTTCTTTGAATTCCTGCCCGAATCACAATACAGTGATCCCACTATTCCTGTGATATCCCACAAAGTTCGCATAGCATCGACTTAGATGACCAGTTTGATCACAATGAGTAATATACGATGATTTGGCTCACCATTGGCAAATTTTATGATGGATGGGCCTTTTGGTCTTGGCTGGTTCGAGGGGACCAGCTTGATTGGTGACCTGCTTCATTTCACAAGGCCAAAGCTTTCAAAATTTTCCAGTTGTCCATTCATCACCCCACGTCGAACATCTTCACATCGAACTAGGGCATAACACTCTTCTAATTCAGGGATAGGATCCTTCCTCAAGATTTTGCCGCTCACTTGCTCGAAATCACTTTCTAATCCAGCAAGAAATATATGCACCCTTTGTCGTTGAAGCAATTTTTTATACGATGCAATATCTGTCTCATCCACCATGACCACCTATCAATGCATGATCCAACTCACCTAAGATTTCAACTAATTCTCTATAATGATTCAGGAGATGGTCTCTACTTCATTTTTTTGGCAGAAAGCCCTCCGTCTGGCAAAAACTGTAATTCATTCACATCATAAAAAGTACTCGTTAAGACAGCTTTCCAAATATCTCGCTATGCAGAAAGTCGAACGACGCTCATGGAACTTCTGTGGACATACACATCAATAACCATCTTTTTACCTTTTGATTGTCTGAATACCACTTTTCACGCTCTTCATCTTTCTCCTAGATAATGATAAAATTACCTGGAACGAGGAGAGTTTCTCCTTTCTCAAAGAATTTGCATCTCTAACATTCGAGACCACAGATCATAATTGTCTTATTCAATACAATTCCTAAATCAATAAATGAACCTTCGTGGTTTAATAATGGGGTAAGATTTGGTATTATGTTTAAATCCCACTTCGCTTCACATTAAGGATTCAAAAAAGAATGATTTAGCGTTTCGAGGTTCTGATACCAACTTGTAAAATAGAGAATAATATTTTTTATTCATAATAAATTTTGTATCTTTACATGTACATATTTATAGAGATAGTAGAGATCCTACAATCAAGAAATTCCTATAATTAAGTTATTTGCTTAACAGAAAAATATCTCTAAACTATGAAAGAATATAATAGTTTCCTATAATTAAGTTATTTGTCTAACAGAGAATAATAGTAATAGGAAAGAATTACAATAGAGAATCTTTGGCTATTAATCCAATATCGCGATAGTTCTACCTTATGATTTTTTTTAATATTTAATATTTAATATTTAATATTTTAATCTAAAGCTTTATTCTAATTTCCTGTTTAGAGGCGTGTTTATCAAGGAGGAGTTTTTGTCTCATTTTACTTAAAAGTCATTGGGTAATTGGGCACGTGTAAGCCTAAGGTTTGTGGTCACATTAATTAATTACTCATCTTGTTTTTTTTCTGGTACTCTTGATCTGAACTCACTTCTTTCCAAGGCTTTTAATTATATTTACATTATACTTGTGTTATCAGTAAACATTTTAATTTATCAGCTTTAGGCTCGAAAGAAATATGGTAAACCTGGAGTTAATGTTTGAGGAATTAATCTTATATATATTTTAAAAAAATTAGTGATTTATTGCTTGTTTAAATTTAATATTCATGTTTCCAACAGTGGGCCCTTCTAATCAATTTAGATAAAATAGAATACCATTCATGTTATTTCTGTTGTGATTTGGCCTACACAATCGTTTTCATAATAAATAGGAATTAGAGAAAATACAAATTCATTGAAAAGTATTAGATATGCTTTGGCAAAGAAAAAGCTACACATTCATTGAACACTCTTGCTTTGGAAAAAATAATGTTTAATTTGAATTAAATTCTACATTGTTCTTTAATCCCAACGGATTGATTATTCAAACTCCCCAAAGCAACATAGGTTTGGCTGTGAATATCAAATACATTAAAAACACGTTTTATTAAATATTATGCGCAAAATGAAACTTTCTTAGATTGATAATGCGTAGGGATGGAAACAAAAAACCAAAGAAAATGAATCGAGATCGAATCCAATAACCAAAAATAGGTTAATAAATCAATCATTTGACTTGCCTTTGCCTTATACAAACATCATTTCTGCTAATCAACCTAAATTTAAAAAAAAAAAAACTAAAATTTGTTTCACAATTTATATGAGTCGTGACTTTCCCATTCTCATTGATCGTTTTTAATGTTTTCCTCTCCTATAGATGCACTACGTGTCATGGGATTGCAAATGAATAGATTACAAATTTTTTTTTTTTTTTGTATATTTATTGTGTTTCTTATAGTAATTATTGTAATTTAACCCTAATATAAGATTATGAAATTATAAATTACTTTTTTTGATTCTAATTAAACGAAAAACTCGAGGCGGATTAATCAAGATTTGCTAACTTTATCAATGTTAAGCATGCTAGTTTTTTATATAACAATCAGACAGAAAAGTAACTATCGTATTTTTTAAAGGATATAAAATGGCAAATAAAGCAAATAAAATCAGTTATAATTCTTTTTTTATATATACGAGAGTTTTGGAATTTAATTTCAATCTTATAGGACAATAATTAATTTGATCTTAGGCAGACCTATTACTGATGACATTTTTTGTATATTCTGAATGACTTCAACAAAGGAGACTCTAGAAGACCAATATCATTTTCAAGAACACAGTACAAAACCTTAAAAAATCTCAAACCGTGGGTGCCAAATCCCTTTCATACATTATTTTCAACAAGATACAACTTCATGAGTAGGCCATTGGTTCTTTATAAATCCAGTTGAGCTTCCCAAGCTTTTTCACCCATACTTACCATTTCAACATTCAAAGTTCAGTGTTCTTCCACTGTTCCAATAAATTAGGATGTCGACTCAAGCCTTAGCTTGCTCTCTGGTGGACTAATTTTTCCAAGCCTAAATCTGGCTCCGGTGGCCAATTTTCACCCTAGTATTTGGGGTGACCATTTCATATCCTACACTCCTGAAGACGAGGTAATTCAATATAAACACTTATATATTCAAACCAAAGTTGTTTTTCTTAATATGTTGTTTAGTCAAATAACTTGGTTAATTACAATTACAATGTGTAACACGTGTCAAGAAGAGAAGCGTGATCAAGATCCGGAAGACGAACCGGGCGAAGCTAAAGAGTGAAGTCGGTAAATACTTGCCAACACATGAAATTTATGTATGTTGTGCAACGCCTGCGGCATACCACTTTGAAATAGAGATAGAAGAAGTGGTGCTAAACATATTTGGCGATAGTTATCCTAATGGCGATGGCATGGAAGGTGATATGTATAATGTTGCTCTTCAATTTCGGTTACTAAGGCAAGCTGGTTACAAAATTTCACGGGTAAGAACCTGTAAAGGATAATTATCACGCAGGAGCTTTAATAATATATATATATATATATATATATATATATATATATATATATATATATATATATATATATATATATATATATATATATATATATATATATATATCTCTTTAATTTCCAATCTTATATGTTTAAATTGGAGGAATTTAATTATGTAGGGATATTCCCAATGAGTTCAAGGATGAACAGTGGTAACTTCAAGAAAGCTTTGATCGATGTAAAGAGGCATGCTAGCCATGGTATCGCTAATCTCGCAGTTCATGAGAAGACATATTGGATGCATAATTTGCTTACGACCACCCATCTAAATCCTACATGGTTGAACACTTAGAATATCCTCTCACCTAGTCGCTCATGCCTTGAAGCGCCACTCGGAGTGCTTCTTAGAGAGAGGCTACAGGCAAGGTGGTATATACCTATCTACAAGATGAACCTTCACATGACACAACTCTACTAAAGTCAGCCAAGTTAGATTTCACCCAAGTGCAATCCCACAAGGAGGAGCCAAGATATCTTCTAGGTTTTGTATCAAATCACTAGCAAAATTAAAATACATACTCACCTTCCTTCATTTTACCTTGAGCTAAATTGGTTTTGATGAATTTTAGGTGGTGGAAAGAATTAGACCTTGCTAGAAAGCTACCTTTTGTCCGAGATAGATTGGTAGAAGGCTACTCGATACTGAGCGCACTGTTCTTCGCATGTTCCTGTGGTAGACGAATTCTAACCAAAGTAATTTCCATGATATCCATTCTAGACGATATATATGATGCTTATGGCACAATCGAAGAACTCGAGCTCTTAACCGAGGCCATTGAGAGGTTTGATGCATGCATTTAAATTACCCAACCCTCATAATTTTTATTGTATGTGATACTTAAATCAGAGATGTGTTACTTTATTTTTAGGTGGGATATTAACAAAGATAGTCACCTCCGTATCATGAAACTCACTTATGTGGCAATCTTAAACGTGTACAAAGAAATTGGAGGAAGAGATGGAGAAAGATGATACACACGGCTTCCTATGCAATAGAAGCAAGACGATATCTCTATCTTTGTATTTTATTTAGACCAGCTTGGAACCCTAGTAAAGTACTAGAGAAAGAAATTGTTTCATTGTAGTAGTGATTATGTTAAAATAAATATAATCGAAATTCCTCAAAATTTTACTATATTTAAAAATTTATTAATCCTTATATTATAAAAAGAAACAAATAAAATAAGTTTGAATAAACATATAAAATTAATTTATTAATTTTAAACCTATTTTTTATTTTCCTCCAAAATTTCTTTTATTCCATTTTTCATATCTATTTTCTTTATTTAGTACTTATAGAGTTCTAAAGTGTGGCTTAGTATCAAATATACATTGTTATATAACTTCGATGAATGGGTGTTCGAAAGCGATGAAGAATCAAGCTCGAGCTATTTTGTCGAGGGCCAAATGGTTAGGACAAGAACGATACCAACAACCGAAGAGTACATGGATGCTTGATTAGTAAGCGCAGATACATAGCCCTCCTTGCAACCACGTCTTTGGTGGGAATGGGAGATATAGCAACAAAAGAGGCCTTTGATTGGCTAAGCAAAGGTCCGAAGATTATGTCATCTTCAAATTTAATTGCAAGGGTTATGGATGATATTAGATCACATAAGGTATGCACAATATGTGATTCAAATGGAGAGAATAATATAAGGGCCTTTGGTTCATGTTTTTGAAAATCATAAATTTTAAAACACAAAAAATACCAAAAGGTGTTCTTGAAAACTTGTCTTTGTTTTTTAAATTTATCAAGTTATGGTATTTTTAGAAAAAAACAAAACTATAAACCAAACATGTTTTCTCTATCTTTCTTGTTTTCATTGTTTTTGAGAACAGAGAACAGTTTTCAAAAATAGTAAACAAGGGCCTGGTTAGTTATAGTTTTTGAAAACCGATTTTTGTTCTCAAAAACAAGGAGAACAAGGAAAAAATGTTTTAACGCCAGTTTGGTTACCATTTTTTAAAATTGTTTTTTATTCTATAAACAAGGAGAACAAGGAAAACAAAAAAAAAAAAAAAAAAAAATTGGTTCCCTTTTTTTATGTTCTAAAAAATGTAGAGAAAATATAAAACACTAAAATTCCGGGAGACAATAATAGGCCATAACACCAAAATAATGTTCTTTGTGTTTTCAAAATACCTTAAAAAATAGTTTTCAAAAAATAGAAACCAAACAGGCACTAGCTCTTCCTTCTTTTTTTTTTTTTTTTTTTTTGTTAAGAAATACCAATTCGCTGAGAACAAGAACAATTTTCAAAGAGTGTTTTCAAAAACTATTCTCAAGAACCAGTTTTAAAAAACAAGAACCAAACAAGCAATAACAAACTTCTTTTTTTTTTTTTGGCTCAATTTTTGTATCCTTGTTGCAGTTCGAGCAAAAGAGAGGGCATGTGGCCTCAGCCATTGAATGTTACATGAAGCAATATGAGGTCTCAGAGGAAGAAGCATACAACCACTTTGAAAAGCAAATTGAGAATGCCCGGTCGGGATGGCTGTCCCAAGAATGCTCAAACCTATCATTGCCCAATGCCAATCCTTTCTCGTGGTTCTAAATTCACACGGCCGTTGTATGTCTTTTTACGAAGAGCAAGATGGGTACACACATGGTGGAGAAGGAACAGCTATTAGTTGCATCTTTCTTCATTAATCCCATAACATGATCAAATGAAGGAGTTGATTACCGTTCCCTACTTATCGCCAAGTAATATAGATCTAGTAAATCATTAAAATAAGGTGAAGTAATATGTGTGTTCGAAGTTAAACTTGATTTGGAAACTATTTGAATTATGTTTAGTTTCTAAATCACGTGAAAGAATATTTAGTTGTTATATTTAGTTTCTATTTTGGAGTAATATAAATATTTAAAATTTGCTAGTAGAAAGTTTCTTTTAATATGAGATTTTATTTTTTTTATTTTGATTGAGTAGTTATAAATAAAAGATTATGTAATAACATTGAAATAGAGAAGAGTGATCAGGATATATAATAGTATGCACAAAGTCTTTTCTCATAACCATATTCCGAGTAATTTTTTTATTTTATCATTCCAATTCACTTGTTATCCACCCTTTCGCACCTCCACACACGTGTGTATAATAAATGGTTATGAACTTATGATAAGGTGAGATAGATACAAAATAAATGTAGCATTGCGTAATTGGGGTGGTTCACGGTGTTTTGCACTCCAATATTACCTTAATATTTAAATAAGAATGAGTATGACTACCTCAAGAATATCTTTTACATTGGCAAAACATAAAATATAATTAATGATTTATTATATAGTAGTTAGACCACCATCTCAAATTTTCCTACTTAACTGCTCTTAATAGTCATTAATTAATTATATTTTTGACAAGAAGATATGTAGAACATGGGAATATATCAGTCTAATTTGGACCAAACAAAATCACTAAACTCATGCTTAATTAAACATTCATTCATACTAGTCTTTGTTTTTTAACTCAAGATCACCTCTTCATACTAGTCTTTCTATATTTCGTTTAACTTTGTTGACTTTCAAAATTAAGTTTAGCAACGAAGCAAAGAAAAGTACACGCACATTTGATGAAAATTAAATACTGAAAGGCGATAACTTTTGTTTTGAAAAGGATGGATGTTGATTTCAGATTTTCCTTTGAAATTTAGCCACCTGGAAACAATTTTCTAATAAACAATTAAATCATTAGAGTACCAAAACTTTATGTAAACGCATCTTCAAATAAAAAAATTAATAAATCCTAGACTTTTAAAAATAATTCAAGTTTCATATTCTCATCAGTCAAAGTTAGTACTGGATGATTACAAGTAATACCTATCATTAAGTTATTATTACCTTTAACTAAAAAAACACAAAATGTTATATCACATGAAGGATGGGGTAATTTTTATAAACTTTGAAGCTTAAAGAAATAACTTAGGTAAAATATAATGAAAATCATTATCTTTGTATCAAAAAGTAGGGAGCTAATAAAATAAAGATCAAATTGATACACTAGAGGAGAGTTTGTAGTTCGAAAACATAGTGCTCTTTCAAGAGAGTTTGAATGCTAGACTATAATAAGTATTGCCGTGTTCCTGGGTTAAACCTTAAGTAAAATGTAATAAAACACGTAGTTAATTATCGATATTCTAAAACTTGTTTTTGCTTTTCAATTCAATATTTCAGATTTGATGTTTTAAAAAAAATCCATGTGAATCCAAATAATGTTTTTCTAGCTGTTTTTTATTTTTCCTGTTTTTAATAAATTAAAACAATTTGCAAAAACTATAATCAAACAGTCACCTACACTATTTCTAGAGACAACATTCTATTTGGAGGATAACTAATAACACTCTATAAACTTATTATGATTTTTATAATAAATTTTGTTTAAAATTTTTATGATTTGAGTAGGGAATAACAGCCTAACTTGTACCCAACCTAAGATTTGGGTTAAAGTTTTCAAAGTTGAAACAGTAAAATTCTATTTAAAAAATATGTAACTTGAAAATATTAGAGTAAGTGTAGATTAAGATACAGACAAGGCATGTTACTTTTTTTGGAAAGGTAGTAGGAAAACAGTACAGTTTGAATGTTGAATTGACAAGTATGTCGTTGAAATAATGTGAAAGTTAGTTGAATTTTTTTAGGCATAACGTAAGGAAAGTGTATCTCACTACTGAAAAGGAAAGAGCTTTCGGACTCTCTTAGATAATCTACAAGTCCAAACCATTAGGGGCGGCTCAGGTATATATTGGGGGTTGTCGTTTTGTGCATGGAATTTACTAGAATTAGAAATTGGTTTTTGACTCCTTGACCATGAAAATTAAGGAATTAAATTTTTTATTTATTTATTTAACAATATATAGAGCACATCAATATTGAACATACAATTGGAATTCTCATGATTAAGGATACTTTTGGATCCTGGAAAGTATTAGGAAACGAAAAAAATATTAAAAAAATTATTTTCTTATGTTTGATTTTACCATAAAAATATAAAATCAATCAAATATAATAAATTTCTCGCATGTATTTTTATTAATTATTAATGAAATGAATTTGAACAAATATATAAAACACTATTAAGTTTAAACCTATTTTTTTACTCTTTCCTTCAAATTTTTCATCTTTTCTTTATTTTGCTTTCTCTATGTTCCTTTTCTTAATACTTTTCTGGCCCTGTTGTTTTTTATAAATCGCTGATGTTTTATTGTCGAGGGAGAATCAAGAAATTAGAAGAGAAAAACCTCAGGCCAAGTATACTTCCGATTTGATTTTCGGAAGAAAGACACTGACAAGAAGGACAAACAGGGACACTGGTTTAAAGAGAACTGCCGCCTCAATTCTCATGATGGGCGAATCACTATCCGACATTCTATTCTACTGGGATAAATTGGTTGGGTCTAATCTATCTCATCACATTTGCCCCGATATTTCCTATGCAAAGCCTATGTAGTCAATCAGTTTATGGCTACACCTAGATCTCCTCATCACGTCAGCCTCGTGGATTCTTCGATATCTCGAAAGGCACCATATTTGATGGTCTCTTTTCTTCCCATTTCTCATTAACTTTTAGGCATACTTAGATGCAGATTGCATGAGCGATCCCAATTAATTGTCGATCTACTACAAGATATTGTTTTCTTCGCGATTCTCTTATCTCTTGTTGATTCTTATTCTGGAGAAGCAAGAAAACAAACGTTGCTCGTTCCAGCATCAAGCAAAATATGTGGAAAGATCAAAGAAATTTACTATAAATTTAAAACTTATTTGGTTAGGCTTGGTTAATGAGGATTCGTGTTGATTGGTTCCAGCTCATAACTAAACTTCACTCATGATAATTCAAATGTTATTCAAAATTGCTTATAATGATGTCTTTCATGAATGTACCAAAACATATTGAGATTGATTATCAACGCCATTCAATATCTCGTCGTGTTACACTCCACACTTCCGGGCCATTTTCTCATGATCAATTAGTCGATATCTCTTCACTCAAACCCTTCCTCCAAGAACTTTTTGAGTTTTAGCTTCCAAACTCAAATTGCCTTAAACCACCATGAGCTCAGGGGGATGTTAGATTATATGTATATGGTAATTGTATTTTTTTTCCTTTTTAAGATTTGTATACCTTAGCTTATATAAGCCTTTGCCTTGTACATGTAATACACTTTTCGATATATACAAAGACCCAACATGCACTGATTTTCCCATGAGCTCATTTTGGACCTCCTTCCTCGCATTCTCTGATCGATCTTGAGTTTGTTCCTCCCCAGATCCCCTCCAAAGATCTTCTGTGCTTAGTTTCTACCAGCTTCCTTCATTTAGTACTCATATTCTTTCAGAATCCCAGAAATCTCTTCCAATTCCTCCCACTCATCACTACCTTGAGATAGAATCCTAAGAGATGAAAAACCCAAAAATTTTTTGTTCTACATGAGATCTAATCAAGTAAAAAGGATCGACTTCTATTGCTCAAATACTATTCTTTGGTAGTATTTGTTGATGTCTGATAATAGTACCCATATACATGAATAGAACCTCGTATATGTGAATAGTTCCATATACTTAAACAGTAACCGTACAAGAAAATAAATACAGAGATTTACGTGAAAAACCCTTCAAAGTGAAGGGAAAACTACTTCGACAAACTCCGAACAATTTTCACTATCTCAAAGTGGTATGCACTACAATTCCTCCCAAGAATATTTTAATCTTGGGGTTTACACTCAAAATTAGAGATAATCTCAAACTCCTCATTGGTGTATTTGAAAGTTTATAAATTAAAGAAACTATTTGTTTGTTTGATCATTTCGCTTGAAGCCACACTCGAGGGTCATTTAATAAGGATCAACAATACTCGAATTTTCAGTGTATTTATAATTCAAATTACTATCATAATATTTTAATATGGGAAATTTTATGCATTAATAATGTGAAGATCAAAGAAAACAACAGAGTTACAATAAAAAAGTTATCATAAATCTATTTTCTCGTCATTATTGCTCATAAACGGCTTATATTTGATAGATAAATCCACTGAGGTCAAAACATATCCATCCTCGTAAGCCTAATGGAGAACATCTTTCTAGCAATCAGCTTTTATTTCACATATTCACATTGGTAAAGGTGGTCTATGAGCAAAACTTTGAAATATTATTTTTCATCACTTCTCCGAGATGTGTAAATATATCTTTCTGGTCCTTGTACATAACATCTCATGATCGAGCAAAATTGAGAAGACGACTAAGGAAATGCATGGGGACGGCAGTAGGTATGAGGAACTCTTCATTTATATCCTTCCATGCCTTCGACGGTCGGGTGAAACTTATCATATCGCCTTTTGCTTCGACACACCATGCCGCTCATGTAACATTTAATGCCTCGATAAATATGTCTCTCGCTCAAACCGTATACAGATAGTAAAATAAGGCTTGGTTTGAAACCGGAAAGTTCTAGGGAAAGAAAATATTATAATTGATTTTTGTATGTTTGGTTTCACTGAGAATATATAAGAAAAATAAATATATTTTAAAATTTGTTACCCTATGTACAGAGAGAAATAAAATAAATGAGTTTCCAATAAACATATAGAATTAATTTATTAAGAATATATACATAAATATACTTTCTTTAAGATCCCTTTGGCGTGTGGGTTCCCAAAAATTTTATGAAAATTTAAGAGAAAGAAAATTGTGAGGAAAAGTAGAAGAAAATAAAAATGAAAGGAAAATAAATATAGAATTAATTCTAATATATTATTTTATTTGCTACTTCAAACTTTATTTCATCAAATATAAAGCCAATAATTTAAAAATATGGTATTTCTTATAATTTTATTTATATTAAATTTCTTTAAGTTTTTTATTACACAAACCAAACATAAAAAAATAATTTTCTTTAGCATTTTTTCTTCCTTCCTTGTTACTTTCTAAGAACCAAAGACAGCCTTTATCTTTACAGGTTGACATTCGATTAATGTTATAAAGAAATGTTGTTTCATTGTACCTTGTGTGAAGCCAAGACGTCCATAATCCTAATGATGTTAGAGGAAGCTCTAACAATCTTAGGATCCTGTCGCACCCAATCAAAGACTTCCTTATTTGCCATTTCTCCCATGGCCATAAAAGAGAAGATAGTGAACATTGGGTGACCATGTATTGTTGGTATGTATTTTCCATGTAACCATTTGGCCTCAACCATGTACACTTGCACAGATTTTTTCATCGAGAATGAAAAGAATTCACCCAAGTAAATACAAAGGCAACATAGGATATCAAAAACACAATATATTAGAGGTCGTTTCTTTGCGTTGGACCCAGTATGATCTTTCTGTATTTTCCATCTCCTCCATTTCTTTGTAGAGATCTAGAACTGCCTGATAGCATGGCTTCATGTATCTGGGAAGCCGATTTACGCTGTCCATATCCCACCTGAAAAGCAAGTGCCAATTCCTTTCTGAAATATTGTTCAAATATGGAACAAAAAATTCATTGGTTGGGGGGAAATTTTGCATAAATCAAACCTGTTTATTGCTTCTGTAAAGAGCTCTAGCTCCTGCAATGTGCCATATGCATCAAAGATATCATCTATAGTTGTCAACAGAGCAACTACTTTGGTCTGTATTCTTCTAGCATATGAATACTGTGGCTCAAAACAACATGCTGCTATCCAAAAGTATGTTTCCACCACTCTCTCTGGGAAAAGGTAGCTCAGAGGAAGTCACAAGTCTTTCTCACCACCTGAGACAGTACAATAATCCACATAAAAGCCCTGGTGGTTAGCTATTAATGTAAGGGTGATTTGATTAATAGACCCTTTGAAAACTCAATTTCAGAAATCTAACCATGTATCATTTTTTTATACGTCATTGTGATAAAGATACCCTCATTGTTTTCTTGTAAAAATAATATTTTTGCCTAAATACTTCTCTAAAATATAGTAAAAGTGCTTTTGTCACAAAATGAATTATTTTTCAATACCACAACATGGGGGGTTTTAGATTACAATTCGGGTTGTTGAAGTTTTTAACCAAATATTTCGTAACTTAATTTAAATTTAAGTGCAATAATGATTTGAGAACCCAATTACCTCAAGACACTGCTGAGCTCTTTTATATAAAGTGACTGCTAGAGTTGAAATCTAACTGCAAACTTTAGTAAAAACATTACTATAATAATGAAAGCTTCTTCTTGCTATACAGACATGAAAGTCCTTGCCTCTAGCCTCTCCAAGCGTTTCCTAGTGGGTCGGTATAGAGCCTGAGTTACTTTTTCTGCAAGAGGCTACTCTAAATGTTCTACCATAGATTTGAGGAGAGTGGTGGTGAAAGCAAGTGCTTCATCTAATATATCTTCTCCCCATGCCCTGAGATGTGCAGCTTCATACAACCCTAGTAGTCCCTATACATCATTCAACAAAGATTCCTTGAAACTTCCATTTTCATCCTTGTACTTATTGAATATATCTGCAATCACCATGAAAAACACAGAATGTTATATGTGAGCATCGCTAGATGATATTCAATCTCCTTATGTTGGAGGTGAGGAAGCGTGGATAATGAGTTAATTGGAGTGATTAGTAGGTAGAGAAAGACACAATTACAAGGAATATGAATTTTGAAGAAGAAAATAAACTTTATTGCATATTATTATTTTTGTTGGGTATGCGCACAAAGTCCCATAATGTCCCATATCGGTTAGAAATGGGAAAGACTCATGAGTATATAAACACAAACAATATCCAATTGATATGAGGCATTTTAGGATAGAAGCTCAAAAACAAAACTATAAGGGCTTAAGATCAAAGTAAACAATATCATATCAATATGGATAGAGATGGGTCTATGAGGTTTCCAACAATTCTCATACTCCTATATATTCAATTATTAGATAATCTCCTACCTAAAACTACTCGTACTAAAATATAATAAAATCTCCTATGAAAAGATACTTTCTAAAAAAACTTGAAAACTTTAATATTCAAAATCGAAACTAAATATGGAAGATAAAATAAAATATTCTTCCACGTGATTTTAGAAACTATATGTAAGTCAATAGTTTCTAAATCAAGTTTATTTTCCAATACCTTATAACACCTTACACATGATATTCACAGGCTTACCACATGAAATATTGAACCCTTGTTGTCTTAGCAGTCGAAATCGAAGCGAACATCATAGAGATCTTGATTCATATAATTGGTCACATGATAGTTGTCATAGATGCTCTGTAATTCTTCTTCTATCTCTTTCTCAAACTGGTATGCCAACCCGAGCCGTTGAACCACATTGATGAACTTCAGCTGCTTTGATGTGTGTCTGGCAGCAGCCATTAATCCCCTTCTCACACTTCCTCCCTTCCAGATCTTCCAATTGCTGCATTACGCACTTGGAATAGGTAGAGTGATCTGTGCAAAATAAATGGCAAGAACAAAAAAAAAAGACACTAGGAAAATCGTAAGATCTTCTATTGCAAACTAATCATATATATCACATAAAATCACCTCATCATCAGGAGTGGTCAAAGATGAAACTCGATTTATTTAAATGCTAGACTGATAATTTGCAGTCAAAGCGATTAGTGTTTTGGGAGAAGATGCTGAGTGATCAATAGACATTTGATCTTATGGGATGGCAGTATATAAATTAATGAATAACATAAGCTTGAAATCTTCAGCATTTATAGGATGGATTAAATTCGACTACAATTATTATTGCAATCAAGGGCTGGCAGGGAACATATGCAACATTATTGAGATTGCTTTGAATGTCATCTTAATTATCCAATGAAATTGGTATTTTATTCACCTCACAGCTTTCAATGTCTATTTCTTCAGTGGCAAAAATGCAACGAACTACCTCTAAATAATGGCAATTGACTTTGAACTCGATCGTCAACTTTATTGAAGGAAACAAGAGAAGAGATGGGCAACTACTTGCAGAAAGGGTCATTGATTTCCCTGACATTGATCTTCTTTTCTGTATCATATATATAAAAGTTCAATTTCATCCATGCCCGTGCGGACACAGTTAGGTGCAACAAGCTTGACTCGGAGTCAATAGCAAGGCGTGCATACCTAGCTTGCACACCGGGCATGCATGCCTAGCCTGCACACCCATAGGCACCATGTGATGATCCTAGGAAGCCTGTTGCAAACCCTGTGCGCGCAACCTACAACACATGGCTAAGTTGGAGCTTGGTTGGAGGATAAAATAGTAATTGATAGGCATTATGTCTGGTGAGCAACCCCTGATGTCTCCTTAAGGAAAAGCCAAAAAGGCTTAGTGGGTGGGTGGAGAGGAGTAGTCTCTCATTCTGCCAACCACCAAGCCGAGACCAAGCCATGGCCAGGTCAGGCCATGGCATAACGAATGCCTCGAAGACACATGCATGGGCTCCTATGTTAGAATTATGTATAATATTTGATTCATGTACTTATAGTTTTTATTTATTTATTTATTTATTTATTTATTTATTTATTTATTTTTTATGATTTCAATTATTGTTACACATGGTGATGATTAGTCTTTATTATGTTTAGAAATTATGGATGAAATTCCCCTCCCTCTTGTCTGTTAAAATTAAAAGTTTAAGGGTTAAAAGTTATTAAGAAAATTCAAGGGCCTTTTGAACTTGTACAATTGAAGTGCACATATAAAGGAGAAAACCTAATGGAGTTTTTCATTAACGATGCGATCATAAACAAAAATCATTAAAAGAGAATCTCCTATATCATCAAGGAGTAGATTAAAGGCTACAAGATTAAAGAGGTGAAACAATACTACAAATTAATTTTTGTGAATCAAATTCACCTAATATGGATCCAAGTAAGTTTCCTAATTTTCTTTTTTGAGTTTTTAAATTCTCATATTCATATTTGGTTGGAATTGATTTGTTTGTATGTGGATTAAGGTTATAAGAAATCGCTTCGCAGTAAGTAAAGCGCCAATTTTCTTTCAATTGGTATCCAAGTCAGGTTACAAAAATAATTAATTCACCAAATTAGGATTTATAAAGTGGGAATTTTATAGGATTTAATTGATTGTGTATTTAATGTTTAAAGAAACATAATATAATATTCAATTATGTTTTTATTTGAGTTGATATAATAATCTTTAGATTATTTATCATGGATCCAAATCACATATATTGAATCTTGTGATTCATGATGGTCATGATTGGGTGATTTTTTATTTGAATAAGGTTTTCAATCATAAAAATCCAGTTTTCCCGTAACTACCAGATAGGTCGTATTAAAGCGGTATAACACTACTCAGAATAAGGTTACAGAACCCATAATATGTTTTTTGAAAGGGTTTTTGAGTCTACTATATTGAGGTTAACCCAGTTTCACTTTTCGAAGAATCAGTTTTACAGTCCGAAATAACTGTTCGTTTTTCAGTATTCTGAACTGAAATTTTCTGCTCATTACTTAAAGTAAAATTAATTAAACTAAATAGTTAAATTAAATTGTCACATAATTAAATGTTTATATTATAGAAAGTGTGTTAGTCACCAAAGTGGCCCACTTGTATGTTAGTTAAATATTTAATCATGTGTGCCATAAATATTTATTTTTAAGTGCTATAAATGACATTTTAAAGTTAGGTAAATATTTGTGATCATTTAAATACAAGTTATAAGTCACAAAGGTGGATCATTACTTGTGTTGATGGCAATTAAAGTGATTATTACATCACATCCTAATTAATATATTAGTGCTCCAAAGATGTCTCATGTATTGATTAAGTTTAATTAACGATTAATGAAAGTTGAATTTATATAGCGTGTTATATGTTGATGATGTTTGCATTTGAATTTAACTTAAAGGTAAAATTTGAATACATGTTATTGTCATTTAATTGTCTGGGTATTTACATGGTTACTCAAGGTATTAAGTGTAAAGATATTAATTGTTTTGCTGACTTTGGCATCTTTAAAATTTAACTTTGCCATTGGAATCAAGTTCAATGGGCTTAATTATGATGAGTGGATCGGTATAGTAAGTATCATCTTTGGCATAACTTGTGTCGATACCAGCTCTCAGTTATGGAAAATAAGCACCGCTGAACCCTCATAGGATTCACAATCTTGGCGAAAAGGATTTAATGGGAGACATGGAAAGGTCGAATGGGATTTGCTATTAAGTTTCTTGAAATTAAGCATACCAAGTAGATAATGTAGAAACCTTCCATGTGAGAACAACTAATGTGAGGGAATTTCTAGCTGAGATTAAAAACTTTACCATCTGGTTATTTATTGATAAGTGTAGTGGCGACTCATATTGTTGATCTATCGACTAAGAAATGTATGACATTAGTCCAATCAATGCATGATCACCTCCTCCACATGGTTCAATGTGGCCAAATAAACTTAAAGTATGAACATGGAATTGAATGAAACTTTCTGATCTGATTCATTCTCAATCGCCCGGGAGGCAGGTTTGAGAGGTTCGTCGAGTATAATACGCCAAGAAAGGGTGGAACCTTCGAGGAAACTAAGGCCGTGCTATTGTAATAATAAGGAAGAGCGCAGACAAGGCGCAACGAGTGTGAACCTGCTCCAAGCCCACTTGTTGTTCATAGCAATGCTAATGTTGACAATGAGACCCCAGTAATAAGGAAAAGAAGGAAAGCAACCCATGAAAGTTAAGGTGATCTTGTGAAAAAAGTAAAGAAATGTCATTTTAAGTGGAAGGTTGGACACTTCGAGAATGAGTGCACAGGCCATGAGGCATGGTTGAGAAGAAAGGTATACATTATGTTTTTGTAATGCTTTAGGTCAATTTAAATTGGAAGTACCTTCTAATGGTGGTTGAATCTTTATGCCATTTACTCATGTTCACATATTCCACGAGGGATTTCTAACGATCCGATGACCGTAAGGAAGTGAAAAGAAATATCTTTTCCATGGGGAAAGCAGGATGAAAGCCTCGAGGTTGAAGGCATTGGAACTTCACAGTTGATTTTAGATATAGGCTGTCGTGCGGATCTAGAGAAATGTCTTTATGTGCCGAATGTGCCGAGAAATCTTATTACATTTCTAGGTTGGATATTTGCAAGGATTTGATTTTTAGGATTGGAAATAAATACTTTTTCATTGTATCGGCGGAGGGTGCCTTTTGATCTTGTGGTACACTTTGTTGAATGCTATATTGTTTTGAAATCTAAACTCTGAATTTTAACTTCATTCCATTTAATGTTGAATGTGATGTTGGTGTTAAGCGTGGTGCACTAGATGAATCTCGAAGCTTATTGTGGCATAAAAGGCCCCAGGTCATATATCGGAAAGAATCATGAGACTTGTTAATGAGTGAAATTTTGTCTCATTTAGTTTTTCTTGATTGAATGATATATGTGTGGATTGCATTAAAGGAAATAAACTAAACACATATCAAAAGAAATCGACCACAAGAGAAGCATAGAGTTGATCAGTTTAATTCACATCTATGAATATTTATATGGTCCCTTTTGATGTTCCAGTCATGATGGAGAAAGAAGTATTTCATTACTTTATTGATGATCCATTCAAAGAATTATTGTTACCTTTATTTACTACATGAAAAAGTCTCAAAACGATTGGATGTTTCTGAGACCGTTCATTCTTGAGGTTAGGAAAGGCAATTAAATAAGAAAAGTTAAAGGGTAATTAGATCGGATAGAGAGGTGGAAGGAGGTGAATATTATGGAAAAACTTAGCTGAGTTGAATGATACCGAGTCCGTTGCAGAGTTCCTTGAATCTAAAGGGCATTTGTGCCACGATATGCAATGCACAGAACACCACAACAGGGAATGAATTGTGGCGAAGCGAATCGTACTCGATGGATATGGTGAGTATGATGAATAATAGTTATGTACCTGTTTCATTGTGGATGGCCAATGCATTAAGAAACTGCTGCGTATTTACTTAGAAGGATTCACAGTAAAGGCGGTTCTAAAGACACCTTATATATGAGCGTGAATGAGGAAGAAGCAGTTTTAAGCGTCTTCACGTTTGGGGTACGCCAAGCGAAGTGAGGATTCTGATCCACATGAAAGGAAATTGGACCGAGAACCATTAGTGGTTTCTTTATGAGGTATCTGAAAAGTCCTAAAAGATTCTGATTTTCTTATCCACAACCACAATATGTGAGAATACTTGAGTGCAGGTAATGCTCCGTTTCATTGAAAATGGCAACATCAGTGGGAGTGGTGAAAGTGGTAATATGATTAAGGGAAACATTAAGTGAAGCGATCTACATCTAATGTTCCTTCCTCAAAGTTATTAATTCACATTCTTTGTAACACAGACACATGAAGCCAATTATGGGAACAAACGGGGAGTGGTTCATACTCCACATCCATGTGATGTTGCCAGTCAATGAAGAAGAGGATGATAATGTTCAAGTTGATGAACAAGTGCAACCTCAGCTTGGAGTAGTATTAAGATCTACTAGAAGTAAGAAAGATGCTATTCTGATGATTACATTGTGTATGCACTTGAGAATGAAAGTGATTTGAGCATGGATAATAATCCGGTCTCATTTAAAAATTGTGGAAAGTAATAATTCTAAAGTGGTATAATGCCATGAAGAAGAGTTGGAAATCTATGAAACGGGGATAACAATGTTTTGGGTAATGACGAGAATTACTTTTGAAGGTTAAAGAGTTGGGTAAATGGGTCTTCCAAGACTAAGCGAGACTCATGGAAATGATATCGAAGGTATAAAAGCCAAACTTGTTGCCAAAGGTTACACTCAGAAAGATGGCATTGACTATAAAGAGACTTTCTCTCTATATCAAAGAAGAAAGACTCTTTGAAATTATTATAAGCATTAGTAAGCTCATTATGATCTTGAAGGCTTCACCAAATGGATATAAGGCCGCCTTTTGAATGGAGATTTGGGGAGGAAGTTTATATGGATTAGCGTGAGGCTTTTGAGAAGAACCACGAGGAAGGAGAAAGTCACAGTATGTAAAAATTGAAGAAATCTAAATTTATGTGGATTAAAAAAGCAGAGCCTCACAAACCGATGGTGTTTAAAGTTCAATAATACCATATTGTCTTATGGATTTGTAGAAAACACTGTTGACACATGTATCTACACTTAGAAGGTCATGGGACAGGTTGTAATTCTTGTATTGTATGTGATGATATTCTTCTTGTAACACCTTCAATGATAAGGGGCATGTTGCGTGATGTTAAAGAGTTTCTCTCTCTAAGGAGAATTTTGAGATGAAGAGGATATGGTGAGGCATCTTGTCTGTGATGGATAAGAAATATTAAGGTGACCGGATCCACGGGAGTGGATTGTCTCGAAAGCTTGCCCATCAATAAAAGTCTTGAGAGATACATAATGGATAAAGCACGACTAGTCGGTTCAGATTCAAAGGGACCAGTTTCGGTGATCTCGATGTCCTCAATGGTTAGAAACGTGGAAATGGAAATATTCCACACATCTCTAGGTGGTTGGAAGTTTAATATGCGCGTGAACATGTACCGCGACCGGTTATCGATTTTCTTCACAATGCAGAATGGTTCGCAGAAGTAGTTATCAAAAGTAATCACAGGTACATGCGGAAGAAATTGCGAGAAGAAAGTCCCTCACAGTGCCACAAGGGGCACTAAGGAACATATGCTCATATATAGAATCCGAATAACCTAAAAGTCATGGGTTATTGATTCGGAGATATCACGGATGTGTGGATACCAGAAAATCCACATTTGGCTATTTGTTCCCTTTAAGCGGTAAGACTGCAATTTCATGGAAGAGTGCGAAATGATGTCATTGCACTACTTCCACTATGGAAGGCGAAATTTGTACTGTAAGCGTCTTTGAGGGCTACAATTCAATCATTGTGGCTACGGAATTTTATCTCGAGGTTTGGGCAATTGTCGACGGTGTTACTTAAGCGAATTTGAGAGCTATTGTGATATCTGCTTATTGTTTTCTTCTCTAAGAATGATAGATACCGCAAAGGTGCCAAGCATATGGATTTAAGAATATCTATACACGTCAAAGAAGAAATTGCAAAACCAAAAGGGGAGTGTCCTCTGTGTGCATATTGGCAGATCCATATGATCGCGGATCCAGATTATGGCCAAAAGAGTTGTTGCCCAAAGAAAATTTTATTAGCCGTGTTGAGAAGATAGGCATTCTGGCCCTAGAGATCCTTGTAGAACGGTTTTAATTATAGACATATATATATGTACTTATGTTTACCTTGTTATTATTCCTGGATGACCTTTTTAAGAATTCTGTGATTATTTATTTGGGTTTTGGGTTTCTATTAATCACGTTATTAC
Organism: Tetrastigma voinierianum; assembly: GCA_016808115.1. Classification (NCBI taxonomy): domain Eukaryota; kingdom Viridiplantae; phylum Streptophyta; class Magnoliopsida; order Vitales; family Vitaceae; genus Tetrastigma; species Tetrastigma voinierianum. Next base: position 144,966 of record JAEQBH010002461.1, on the reverse strand, counting down.
TTGCATGCATTTTGTGATTATGGTATAAGGTCTTGAAATAAGACGGTATTAAAGGAATAAGGCTTATGTGTTTTTGCCTTATTAAAGAATAATTAGAGTTGAATTGACTTGTAATACATGGAAGGAATCGGGGCGCTTTGCTACAGACCTGGCCAGCCACCATGATTGAGTTGATTTGATTCATGTATGGTATGTGACACATTTGTTTTCATATTAAAGGTTGCGATTAAAGTATATTTTGAAACTAGAGTCACACATGAATCAAGTGGGAGAATGTTGAGAGTATGTCTAATATTTGATTCATGTACTTATAGTTTTATTTTTTTTTTTTTTATTTTTTTATTTTTTTATTTTTATGATTTCAATTATTATTACGCATGGTGATGATTATGTAGTCTTTGTGTATTATGTTTGAAATTATCGGGTGAAATCCCTCCCTCTTGTCTGTTAAAATTAAGTTTAAGGGTTAAAAGTTATTAAGGGAGAAGTTCAAAGACCTTGCAGGAACTTGTACAATTAGAGTACACATATAAAGGGAGAAAAGCCTAATCAGAGTTTTTCATTAGCGTGTGGAGTCATAAACAAAAACCCATTAAAAAGAGAAAATCTCCCTATATCATCAGGGAGGTAGATTAAAGGCTACAAAAGATTAAAGAGGGTGGCTGCTTACAAATTAATTTGTAGGGAATCAGAATTCACTAATATGGATCGTCAAGTTCCCTAATTTTCTTTTGGGTTTAAATTCTCATATTCATATTTTGGTTGAATTGATTTGTTTGTATGTAGTTACGGGTTATAAAGAAATGGCTTCCGCATTAAAATCAACGTAATTTTCTTTCATCCTAGACATGCATGTGATCTCCTCTCTGAAGCTGGCATGGGGGTGTGGCCCAACACCCGTGCATGTGGGATTCGAAGACAGTGCAATGCTTGGACAAGGGAGCAGCACATTGCATAGTCCTGACTCAACCAGTGGCAGTGCATGGCCATGGTTGGCCTTGGAGGCATGAAGGCTAGACATGCCTCAAGACTTGGGCTTGCATCGGATGTTCCTTGGTGGATGCACATTATGACCCGGGGACCTTATGGCTGAGAGAGTTGATGGCCCAAGGCCTGCTTCAGGCACCAACAGTCACACATGTTGGAAGAGGTCAAGCAATTGGGGTTGATCCAAGGCTGAATTCAAATGGAACTTTGAAGGGAACTTTCAGATGGTCCAAAGCCCCAACAGGTGTAGTGCCTTTTGCCACTGCCTTTGGGGAAAGAAAGGAGTTGTGAGCAGTTGCAAATGAAAATAGCCTCTCCTATAAAAGACCATAGACATGTCAAGGCAAGGGGTTGGTTGGTTCTTTGGTGGTTGTCTTTGTGAAGCAGTCTAGAGAGACTTGTTGTAATATAGTGCTTTGTACACAACAGTTTTGTAAAACAAATTCTTGTTGAGTAATGCAAGTTGGGTTGAGACCCGCAAAAGGAATTTGTTGTTGCCTGCTTCTTATTGTTTTGATTACATAGGCTGTGAAAGGTTGTCCAAGGCAGGATCTTAGAACATCATACTAAGGGAATTTTGGAAATCTAAACCTTCATTAATTTTTAGTCTTATTTTGATAAAAATACCTTTATTGTTCTTTGGTAAAAATAACCATATTTTTTAAAGACACGTGTAGATATATAAAATGGCAAAGGGATATTTTGAGGTCACAATGATTCAATTTTTAAGAAAAAAAACATGAAGAGATGCTAGATTACAATTTTAATTTATTTGATGTCTTTTAACAAATATTTCTGTAATAATTTCTGTCCTTAGAATCTGAGATTCAAGCTATTAATACACCTATCATATTAAACTACATATACTAATAAAAATTGATGGGTTTGATTTAATAATCATTCATCTCCTAACATTATATCAATGCAATATTTCCTTTTAGAGCACCTCGTTGTTTTATCAATTTTTATTAAAACTTAGGAAATTGTTTTATTATAGTCAACAATAAAACTAAACATATTTAATGTATATTAATTCTAGTAAAAAAATAGTATATTTTTTCTTGCCTAATTTGGAATTCACACCAGAAACTTAAATTTGACCTTTTCTTGGCTCACTTTTTAGTCAAATCAGAAAGACAAATTATAAGAAAATGACAGATAACTAAAGAAGATGGACAAGAAAATAGCTCTTGTCATTGAATGAGAACACACATAAAAATACAAATCCACACACATTGATATTTATAATTCTCTCCTAAAATCTCTTTATAGAATACTATGTATTATATATATTGATGGAATATTGAATAGATTCATATATATAGGGAGTCCTAGTTCTTAAAAATGGCAATCCGATCAAAATACAATAACTAAAAATAGCATCAATCACATACAAGTGACTAAGCAAATTTAGTTTAATTAGTTGATCTAACCGAACTCCTAATACAATTAATATTATTGTGTATTGATTTGGCAAAAGAAATGCACACATGCAAGATAGTTTGATATAAGGTTGGTTTGTGGCAATTTTGTAACACATCTAAAAATATATGAAATGATAGTCAATATAAGTAAGAGTAAAAAAAATCATCAGCCCACCTATCACCTCGATCATGTGTGCAAATATGATGGATGGAACAAAAATAATGAAATAAATGTGCTTATGGTAATGTTAAGCGGTCTTCTTACTTGATTATAAGGCTTTGTTTAGAACTCGAAAAGTATTAGGAAAAGAAGAAAAAATACTATGAAAAATGATTATCTCATGTTTCGTTTCACTTTGAAAAATTCTAAAAGATAATCAAATATAATCAAAACTCCTCAAATTTTCACATATTTTTAAAGTTATTAAGCTTTATGTAATGAGAAAAAACGATATAAAATGGGTTTTGAATAAAAATATAATAGAATTAATTTATTAAGTTTAAACTATTTTTTATTTTCCTTAAAAAAAGTTCTTTCATTTTTCCTTTTTATTTTTTTTATATTTTCTTTTCTTAATACTTTTCGAGTTCCAAAAGAAGGCTAAGGGTTTTGGATGGAATATTAGAGTCTTGGTTGAAAACACAAAATGTAATTGAATATGGAGCAATGCGTGTAGCTTTATTAGATTGATAAGCTTAGATTGGTTTCATAATGGAGCCCAAATTGATCTCGTGGGATATAAGTAAAAAATAATATTGTTATATATCGCAACCTTGTAGTCAGTGTTACCATGATTATGGTTGTAAGAATAGTTTTGACGAAGATAGTTAGCATGTATATATGCTACAGTATAATATTCCATTTACCACCATGTAATAATGAGCCAAAGGATTGATCTAACAATGTTTATGAGCCAAAGTTAGAAATAACTATAATGAGAAGGGAATAGAAGGAAACAGAAGATAAATATATATGATGTGTTTGTCACATATTCTTACAATGATTTATCAGTGAGGATATATAGGCATTGGTACAGCAATAGGTTTGAGGGATTCCTGATTAATATCCATCCATGCTTTCTCAATTTGGTTATGAAATTCACTGTATGCTTGTTCCTCATTATTGCTTCATGTAACACTTTATGCTTGAGGCTACATGCTCTCTCTTCTTCTCAAACTGCATGTATATTCATACAAAAATTAATAACTTTCTAACTACTTTTAATTATATTTGATTTTTTTTTTGTATTTACATGTGGATAGTCAAATAAACCAAAGAAAATCCTTTATGGACTTTCAAATAAACATAAAATATTTGATTAAAAAATGTAGATGACCCCAAAATTGTGAATCTAACATTTCTTATGTTTTTCTTGAAAATAATATATTTTTGGACTAAGAGCCCTTCTCATTTATGTATAAATTGTCTCTTAAAAGAAGGGGTTGTTTTTACATGAAAATATGAATGGTATTTTTGTTAAAATCAGGCCAAAAATTAATGAATGGTCAAATTTTCCAAATTGGGTTTTCAAAAAGTCTTTTAATCTAATCTCTCAATAAACAAATGGGGATTCATATAGCATAAAGGTGACTTGAACTCAAAACCTCCTGTCTAACTAGACTATAATACTCAACTCCTAAAAACTCAAGAAACTTGTAAATTTGAGTTAAATATAAAATAACATGCTTCTTAACAATTTTTTTTTTTATAAAAAATCATAATTAAAAAAAAAAAAACATTTTTTCTTGACATTTCTTTTTAGTACTTTCCCAAAAATCACCATACCTTATGTGATGCCATGTCATCCATGAACCTCGCAATCAGAGATGAAGCTGTGATGATCTTAGGATCCACTATGTCGTCCAATCAAAGGCCTCTTTTGTACAATTCCTCCCGACTCCCATGAGGCAGCCTTCAAAGGTTGTAAGCAAGGTAACTGAGCCAATAGCCTTGACCTGCCCATGTACTCTTCTATTGTTGGTAATAATCGTTAGATTGGAACCATTTTGCCCCTCGACAAAGTAAGCTCAGCTTGATTCTTCATCTGAACATCCCATTCATCCCTATTACATCTCAAATATATAAGGTCTAAATAAATCTTGGAGATATGTCAGTTGTCTTGTGCTTCTATATCGCATAGTGAACCAGATATTGATGTTATCGAGTCTTTCACCATCTCTTCCTCAATTTCTTTGTACACATCTTATAGTGCTACATAAAAGAGTTTCATATTATGGAAGGTGAACTATGTTGTTGATATCCCACTTGCAAATGAAATACATAGTCCGAAATAATGTATATATAATTCAATACATACAATACAAGACCATGATTAGTAATTTTGAGTTTCTAAACCTCTCGATGGCTTAATAAAAGTGCTTTGGTTCTTGGAAGTGTGCCATGTAAAAATGTCCATAGATGTTGGGACTTTGAACGTCGAATCCCTTGAGCGTCAAGTTGTAGGGGTCGTCAGATTCCCTGAGCATCAGCAGCGGAATGTGAACCTCGATTATTTGACTTCCTGGGTATCAACGACGCGATGTAAACCTACAAAAAGGGGTGATCTGGTGGCGGTGGGTTGGTCGCCTCTCCGATGATTAAGTCAGCAAAAAATGTGGAGAGGGAGAAGAGAATAGGCGTAGTTGGAATGACTTACCTTTCCCTCATGGGGGATCTTCCTAATTTATAGACAATGGTTAAGGAATCTCCTATCTTTAGGGATAAATCTATTTTTCCTTATCAACGACATTCTTCCTGCTCCAGGGATTATCCTTCCTTATCCAGGATTATCTCTCCGATGAGTCAAGGATTCGAAAGCTGGAAAATTCGCTGATAATATCACTTATGCGGATTTTCCGCTACTAGGCTCTTATTCTTAATAAACTTCCCATATGAGATAGAATTCCCATGTGGGGTAGGATGGCCGGCTAGAGGACTTGAAGTCCCAAACGGATCGCCTTAAGCAAGCCTTGGAAGAGTTTGACCTTTCTTTCCCGAGCGGCCTCTTTAGATTCTCCCATTTGGGAAGTGTCCACCTAGTCTTAGTAAAGCCGAGGTGGAATCGAGTACATTTCATAAAAGCATAACAGACCAAAACGGGCCTCGGGCCCATTGTGTCAGAGTGGCGAGATCATAAAATATCATGGTACTCACAATAGATACCATATATAACCGAAGTCATGGAAAGTGTTTAGTTAAAAATCTTCTGGCCCACACCAAATATTCCCAGGCTCGAAATACCCCAGAAGTGATCCAGGAAGTAGCATTCATGTCACGTCTCATACGAAGTGAGAAAGCTTTGCCATGAGTCTAATTCTTTCCACCACCCTAATTAAAGGAACATAATCAATATGATCAAGCTCTTCCTTGTGCTGATACAAGATAGATAAGAAGAATGCATGTGAGTGGGTGCATGTAGAGGATTCAAAAACTAACCTTGCAATATTGCTCCGACTCTCTTCCTTGTGAGTGCACATAGCTTTAGATTGAAATCTAATTTTCCAACACAGTAAGAAAGTTTCGTCATGGGAAGCTTCATCTTGATAGATAGATATATGCTATCTTGCCTCATCTCTCGAACTACTAATAAAGCCTCTTCATAGCATGGGCAGCTTGTCATATGGGGATATCATAAACTCTACCACTTGGCCTTGGGGGTGAGTCATGAGTGAAAACAAGTCATACAAGTATGTCCTCTCCATGAGACCACAGGATGTGTGGCCTCACTAGCCCCTATGTATTTTTACATTTGTGAGTCAAATCTTCCTTAAAAGCCACCTTTTTCATCCTTAAACTTGTCAAATATCTACCCTGAAATATTAAACATTAAGATCTAATAAACATAAATCGGATCCTATACCTGCTTGAGGCGAGTCAATGTGTGCCTACGCACATACCCCCTGAAATTTTTTTGCAAAAAAAAAAAAAAAAAAATCAATATGGGGGAATCAAGCCCCTTGCAGATAATTAATTAAGATTTTGAGTATTTCACACTATCTTTTATATAATGTTTTAAGTTCCGAAATACCTCCAAGAAAATTTTGAAAAGATTTTTTTGGGGAGGGAATCAAACCTAACGGCCTTACCATATAATTTACTTAAGATTTTAAGTAGTTACTGTAATTATAATGTTTTAGGTTTGAATGTCCCTCTTAACTAAATATTTTACTGTACTTCGAGTCATTTCTTGACTTGCCGTTATATGAAAAGATTATTATTAATCTATGTCCACTTACCACATATGAAATATTGTACCACAGTTTGCTTAATTGGGTTGAAGTGAAAGCAATATTATAGGAATCATCACCATCTATATCCCATTAGGCTTCATGAAAATTGTCATAGAATTTGTTGTAATGCTTATCTCCGGCCACAAAAGTGGTATATACAACTCGAAGCCGTTGCCTTGCATGATGAAGTTCCAAAACAATTAGGGAAGGACCTTCTTGACAACCATTCTGGGACCTTACCCAGCCAAAATGCTTTAGTGGATCAAAGCAAAGTGCCACGGGGATCACCTGCTGCTGGCTCAATCACTCAGAAATCATATCTTTGGAGCGATTTTCTGAAATTTTGGGCAAATATAAACATTTTATAATATTTAACAAATACATTTTACAATGAAGGCAGCTAAGCCTTTTCAAATGATTACAAAATAGATCTTCAGGAGTTCAAATTGTTTTACATAATATCAATATTCAAAGAAAACATGAAATACAAGATACCAATGTGAACTGTACTCAGAATTTCTATTCTTTATGACTCGACGGCTCCTCAATCTTGGGTCCGGCACAAGTCACTATTTATCCCTTCGGTACCTGGCAGCATTTGGTAAGCAATCACATTCAGCATTTTCTCTCATGTAGCTAGTGGTTCTATAAAATCCATTCCTCAGGTTCGAACACCCCAAATCAGATTCCATCTGATTTAATAATTCGAACTTTCAATCTTTTGGATGATCAATATAATACAATACATACTTTATTTATGTACAATAGAAATTATGGTTCATTGATCGTAATACAAAATACATTTCTAATCAATATTTCTGATCTAAATCAATTCCAAATATACTCACAAATTCAATTCAGGAGTTCGACATTCCAATTCAATTAAAATCAATTCGAGTTATGCAGTCAAATCGGTTATGCAGTCAATTCCAGTTTGTCATGCCAAGAATTGCTTTATAATGCCGATGTCGAGGATGTAGAGTCAGAGCACAGGTCCAAGTGGGTTGCGGTGGGAGGTGTCCATGGATTTTATAACAGTCCTACGGTCCAGTGGGGCACGCTGGCCCAGTTCTCATGATCAAATAGTGAACCTCTAGTCTGATTCCCACATTTTGGGTGTTCTGATCGAGGGTGACACATGTATCTGATAAGTTCAGCGATTACTACTAACTGACCCTATTGGGTATATGATCATCATGAAAATGCTAAATAAGCGGTTAAAACATTTCTATTAAGGTGTTTCAAATCCTTTATAATAAAAATGAAGTGGTACAATATAAATGCGCTTGTATATGATTTATTTTCAATAATCCATGCAGATTTTTATAGCGAGTAATTTTACAATCACTTTTCTCAAATCAATTAAATCAATCTGATATGCTTTAAGACAAACATGCCAAAAACTTAAGCAGAATAGGAATTAAGTTAGAGACAAAACCATTTCAAATTTTGGAAAGCGAGATAACAGATGCTAAGTCAGAACAAGCCAAAATCCTTTGCACTTTGATTCAATCCTTGGAATCTCAATCTCAGTTGCTTTTCCTCCTCGTCGGTCCATTCCAAAGCCATTCAAAGAACAATATTATTCATAGTATTACTAATGGTTTTACTTTAAGTTGATTTTCGAGGTTTAATATGGGGTTCTGAATTTCAATAATATATATATAGAGTTCTGCTTGACTCAATGGGCTTTCCATGGTCAAAGACACCAGATCGGAGGTTAGGACGGAAGGAGTTATGACCTTGAAGTTGGAGGTCATCTGGTCAAATCACAGGCCGACAGGCGGCCTGACTTGGATGAGCTCAATCTATCACCTCGGTCAAACACATCTTCCCTATCCTCCTCCAGGCATATGAGATATTATTCTTGACTCAATGGGCTTTCCACAGGTCCAGAACACAGTGAGAGTTGGGACGAGAGAGATATGAGCCTTGGGGGGTTGGGAGGTCATCGTGATCAACCTTGGACAAGTGACTGAGGCCCGTAGTGATATGACTGGACGAGCTCGATCTAACGCCTCAGTCCTGACATCTAATACCTCCTCAGGAATAACAGATATTATTTCTTGACTCAATGGAGCTTTCATGGGGTCAAGAACACCCAATCGAAGTTCGAGCGAAGGGAATGTGACCTTGAAGTTGGGTCATGCGTAGTCAACCAGACAGCTGACAAGGCTGACGAGCTGACCCTGACCTGGATGGGCTCGATCTAACACCTTGGTCTGAAGCGTATGTCTTCTCAAACATATCAGTAGTTCTTGACTCAATGAGATTATTAACCCATAGTCCAGAACTGCCAAATCAGTTCGAGCAGAGGAATGTAGTATGAAGTTGGGGTCATGCGTAGTCAACCAGGACAGCGAGCTGAGCGGCAAACTGGCTGACCTGGACGAGCTCAGTCTACTTTATGGTCCTGACATCTAATATTCTCCTCAGGCATATCAATGGTTCTTGATAATGGGCTCCGCAGGTCGAGAACACAGCGAAGTTAGGGCGAAGTTAAGCGCCAGAGTTTGGGAGGTCATCGTAGTCAAATCGACGGGGTGAGCTGAAGCCTGGACGGCCCAGGCTCCTCGGGATGAGGTATCGCGACCTCTCTGTTGCATGAGTGCAACGACCTCGTACCATGGAGATCTCACCGACCTCTATGCGCAGTCGCCTGACCTCTGCTGCATAGTCTGCTGACCCGAGCTAGCTATAGAGTCTGCTGAGCCTTCTTGCACATAAAGTCTGTTGGCCAGTCTTTGCATGGTCTGTGACCAGTGACTCTTTATGGTCTGTGGAGGCCTCTATTTGGAGCCAGACATATGGCTGACCTCTCACCGTACAATTTCGAGTAAAGACCATAGCCTTGGTCTGAGGTCAGATTAGAGAGATTCAAGAAGCCTAACATCAAGTCATTGATGTGGCTACAATTTCCTGAAGGACTTACTTCCCCAGTCCCTTTATTTCTGACCCAAAATAGTTTTCTAGGTTTCCATTTAGTTGACCAGACGCCAGCCAGCCCTGACCAAATCTAGCTGAGATGACCTCTGTAAAATGACCATAACTTGGTCTCTGAGAGGGGTCAAATTGAAATTCAAAAAGCCTAAAATCAAGTTCATTGAAGTGTGGCTACAACTTATCAAGAAGGACTCACTGCAGATTCTCTTTTATTTCTTACCCAAAAATCAGCTCTAGGTCCGGATGTGTCACTTTTCTACAGTATATATATAGTGTGCAGGGTGAAAATGAAAGTGGGGAGGAGGCCTGCCTCTTGGGTTTGTCGAAACTCCCCGATTCCAGTCTCTACTTGCAGCTCTTGTCACGAGGAAGGATTTCCCTCTTGCCACTTTGGGACCCTGTGGGTGATCGTTGAAATCTAGAGAGTGAGCTTCTCACTCTAAAAATATCTCTCCACTTTTCTCTGTTTTCTTTTCATATGGATCACTCTAAATCGTATTTTAAAAAGGAGGAAACCCCTCCCACTTCCTACATGCCCATGTCCTTTTCCTTGATTTTTCTTTATTTCTTTTTATATTTAGGTCCCTCCATTTCTCTAATGTATTCTTCATTTAAGTCCTCTCTATTATTTTCCCTTACTCATTTATTTCTCTAATTTCACTTAACCATATAAACTTACTATATATATATAATTATTATAGGTCCCCATTTTACAATTTCCATATTTTCCCTTTTTTCATAGGTTTATTATGGATTGATAATCAATTAATCAATGTTCATCTAACAATTCCAGAAAAATATCCAGGATTGCTTGATATGCAGAATATAATAAATTTTATTAAAAATTCCGGGAGTATTTTTGGCGGTCTATCCCCACTTAAGAATTTTAGGTCTCGAGTACCTTATTTATTCAAAAGCAGGTTCTGGATATTCTACGCCGCATCGTTTCCTCACTTTCCAAGTGAGCTACCAGGTCTTATGGTTTCTCACGCACTTTGATAAGCGGAATCTTCTTGTTCAGTAATTCTTTCACTTCTGAGCCAAAATCTCTCTGAAACTTCTTCATCTCTGATAAAAATCTGGCCTCGACTTAATTGTCTCCGAAGGAGACCTTGTACATGTGTGGTCTGTGTAGTCGATCACCTCAGTAGCATGGACATATAGAAATACATTATCTGGATCTTTTCGTCCAGAGTAATCTCTAAGTTATGTCACCCTTTGGACCCACTTTTCAGCAACACTTGAATCCATATGGGGTCAATAAATCTGGGGCTCAACTTGCCCTTTTCCCAAATCATCACCTTCTTCAAGTGATACTTTCAAAAAAAACACTTTTCTTGATCCATATCGAATATCTTTTCTTTTCATGTGGCCTTATGATTTTGTCTATCGATTTGGCCACCTTTAATCTCTCCTAATCATTTCACTTTTCTTAGGTCTCACCATGTCAGTCAGGCCTTCTTTCTTTGCTCATAATTGCGGCAGTGCTTCAGCGATTGTTTCTACATTTCTCATATACAAGAAAGCCTCCATAGGCGCCATTCCAATGCCCGGAGTTGGAGCTGTTGTTGTACCTGGGGTCAGCTAAAACGAGAAATGTGATCCAGCAGTGGCAGCGGCTTCTACCCTCAAAGGTGATCACACAACTCCTTAACATATCTTCGAGAATAAGATCACACTCTCTGGATTGTCCACATCAGGTTTTACCCATTAGGTGGGAGCGATGTCTTATGAAATTCAGCAGTGCAGTACACTAAGCCTCTACAATTTTCCCAAAAATCTGAAGTAAAGCATGGATCTCGGTCTGAAAATAATGGATCACGAGAATCCATATGTGAAAACCATTTCGCATGATACTCCCCTACGACTCACGCTATAGCTTGTATCTAAGTGAATAGTCGGTTCTCCCCTGAATAGTAAGAGAGTGGTGAAACCGTCGATCGTGATCTACTAGGCCCAAGCTGAGTCATGCCTCCTCCTGTCAATGGTAAATGACTGAAAATCAATGGTGATTTGATTCGTTTCCACTCAGGGTATTCTAATGATTTGTAATAAATCCAAGGAAGGGAACTTAGGTGCTCTGCCTTTACTCTTTGACACCAAACCTTGGTTCTGATTCGATACATCTCTTTCATCTGGGACCCACTTTGAGAATGACATTTTAAATCTCGATATCTTTGTGCTCACAGGGATGGATGTAAGATCCAATAGTAGCCTCTTTTCCGTTATGGTTCATAAATCCCATTACAATCGAATTGCCTGAGCGGAGTCCTTAATACAAAGCTCCATTTTAGTTCCACTGTGAAACTGAGTTTTCTTACCATTTCAATCCCGGTTATTAGCAAATTTTCTCATCTTTCTTTTATGCCTCTATGCCCGATTAATAACTCGGTCATAAGCTGTACTCGACTACGCCACTCGGTGCCATCGTCCCATATAATGACAAATGGGCATTCCAATACCGGCGTTACGTGTGTGTAGTGACTTTCTACTCAAGCGTCGGCCACCGTTTGGCCTTTCCCGGGTGATAATCAATCACGCAATCATAATCTTTTATCGCCCATCCATCCTCGCTGGCTCAAGCAGCCTCTCGCTGTGAGGCAACATTTAAGACTTTTATGATCATAGATGAAACACTTCTCTCCATACAAATAATGTTCCAACTTCACCTTAAATACAACAAGAATCAATCATAATAGCATCTTTTCATGCCTCAACCGCTTCAAGTATAGCTACCACTTTGCACCCTCTCGTATTAGACATCCAAACCATTATTAATGATCACTGTAATCAGATTTTCCGCCATAGCAGGCTCATGGAGTGGTGAACCTTGAGCTCCCTGCTAAGAATGTGCTTTCAACTTATCAAAACTTTGACATTTTTCACCCATCATTCATACTTTACATTTTTCCGAGTAATCTCGCCATCTGGGTCGCAGTCATAGAAAACCCCTTAATCGAATCTTCCGTAGTATCCCGCTGTTCATGAAACGACACTTAACATTTATCGGGTGGCTTCCATTCAACAACCACTTCTATTTTCTGATCACTGAATTCTTCTTCGATACAAACAAAGGACACTTCATCTTCAAAATTCACACTTCGCCAGCCGCGATACAACCGCTTCTTTCAAAGTCTCTACTCTAAGGTGTGTCATGACTTTCCCGACTAATACACAAGAATGTCGCCTATGAACACTACGACAAACCGATCCACATACGGCCCAAATGATTCATTAGGGTCCGTAGGGTTGGCCGAGCATTTGTCAATCCAAACAAGATTACAAGGAACTCATAATGTCCATATCGCGCCCCAAACGCCGCCTTATGCACACTCCAAGATCTTTAATTCTCAACCGATGATACCCGTATCACAAATAATCTTCGAAAAGATACTTGCACCTTTTAATTGGTCACAACTAGGTCACCTTGCAAATGAGATTGGTCTACTGTTGACTGTCTGACTGTTTACATCAATACATAGCCGGCGTAAAATTAATTTTTCTTTTAACAAAGCACTGAGCTCAAGGTGATACACTTGGTCTAATAAACCTCTTTTCGCAGTTCTGCAACCGCGCAATTTCAATTCCTTTAAATTCTGGAGCCATTCTCAGACGGTGTAATGGATGCCTGTGGCACCCGCACAACGCCAATAGCAAACTCAATCTCCTATGTGGGGCAATCCTGGTAAATCTTCCTGAAACACATCCGAAAAGTCGCTAACAGGAGGGATATCTGACACATCTGACTCGCTCACCCAGACAATCACAAGCTAAGAGGCTTCACATCCTTTTCCACACCATTGTTCTAGCAAAGGGCTACGATATCACATTAGATAGGTGATTTCACCTCTCACCGATGAAAGTTACTTCATCTTCATCTCTGTTCTTAAGGTTACTCTTTTCATTCTACAATCGACTATCATTATGCCTGACAAATCCACCCATCCCTAATATCATACCTAAACTCCCGAATGATAACTCACAATCAAATCTCCTAATAATTAATACTTTCAGATTTCACTGATAATCCCCATACACTGCTCACAATAACACTACGGGCCGAGCGTGTCTGGCCACCAAGATGTCATACTCTTGCCTCACTGTAATTTACCCAAGTTGGTATATCGGCAGGGTTGACCCGGTCAATCAATACGTACGCATCAAAGATTTGGAAATTACCGGCCATCACATCTTGAAAGGCTTGATTTTCCGACATCGCTTTCATCAGATATGCTCTAAATTATACAACAACTTCGCTTCTACCCAAAGAGTCCCTTGGCTCTCAACACTGCGATGTAACACTCTGCTGCTCACCACTAAAGTCGTGCACCCCCACCTGGGTGTCAGAATGAACGAGCTCTAGAACACCCGCTTCATGCCTTTCGATCCACAAATCAAATGTGCACCGTGCCTCCAACATTCTCCTCCTTTTATGATTTCCTCCCATAATGGAGCAATGGGAGCAATTTGTCCCTCTGGGGGAAGGACCTCCCCGGTGTACTCCCGCAACTGTCTTGCCGTAGAGTAGTATTCCTAACGGTGAGCCTGAGTCAGCCGATTGAACCCCGTGGCTCCTAAATTTCCTTTTTGTTTGTTGTAACTGATCGACCTTATTTTTCTTCCTGCCTTTTTATCTTTCTCTCTCTTTCCTCTTCTTTACTCTTCACATTCAATGCACATGTCACAATTTCAAGAAACTCACGGTCGCTGCGATACGGGCCTCGACATGGTCATTAAGGCCATCTTCAAACCTACGCACTTTTCTTCCTCACTCAAGTATCTCTGGAGCATACTTGCTCAACTCGTGTGAATTCTTTGATATTCTGGCCACTATCTGTCAAGCTCGATTATGAAACTCCCGTCTCATGTCGCACCCACATAGTGCTTTGAACCCATCCTAAGAAGAACCCAGCTGTAACTCTCTCTCTGATGAAAGGCCCCAATGCGAAACCTACCACCGATAGTCTCAACTCGTATAAATGAGGTCGCATCCAACTTCTCTCTACTTGAGCAATGGAGCTCATGACATGATTCGCTCTGGCTCTCTGGAGCCAAATTTTCCCATGTGAAGGCTCATCCTTTCTTTCCCATAAATCCATTGTAACAGACTTCTCATTCTCCCCGCTAATTACCGACGCGGGCACTGCAGCCTGGTTGCCCGCTTTGCAATGCTCGAACTAGCCGGGAGGATGGGCCCATAGTACCTCCCCCGCCACTGCTCCTGTTCATTCACTGTAAATGGATGCTCGCTTCCACCTTCCACTAGCGACAGGGACTATCGCGAGTCCCCCGGGCCATCCCCTCGGCCCCAGGAGCTCAACCTCCATGCTTATCCTATTATCTAGTAACCACACAGTCATGTCATCACTGTTATGCAAATGAATGACAGAGTACATAATTAAAACTACGTATAAAAAATTCTTCAAAATCATGCAGAACCGCCTAAATCCCAGCTCTCGATACCAATTAAAAGTCAGGATCCTCACCTAATTCGAACGATAGCGATCCAACCAGTCCTGGATGCCACTGTAATATCACTCAATCATCAAAACTATATCTTATGAAGGATTTCAAAATTTGGGTGTTTCCCATAAACATTTATATTTGAATAAAATATTTACAATGAAGTATCCAAGCCTTTTTCAAAATGATTTACAAATAAGATAGTCGAGTTCAAATTTGCTTACATAATATCAACATCCAAAAGAAACACGAATTAATGCACGCTGAGCATACCTAAATTTTCTTATGACTCCGACGCTTCCTCGATTTTGGGTCCGCCAATCACCATCTATCACTCCTAAGACATGCGCATTGTAAATAATATGCTATTATTTACGCTAATGTCATATAAATCCATCTCCTCGCTCCACTAAATCAATAATTCACTTAATAATTCCATCCCCAATCTTTGGATGATCAATATAAATACAATACATATACTTTTGTTATATATTAATAAATTATAGTTCATTGATCATCCATAACACATTTTCTTATTATAATCAATATTTCACAATCTCAAATCAATTCCAAATACGCCACAAAATTCACCCGCTTCCGACATTCAATCCAATTCAAACTATATCTGGCCATGCCAATCAAATCAGTTATGCCAATCAATTCATGCAGCCTTTAACGAATTTAACCTACGCTCTCGATATACAGATATCGAGTCCACGCCAAGACAACTCCGCCAAGGCGTGAGTCGATTACATGGTTTATAACACAAAGGGCCCACTGGCTGACCAATATAAACAATCAATAGAACACTACCGATCTTGCCTTCCGATTGGTCAGCACCCAGAGGACACATCAATACAATAGTTCGTTAGCATCGCTTATTTGACCCTATTGTATAAATTAATCTATCCTTACGCGAATAAACGCACATTCTATTAAGGGCGTTTCAAACTTTATAAAATATAAGATAATATGTACGCCAGATAAATGTCAGCTTTATTTGCAATCGCGCACTTTATAAGCAAACATTTCACAATCACTTTTCTCAAATCAATTAAATCAATGCAATATGCTTTTAGAACAAACATGCAAAAAACTCAAACGTGCGAATAGAGCCTGGGTAGAACAAACATTTCAAATTTCAAACGAGAATAACAGTGAGTAAGTAACAAACCCGCACTTTAGAATTTTGACCTAACTTGAATCTCAATCTCGCTATTTTCTCTCATGCCCTCCCTTATTCCAAAACCATTAAAGAACAATATTATTCATGTACTAGTAGTTTAATTAGGATTGATTTTCTGAGTTTAATATGAGTTCCAATAGGATATATATATATATATATATATATATATATATATATATATATATATATATATATATATATATATATATATATATATATATATATATATATAGGATTTCATTAAAATGGTTTTCGAGAGGTCACAAAGAACACCAACTGAGTTCGACGTAAGGAGTTATACCTCCTAAGTCGGGAGGTCATATTATAGTCAACTCGAACCGACGAATGACTGACTTCGACTTAGCTCGATCTATCACCTCACAACATCTTCTACTCTCCTTATAAGAGCAGAATATTTGACTCAATGGGGCTTTCCATGAGTCCAAGAACACCGGAAACTGGAGTTCTGACGTAAGATAGATGACCTTCCAAGCCGAGGTCATGCGTAGTCAACCCGCACGAGCCGGACTTAATCTGGAACGAGCTCAATCTAACACCTTGGTCTGACATCTATCACCTCCCGTGGTATATGACGTATTCTTGACTCAATGGGCTTTCCATGTATCCAAGAACACCAACCGAAGTCTCGAACGGCGAGCATGACCTTCCGAAATTTGGAGGTCGCATAGTCAACCCAGACGAGCGACCGAATCGACTAGCCGACCTGACCTGACGAGCTCGGGATCTAACACCTTGGTCTGACATCTAATATCCCTCCTCAGTATATCAATGGATTCTACCAATGGGCTTTCATGCAGTCCAAGAACCCGAAACCCGAAAGTTCGGACGAAGAAGTTATGACCTTCCGGTGAGGTCATACGTGAATAAACTCGATCAACACCCAATCGACGAGCCGACCTTCGCCGCATGAGGTCCGCCGACCTCTCGCATGAGGTCCCGCTGACCTCCGGGCGAGGTCCGCCGACCGCTGCTGCATGAGGTCCGCGACCGCCACGCACGAGGTCCACTGACTCTCGACGAATTCTCACGCCAATCTCTCACCACTTGACTGCTCGTATAAAAGACCATGGTTTACAGTGAGTCCTAATTGAGAAATTCAAAAGCCTAACATCAAGTCATTGATGTGGCTAAGCCAATTTCCTTTAGAAGGACTTTAATACTTCCAAATTCCTTTATTTCGACCAAACCCATTCTAAGTCTCCACGAGCACTAACTGGCCGAACGACCCGACCGTAGATTCACTTAGACATCTAAGAAATGACCATAACCACTAAAGAGGTCCAAATTGGTAAATTAAAAGTGCCTAATGATCAAGTTCGATGTTGATACAACTTACCGTAAGGACCTTACTACTGATTCTTTATTTCACTCCAAAATCCGCCTAAGGTCCGTTTACGCACTACCACAACAAATGTGGTAGCTAGGTAGAAAATGACCAAAGTAGGGCCTCACCCCTTGAGTTTGTCTAAACCCCTATCTGCCCCACAGAAGCCAGTGGTCATGAGGGAAGGATTTCTCTGTTACCTGGGACCTATGGTCCGATCATTGAAATTAGAGAAAAGTGAGAGAGCTTCACTCTAAAATATCTCCACTTTTCTCCTGTTTTCCTTTTCTTATGGATCACTCTAAATCGTATTTTAAAAGCGAGGAAACTTCCTCCCACTTTCCTACATGCCACATGTCCTTTCCTTTGATTTTTTTTTCTTTATTTCTTATATTTAGGTCCTCCATTTATATTATTCTTCATTTAAGTCTCCTATTATTTTCCCCTTACTCATTTATTTCTCCTAATTTCACTTAAACATATAAACTTACTTACAATTGACCCTTAGGTCCCCATTTTACAATTTCCATATTTTTCCCTTTTCACTTAGGGTTTACTGATTCACAATCAATTAATCAATATTCATTCAACAATTCCCAGAAAAGATCAAGTTGGCCCACTATGTTCTGAATATAATAGAATACATAAAAATTTAGGGTATTTTCGGGCGTTACACATTAACTTCCTTCTCCCTTCCTTTTTCAAACTTTGACTGCTCTTTCATGTGTATGTGTAATTGGACTAAGACATTAGCTTACCAACCAATATTGCTTCATGAAAAATTGTTCAATTACCAACTCTCTTAAAAGCTTAAGCTTTTAGGATTTGGGTTTTAATATGAATATCATGCTAATAACACCCTTTCTCATGTGCCATATCTGCACGCATGGAGAGATTCAAGCAAACCACTAAGTCCACTATGGACTTTCAAATAACAAATGTCGATCAAATATTCAAATTGTAGAAAGATGGCTCCAACATAGGATATCTTGCCAAACCAAGCTCTGATACCATGTTAAACTACCAACCCTCCTAAAAGCTTAAGCTTTTAAGATTTAAGTTTTAATATGAATATCATGTTTCTTAAAAAAATATCAATGAAATAGATAAATAATTGAATTGAAGTATATACCTTGTCTTCAGGAATGTATGCAACAAATCGGGTCACCCCAGATGTTAGTGAAAATTTGCTACAAGGAGCACTTTTGGGTGTGAATCTAAAGCAGAGAACATGATGAGACCACAGGAGTAGACATGTTAGTTTCTTAGAACACCTTGAATTATAAATCGGTTAAGTATCATAGAAATAGCTTTGCAAACTCCATATTATTTATAGGACAACTCTGGCATTTAGAGTAAGTGATATGTAGTTGAAAATTATGTGGGATTTAATTAGTTTTGTTTAGGGGCCCTCTGTGTGAAAGGGTTGTTAATATTAGGTGTTTAATTTAAAGTCTGTTTGGTTGAGTTCATTAATTCAGATTATCCAAAAAAAGTAATTACCATTGGGTGTGTCTAGGATCAAATTATTCTTGTATTTCACAATCAAATTTGTTGTAAAATAGGTTTAAACATTGTACATGCAGATTACCAGGCCATTTCTGTTGATAAACATAACAGAGTATGTTGAAGAAGAAAACAGAGTGAAAACCTAACTGCGTAAGATTAGGAAATTCTTCGAGAATTCTTCTTACTTTCATTAAACTAAACAAAATGAACTAATATAATAACCCAGAAGACCTGTATAAGGTTACTAATTTTGTTTCTCTAACTAACTGTTCATGCACTTTGTATTGCAAATGAGAAGTAGTTTGCCCCCTTAAGCTTAACATGTGATTTATCATAGTAAGCTTGTTACGAAGAAGGCTAAACCGATCCAAAGACAAAGATTTAGTAAAAATATCTGCAGGTTGAGCAGCTATAGGAACATACCGTACTTCAAGTTTATGATCGCGATGATGGATAAATGAATATCCGTGTCTATGTGCTTGCCTAAAGATGATAGATCGGATTGAACGCTAAAGCCTGTGCTCCCATATTGTCGTTCCAAAGAAGTGGTGGTTGAGATTGAAGTCAGACACCTATTGGGCTTCGTCAATAAATTTTCAGATCCAAACCACCCAGCCACGCACTGTATTGCAGCCTCTATCTTCACTTCGCTTCGAACGTACACCACTTGTTTCTTGGAGCTCCAGGTAATGAGATTACCACCAAGAAAAATACAAATGTAGCTAACTGACTTCCTATCATCAAGATTACTTGCCCAATCAACATCAGAAAAACCTTCCAAACTAATATTGTCACTGGTACACACTACGGAAATCAATACACGATCTCGTATCCTCTCGCAGAAGCCCGCCAATGAGCAAATGCAGGCGTAAACCGACTTAGCTTGTCACGTAAAATAAATTTAGCTGAGTCATGGTAAGATAATGAGTGCCCAATGGTACTTCAGATAGAGAAGGATAAGAAAGTATCACTATCATTATGACAACTTATTACCTAAGCTTAAGGGAGTAGGACTTGATTTTGCAAGAGACATATCAATGGTGAAGCAAATCTACGCATATTCACACTCAAATGCAAGCCAGAAGATGTGCGAGTTACCTAAAACCCAAGAAAATAATTAATGTAGCCTAAGAGTTTCGGTATGCAAACCCAAGATCGAGGTCTTTACCCATCAAGGTACACGCAAAGCTTTCTCCTATGATGAGAATATCATTAACGTATACAAGGAGAAGCAACATTTTTCCATCTTTGTGAGAGTAGAAAAGAGATGGATCAGATATTGAAGTTATGAAACCCCAAAATTGAGGTAGATGTTCTTAATCCTGCCAAACCATGCCTAGGAGCCTGCTTCTTTAAGCCATACAAGGCTTTTCGTTGTTTACATACATAGATAGGGTCTTATAGGATCAACAAACCCCTTTGGTTGAGACATATATACATCTTTCTGGGCAATCATTTAAAAGGCATTAAGGCATTATTAATATCAATTTGTTGGATATCCCAACCCTTTAAAACAGCCAAGGTAAAGACAATATGAATGGTAGGAGCTTTAACAACTGGACTAAAAGTCTCTGAAAAATCAATGTCTGCTGTTGTTGAAATCCCTTGGCTACCAAACGAGCTTTATACTTGTCTAAAGTGTTGAAGAATAAAAAATAACTTAGGAAGATAAAGGAATAGGAGTGCAGAACTGAAACTTTTATTTTGCTCTAATAATCATCTCAATTACATCAACTAAATCAAAGCAGATAAATAGGCTGATAACTAGTCATAGGTTCACACGTTATTGACTTTGAGACATGGGTACAGAACGTGGGTTGGTGGATGAGGAAATGAGGATATGAGGATGATGTGCAGAACGTGGAGAAGTGGTGAAATTAAATATCAAAATGACCTTCAACTGAAATAGAAAGTGGAAATAGTGGTTGTACTTGCCACTGATTTATTCATTTGACTAAGTAAATAACTAATTGCCCACCACGTGTTGGAAGCACCACTCAACATTCCCCCTTGCTTCAAACCTTGTTACTCCCAATTGAAATCTGAAATATTCATGCTTGACATGTGGCAAAGACTTAGTAAAGATATCACCAACTTGCTCATTTGTTCTATAGTACCTCAATGCAATTGTTTCTTCAACAACCAAATTTCGAATAAAATGACATCAGATGTCGATGTGCTTTGTTGGAAGACCAAATTTTTTGTCATAGAAATGGCTTCCTTGTTGTCACAAAAAATCACAGTCACACCTTCTTGCTCTTAGAGAAAATCAGCTAACAATATCCTTAACCAAACTGTTTGACAAGCTGATGCAATAGCAACAAAAATATTCTTCTTCTGATAATGACAAGGCTACTATGTCTTGCTTCTTTAAGCTCCATGAAATAGCACCACTACCAAGTGAAAACATATAGCCAGAAGTACTCTTTCTGTCTTCTAAACAACCATTCAATCACCGTCAAGAGGTTCAGCAAGTTTGAAATTTGACACATTTATGTACCACGAAAATCAATAGTCCCCCGCAACATATCTCATGATTCTTTGGTCGCCTCCAAGATGGTGTTTTGTCAGCTACGGCTAAACTCGAAACCACTCCACAACATATGCTATATCGGGTCTCGTATGAGACAAGTAGTTTAAACCACCAACTATGCTTCTGTAATACCTTGCACTAGACATACTAGTCCCATCATCAACAACAAGTTTCTCATTTGCATGCATGGGAGTAGGTGTCGACTTAGAATTCAACATGTTAAACCGATTAAGCAAATCAATGGCATATTTTCTTTGAAAAATAAAAATGCCATTTGAATTTTAGTTCACTTCCAACCCAAGAAAATAATGTAGTAAACCAAGTCTGACATCTAAAATTTTCTCATCATACTGAATTTAAATTTTGCAATGATAAGCTCAGAGGACCCATATAAATCATGTCATCAACATATAAGCATGCAACCAGAAAATCAACATCACCTTTCTTCTTCACATATTGGGTTGGCTTATTTTTGTGAGTACCATGGGTCTTAAACCTACTACTCGATGGGCCCAAGGCCCGGCCCACTAGTCCATGGTTCGCTTGGCCCACGATGTGAAGCAGCCCAAGCCCACCTTCCATATCAAAACTAGTTGGCACTACTTAGACGGGAAATCCGGATGCCCGTCTGAAAGTCGGCATCCTCCTGCAGGTTAAATTTCGCGCGCCTGTCTTAGAGTTCCATGTGTCCCAGCCGGCCGTCCTCCCGCTTATGGCAAGTTCGCTATGGATGAATGGATAAAGGAGGGAAATAAGTAAAGGTATGATCCTCGAATTCTTCAGCTTCCAAATCCTTACTTGGAAGATTAACTCAATAAGGAAGAATTAGTCTTTGATAAGGAAAGAGAGATTTCATTCCTAAAAAATGGAGATTTTTTTCGGAGAAAAAGGGAGATTCTTTTCGGAGAAAAAGTGAGGGATTCTCCAAAACACTCTCTATAAATCAGGAGGATCCCCATGATAAGAAGGTATGCAATCCAAACTGTGCAAATTTCTTATTCTTCCTCTACATATTTTTTCTGACTTAATCATCAAAGAGGCGGCCGGCCCACTGTCGCCGGATCGCCCTTTTTACAGGTTTACATAACGTCACTCATGCCCCAGAAATCAGATGATCAAGGCCACAACAATTGGGGCCGTCTATGGGAATCGAACAGAAAGTCTCGTTTACAGGCTGCAAGAGCTTGGCTTCAACGGCTGTCAAGTAGCCCTTCATCATCTGGAGCTCTGTCGATCCCTCATTCCACATCTAGTTCGCCTGAGGCAATCGCGATGACTAGTATTCCGATAAACCAATCGCTAGAAAATCAATTCCTCCGTTGGCGTTAGGACATGGAGAGAAAGTAAGAGGAACAAGCAAGATAGATGAAAGAGTCGCAGGATCAACCCGAGCGCTTACGACATGAGAATGAACACTTGGCAGTCTGACTGAAAAAGTAGTGATCTTGGAAAATCTGATGGAGGGCATGTGGTCGCATATGCAAACCGATCGCCCGCGATAGAGGGAAGGGGCCCATTCCTCCTGATGACGACGACACCCCAGCAGACGATGAAATGTCCTTAGGTAGCTCCCCATCCCTGAATCTCTCGTCGAGAAAGAATCCTCAGGAAAGCATAAGGACCAGATCACACAAAAGGCCTTCACCACACCGCCGCGACGCCTGGGTGAGGCCAAGATCTAGAGGGCAAGCAGAGAGGCAAAGTGTAAGACGCACCGGCTAGGGTCAAGCCCTAGGGAACCCGGGCTGTTGTCTCCAGCACATTGCCACCTCGTGTCGCCCGTAGCTTGCTCTTTAGTACAACTACCAAACCGCCATACCGTCGTCGGCCCTAATTCGGAGACCCAATGACATGCTCTTTTCACCCCTAGGGTAACACATCCTTGATTACGAGTCACCCAGCGGGTTTGCCATTTCAGCTTTCACCACGTTCAATGGCTCAGCTGATCCCTATGACCATATGCTCCATTATAACCAAGCAATGACTTTGAATGCTGATAACGACCAACTGTTATGCAAAGTATTCCTAGTCAGTTTGCAGGGCCATCGCTGGCTTGGTTTCACAAGCTCCCGCGCTACTCAATAAATTCGTTCAACGAACTATGGGCCGCATTCATATCACAATATCTCTACTCGATGAGACAAAAGAGAAACATCGGTTTCTCACAAACCATTCTCAAACAGGAAGAAGAATCAATCTGAGACTTCACAAGGAGGTTCGAGCAAGCCATCCAGAAGATAGAGTCGCATAGCATGGATGCAATCCTCTAAAACTTTAGGAGAAGATTTGTGTTATCTACTCTTTTCTTCTAGTCACTATCCTTAGACCCACCAATAACAATGGAAGAATTATACAAACAGGCTGATAGGTACTCAATGTTGGAGAACAATATATGTACAGCGACCCAGACTGTCATGATTACTAGCCAGTCGGTCGAAGGAAATAATCCGTCTGGGAAACAACCCTCCAAATCCAAAGAGGGTTAGAATAGAGACCGGAAGCGATCCCATCACCAATCACAAAAGAAGAGAGAACTCCCGTAGTTCACTCCCCTGAATGTCTCTTATGAGAGGCTATTGGCAATCATTCACTACTTGTCAGAGTTTAAATGTCCTGCCCTAATCCAGATGGATCCTTCCCAAAGAAACAGATCCTTACGGTGCGACTATCATAGAGATCATGGGCATGAGACCGACATGTGCCGAAGTCTAAAGTTCTTGGTGGAAAAGTTTATCAAAGTGGGGCACCTCAAGAAGTATATCGGGAAATTTACCATATCGAACTAAGGCAAGATGCGCATGTGAATCAGAGTCGGTGCACAGCCCTTCTAGACCCAGACTGTACCATAAACTATATAATCGGGTGTCCATCCGATGACCAAGATCGTAATCGTGCGCCAATGTAAGAAACTCTGAGAGCAGCCATACGATAAGGCCGGTGAACATCCACATGGGGATCAACCGGGCGTAGTTGAGCCATAGATGGCCTCAGGTATGTTCTTCCTTCGTCAACCCTAATAGGTCATCAGGCGCTACTATGATGCATCTAGTGCTGGGATTATGCCCAAAAGGGTTTGAGCCCCATTATTGTAGGTTTTAAGCAGTTTTTGTGTACTAATCAACCGAATTAACCCGATTTTCACATTAAGGTCCCGATTATTCTAACGATCGATTATGGCTACTTGTAGTTAAAATACACGCCGATCATGAAGTCGCTCGCCAGTCTATGAATTCAAGTTTAACTCTAACATTATGTGACTGAATCACAGCAAGGAGTAAGGTAGAAAGAAGAGAAGCAGACCACGCGACCACAAGGCGGAAATTTCGGCACCATGATGCTGTAATGGCTCAGGCCACCGTAATCCCGCCTTTGACATTTTCACTTTCCCTTGTCACTTTTGGTTTCTTCTCCATTTCAGCCTTGTTTAATGTCTTTTTGAGGGTATTTTTGGTATTCTATCCTATTTGTGTTTACTTAAGCTCAAACTCTAGAGAATGAAGAATCGATTTTTTGGTGAACTTAAAATAATTTTATAGAAAGCTTCACCGCCCCATTTTTTCATTTTTCATTTTCTTTCCTTTTTCTTGTATTTTCCCACTCAAGCAACACCCTTGAGGATGACAACTCAAGGGATGGTTGCTAAACCCCTCCATCTCAAGAGAGATATTACCGGTTTAGAGAATTAGTGGTAAAATGGGATTGTCTCACTGTGCTTTTAATACAGCATTATACTCATTGAGCTTATCTCTCACTTGTGCTAAACTGCTTAAATATACTCTGATGACTCAGATTGGTAAAGTTGGGTTTGAGATGCCATTGTTGCATCCATCAAATCCCGGCTAGTCAGCTCTCTATTAGAAGAATCATCAGATGGTAGGTTTGGGGAGGTGTGTTCGCATGTCTAGGAACATTTATGCTCATTAAATGCCAATTTTCAAAAGGAAAAATTATAAGGGTTAAGTTTTTATGGCCAAATGAAGATCCGGTTCGGGAAATGACTATATGTCATTCTCCCCAACGCGAGGTATAATCCAGACCTCTCACTAATAGATCTCAAACCACAAGAGCTCCAATGCTTCAAGGAGTTCTTTTTCTTATTTTACTTAGTTATTTCCCCAAGTTAACACTAAACTCAATCGTTTTTACAAAACCTTAAATCAATTGAAATTACCTATTGAGCCAACTGCAAATTATTATACTAAGAAAACCCATCCTCGTGTCAACTTAGAGCACTGACATATCGCACAGCAGTAGCACAGCAATAGGAGAAATTTAGGTTTACAACATATGATTCGGCACACCCCACTGGGAACGACCGCGTCACCAGATAATGATTTGATGTATACACAAATGGAACGGATCCCCGCGCAAGACGTGATTTATTACAACCACAAGCCTTCTTCGTGCAAATGAAGCTTCCCGTGCCTGATAACTCAACCGAAAGTGAATCCTCTCTCCTTCAACAACTCACCACAACATTGGGAGATACCCCACCCTTGTAACAACAGGATCATCACCACACTTTGCTTCACTGTCAAGATTCAGCTTACAAATACATAATGACTCGTTTACTGATGAAAGCGGTCCCTTCACACCACGATCAAATGGTCATCATTCATCAACATTAATGGTTGACCTTATGCCATTATTGCACTATATCATATCATTTATGAAATTGGAAACAGAGGGGCGAACACCTCAAAATCCTCCCCGAAGATCACGCCCAGATAGCAATCGCGTGTCGTCACCATCAAGGCAGAATAGAGGGACCCATAGGCTGTGTATCCTCTAGAAATAGAGTTCCGACAAAAGTTTTAGAAGTTCACACACGCCATGACTTCCTAGTCCAAAAGAATGAAAGCAGAAGATACAAGGTGTGCTATCAAAAAACATGGACGCATTGGCTTAGAGTCACTCAGATATGGTCGGAATCGATCCGATATTAGCCTCCCACAAACTGAATATGGTCCACACGGCTAAGCCCGTAAGACAGAAAGTGAGAAGTTTCCACCCGGACCGCCATTAGATTATTCAGATAGAAGTAGATAACTTTTTACAGAGTGTCATCAGAGAAATAAAGTGCCCTAATTATTATAATGTATTGTGGGTTCCAAAAGAAGTGAGGTAAGTGAAGAGCATATGTAGATCAAACGACCTCAACGGCGCATACCCGGCTGATATCTTCCTTTGTCGGGTATAGACCGCATTGTCGATGCCTCAAATTTAACACTGATACCACGCTCTGATCTTTCTTTTTTAGACATCATCATATTTCATCAATCACTTAATATGAGAAAATAAATTTCACACACTAAGAGATTGATACAATAAAATGCCTTTGGCTTCTTGAAAAACAACGGAGCTAATTTATCAAAGGTTGGTAACCATGATGTTTCAACAACGAGAGCAAAAAGATCATTGTTAGGTCTTATACCACCATGATATGTCGCAAACTAAAGAACACCACAAGAAGCATCTACGAGAAACTCTTTGAGTTGTTTTAAGGCAATGCATGAAACTAAACCTCAATGCATTCAAAGCAATCGGGCAAGTTTTGGCTTTATGGTTACCTAGAGATAACAGAGGCTAACCCTGTCAACTGGTGAATGATCAAGCTCCTACTAATTCAAATGGAGTACAACAACCGACCGGCTGGCAGGTTTGCTCTGGTAGTTATATCTGCTCTACAAACCGATTAAGACCATTTTTTAACCTGCAGCAATCAACTGAGCGGAATGAGGAATGTGATCGCTTTCATAAATGTTAGCACTTTGTCGAGCCGGCGAACTAATCCAGCTCCAAGGATAAGGGACACACTCTATCTTTACCTAGTAGTGTCAGAAGTCTCGGTAAGGGAAACTTTGTTCAAAGAAGACGAAAACCGAAAACAAAGACTAGACTTGTGGCTTTAAGTCCGTCGCACCTTCAAAGACTGCATTATACTTAAGTCTCGCCGGCCCATTCAAAAGACCAGACTTATGGCTCTAAGCCTACTGGCACATTCAAAATACTAGACTTATGGCTCTAAGCTAGCTAGCTTACTAGTGCATGACCAAGCCCTACAGTCGCCCTACCCAGCTCTAACTCAATATTTATACCTCAAAGCGACTAACCTAGCTAAACTTCGTGGAAGGGAGCTCTCAATAGCTTAAGTAAACTGAGAATTATATTTCATAAGTACACCAATGGCGTTAGAATAAGAAACAAAAAGGCAGTAGAAGAAATAAAGCCAAAAATGGTATTTTATTAAAGCATCAAAGGCGTCAAAAAAGTACACAAGTCTTAGGGGCTTATCAAGGCTCCTTATAAAAAAGAGAGGGGAGAATGAGGGATTGGAGTCAGCTCTGGTCCCTGACGGGAGTGTTCTTCTTAAGTTCCTGGACCACCTAGCTCAAATGCGCCTCAGCCGACATATCTTCAATGGTCGCTGAGCCAGGGGCACCTAGGATTCGCGAAGAACTCGGGAGGCAGCGGGATAGAGGAGTCGGGCATACCGTTTGGGACCTCTGGATGATCCCCAAAAATGTTGTTCTTAAACGCACAACACCCGTAGCCGTAGGCAAAGATCACCCCCAAAGCCTTCTGGTAGTCCTTCTCCATGGCCTACTTGTCAATTTCGGCCTGAGATTGAAGAGAGCAAACCTCATCCTTCGCCGCTCCAATTTCCGCAGAGAGATCGCCAACTCAACCTGACAAGTACTGCTTCAGCCTTGAGTTTATTTCCTCCGGCCACCAAGGCAATTTAGGCTCGAAAGAATATCCTCTCGTGAAGTGCCTTTATCGCCACCTTCGCAACGACGCACACCAGTCGGGCAACCTGAGCCTCTCTTTAGCCTCGTTTCCTCCTCCTTGGCGCCCTTTATCTCTTCTTCATGCTCTCCGCCTTCCGTTCCCAATGCTCGATTGCGAAATGCCTCTTATTTAGGACACTTTAGGCACGATGCTTATTGGTAGTTGACTAGGCATAGAGACGCGGCTTCTCGGTGTCATCCAGCAGGTAGTGAAGCTCCCTATGCTACTATGCCATATTTCGGATGGCGGTGACGGCCTGCCAAGAAAGAAAAAAGAGTCAAAAGAAAATCATAACATGAAGCCAATATTCAAAACGATAGAAGTTCAACCATACCAGTTCAATTAACTCGTTGAAGTCGTAGTTGTGGATGTACATCCCATCTTCAGTCACCCGCTGGAAGGACTTTTTATCCATCTCGCTGGGGATATTGAGAAGTGATTGCAGATTATATATTAGGATGACCCACTGTTGTATAGAAGAGGAGCATACATGATCATAAGGGGGATGCGTACTAAAACGTAACAAGGTGGTAGCAGAAAATGTCACATACCATATGGAGAACACTTTACAAGAGACAAGACAGCCCAGAAAATTCTCCAATTAGGATTGTATTGGCCTACTCTATTCAAAGACTGTTTTGAATGGGTAAAACAATGATGCTTGTCAAAGAATCTAGAACATGTTAAAATGAAATGCCCTCATAGGGAATTTCCGTGGTGCGATTTTTGATGTATGGGGAATAGACTTTATCGACATTTTCCATCAATATCATTTGGCAATATATACATTCTTCCTAGCTATGGATTATGTATCCAAATGGGTGGAAGCAATAAAATTGTCCTATAAATATACATAAGAGCTGGGCTTATATAAAGGAATATTTTTTTTAAGCATTTGAGCACCCGCAATTATCAATGATGAGGGCGTTCATTTTGCAACAAAGTTTTGCAACACTCATGAGTGTATGGAATCAAACACCTAATGGATCGGGCTTATCTCCTCAATCAAATAGCTAAAATTTCCAATAGAGATAAAGAAAATTCTGGAGAAAACAATGAATGCGAAAAGACTGGTCCATAAAACTGGATGATGCACTATGGCTTTCATGAACTCACATAAATTCCATTGAATGTCCCCATACAAAATTGTATATGGAAAACCTTGTCATCTCTCTTTAGAATTGGAATACAAGGTTATGTGGGCCATCAAGAAATTGAACTGTGATTTTCAAGCTGCCAAGGAAAAGAGACTACTCCAAATGAATAAACTGGAAGAATTGAGAATGAGGCTATGACAACGCCAAAATCTGCTGAAGCAGCATCAAGAGGTGGCATGATCAGAAAATTCTAAAGAGGAAGTTCAAGGCAAGAGAACAAGTTCTCTTATATAACTCCAGGCTCAAGCTCTTTCCAAGGAAATTGAAATTAAGATGGAGTGGTCCATATACAGTGTTAACAAGTACACCCTTTGGAGCAGTAACACTAAAGATTGAATCTGGAAATGAATTCAATGTAAATGGTCAAAGATTAAAGCATTATCTTGGAGGAAGCATACAAGAGATAGATCTAGATTTTGAAAAAGAAAAAAGAAAATGACCGAAATGAAGACACTCTACATGTTGTGTCTAGCTAAGGACATTAAACTGAGTAGCTTCTTGGGAGGCAACCTGCTATATATATATATATATATATATATATATATATATATATATATATATATATATATATATATATATATATATATATATAGTATATATATATATATATATATATATATATATATAATTTTTTTTTTTTTTTTTTTATTTGCTTAGATTGATGCTGATTTTTTTTTTTTTTTGTGATTTTGGGTTATTAAATTTTGATTTGGTTAGAAGTTTTTTTTTAGGAAGCTTGATCATTTGCTTAAAAAAAAAATTTGGATAAGAAGGATGAACTAGAATCAAATTTTATTGTAAAGCACACTGCCTCAAACTGAATTGTGTAAAAAATGACTACAAGGGGGAGTATTTCTCATTCCCTAAACTTATTTGTAATAATAATACATATCTTAAGTTTAGGGGAGTTTGCTACTAATTGCTTGTATGCTATGTTGATGTGTTTTAATGAGATAGTTGTTTAAGATTGAACTGATGATTTTCTATTGCTAAATATGTCTTCACAATGCTTGAATTGAAAAAATTGACCGAGTTGTGGGTGATTAACTGAATTAGAACGCAGTTTTAAGTTGTAGCAATTTAGGGAAACAAATTCTTGGTCGTGACAATAAAATCTGTGTTGCGACACTGTTTTATAAGTGAGGAAAAAGGGTTGTCGCAACAAGGAATTGATTGATTAAGACAATTTATAAGAAAATTAGGTCGCGACATAACTCAATCGGGAATATGATGCTCTTGACCCTTTGAAATAAGGATAGATGAGGGAGGACCTGGCCACGTGAGGAGTATGGGTCCCCATGAGTCATGAAAGGATCAATGAGGTTCTATTAAATCAAAGATCCCAAGCACGGATCTAAGTTCAATGGGGATCATTGAAAACCCACCATGGTATGATCACAATTTCGACAGGAGGAAAAGGAAATAACCAATGTGAAAAATCCTCATGAATCCATCCACAGGGGATCCCTAACAGAAGAAGCTAAGGTCTGGTTTTATTTTATCGCTTATGTTATTATTCCTACTAAGCATCTGAGCACAATAAGGGATAATGAAGCCATTCTCTTGTATGCCCTACTGAAGGGATACAAGTTTGACGTGGTGAAAATTATTGAAACATCTATCAAAACCTTCCACAAGATTATGAAAAGAGGACTAATCCCCATCCAAAGAACTATCACCGCACTCAGATTCGCTTCGAAAGGGAGCGGATATGGGCAGAGGAGGAACCCGTCTTAAGTAAGCCTTTCGATATTGACAAAAGAGTGATCAAGGGCCCAAATAGCATAAAAATGAAGGAAATGGAAATTATGGAAGTAACAGAGGAGCCCCAGGAAGAAGAAAATGAACCAGTTGGGGGCCAACTGCCATCTAAGGACGAAATGCAAAACATAAGGAGTCCAGTGATTAATTCTCCTCCTGATGTAAGGGAAACTTTTTCTGAATTAGCAAAATGTTCAAGGAGCAATGAAGGAAATGCAGAGATTATGAACATGTTGGTGTCAATAAAGAAAGAAATGGAGGAGAGAGAGAAAAGGTGGGAGCAGCAATAAAGGATAGTACACTAGTTTAATCTAAGAAGATAGCATTTATAAGAACAATTACTCAAGGTGAGGGATGAAAAGTGGAAGGAAGAAATGGAGAGGAGAGAAAGACACAATGCAAAGGTTATGTTCGAAGATAAATACCTTTCTACAGAATGGACAACTAAAAAGGAGAAAGAGGTTAGTCCTTTTAGAAAAATAGAAGAAAAGATGGAAGGTAGTATGCTGCAGAAGGCAGAGGGGTTCAAGTATCTCTACAAGGAATAGTTCAAGGAATTTGGGAAGCTTATGAAGAAGATGGACAAGGAGCTAGAGATGGACAACAATTACATATTCTGACAAAAGAGAGAAATGCTAATTTTGACATTTTTCTTTGTTTTACAAAAATTTCATAAAATCAATAAAATAGCTTTAATAAGATACAAGGTTATCGATCTTTTGGAAGCTTAATAGATATATAATTTTTGTTACCACTGACTCTATTTGATCTTAGTGTGTTTCCATTATCATGAAGGTATTAAATGCACAGAAAATCAGAAGCAGAACTGCTGCCTCTAGATACAGAAAATTAGGAAGGTATTGAGTGGGTCATCCTATCTCAATTGTTGCCTACCAAGCCATGGCGATCATGACAGGCACTGCCAAGGCTGGATATTATCTTCCGGGCCGTTTGAGTACCTATCGACACATATATAATTCTTCCATTGTCGCTAGCTGGTCTAAAGACAGTGAGTGGAAGAAAGAAGTGGATGGCTCAAAGCTTCTCCTGAAGTTCTGAAGGACTACATCCATGCTATAAGACTCTACTTGCTGGACGGCTTGCCCGAACCTCCTTGTGAAGTCTCGTATGGATTCCTCTTCCTACTTTATAATAGTCTACAAAGAGCTAATGTTCCTCTTATGTCGTATCAAACAAAGATACTGAGAGATGAATGCAGTCCAAAGCTCATTGAACGAGTTTATTGAATTATGCGGGAGCTTATGGAACCAAGCTGGGCCAAGAAGCTCTTTGTGACTAGTCAGAATACATTACACAACAAAGATGATCGTTGTTTGCTGCTTCACTGCCATTGCCTCGACATAAAGTGGGACTATGGGATCATAAGGGTTATTAGACACGAACATGGTAAAATCTAGCATGAAACCTGGGTGGAGAAGCTCAGAATTAAGAATGTAAGCGTCTTGTGTGGGCAAAGAGAGCATGTCGCCGGGCCCCCGAACTGCAGGTCGTGTTACATATGTAATGTCAACCCCCGCACGTAAGGCGTATGCATAGGCGGCATCATGCAGATCGTGCCGCTGCACATCACGCGCCGGGGCTTAAGTGCCGGGGTTCGCCAGCGCCATCCCAGTCTCGATGGGAAGCACCACCGACGACATCACCGAGGTGGCGGTGAGTTCTTCCTTCTTGATTCAGCCTGATGCCTTGGCTATCTTACAAAGGGGAGACCTGGACGGACCTCCCGGGACACCCATCATCTTTCGCGTCACCGTTGGAAATAATGCCTCGCTTTATTGTAGACTATCGATGTTCGGCACATCACATCTGCATATCCTCTAAGGTCGCGATTCTTTCCTCTTACTCCGGCCTTCCAACCTGATCACTCACCTGCAGATCAAGGCAGAAGCTGTGAACTCTACATCCGTCTTCGCCGCTTCTTCCTCGCTCTCTCCATCTCCCCGACATCAATGGAGGAACTGATCTTCAGGTGTTTGATGCACTGACATCTTCAACACACACCACGCAGATTCGGATACTGAAGCGTGGTTTGCATATTCAGGTAATTCCGGGGTTGCTAGGAGAATCATCATTGCCTGCAACTCAATGAGACTTTTTATTCGGGCTCCCAGACTAAGTACAATTGTCAAATTTTGAACGCTCTGATCCCCCGAAATCAAGTCAGAAGGGTCTTGGATCGGGTCGACTGTACACAAGAATGTGAACCCGATTATCCGACTTCCTAGGTGTTTCAAGGCGTTGATGTAAACCTCGTTGAAAATGGGAATATCCAAAGGATAGATTTGATAAAATTTTTGATGATTAAGTCAACAAAAAATGGATAATGAATCATGAGCCAGAATTGTTTACCTTTTCTCGCGGGGATCTTTCCGATTTATCCAACATACTATTAATCCCTTAATCTCACAAGAATCTCTAGTTTCATGATAAACTGTTTCCATACCAACTGCCATTCTTCCTTAATGTGATTAACCTTCCCTTGTACAAGATTATCTCTCCGAGGAGCCAAGGATTCGGAAGCTTGCAGGGCCCACACATATCATGGCGGATTTTCCGCCTTAAAGCGATCAGAAACTCCCATATTGACAGAATCGTGCAGAATGGCAGAGGGTAATGGCTGGCTGGCAAACTTGAAATCCCAGACGGACCGCCTCAAGCAAACCTTGGAAGAGTTTGACCTTACTTTCCCAGGCTGCCTCTTTAGGTTCTCTTGTCTGGAAAGTGTCCGCCTAGTCTTGGTGAGGTGAGTGGAATCAGGCCGTTTTATAACATAGGCCAAACGGGCCCTGAGTCCATTGAGTAGCGGATCTTAAAGATCATGGTACTCACAATTGACGAATGACGACCATTGATTTGATATCTTGTCTCTAATTGAATACACTTTGCTCGTCTTAATTGTCCACGCATAGATAAATTCCGTACCACGGCGACGAAAAAACAAAACATCGTATCGTGACAATACAACCATATACTACAACAAGACGACGACTAAATCATGAAAAAAAAAACAAATGAAAACCTAGATCTATGTAGAATAACATCTTGGTTGAAAAGAAAAGAATGGGAAAGATGTTAAAAGGGTGATTTCGTGCTAAAATGATAAAAAATCACCCTCATCGCTTAAGAAAAAAGGCTAATTAAGAAAAAGTTATACTTTTTCTTTTGAAGAGAAAATAACACTCATTTGATTCCAACTAGCAATACATCGATAAAAACATTGAATCAAAATTACTAAAAACCATAAAGGATGAAACAATTAATTTCTAGCATTTTTATTTTTTTTTTACTAAAAGCCTTAGCCTCATTTTCTCTCAACTTTTTGTCTTTGTCAGCCTCTTTTCCTTTAACTAAGGAGGGGTGATTTTTTAGTCCTTCTTTGTCTAAGATCACCCTTCTACACCTCTTTCCATCATCTTGGTAATTCCACAAAATGTAGATTTTCATTTGTTTTTTCATATTTTAGTTGTCGTCTTGGTGTGGTTTAAGTTGGGCGTTGTCGCTCGTGTGGCGTGTGTTTATCGTCATCTTGGTATGACATTTACTTGTATGGGGACGATTCAGACAAGTAAAGTATATCCAATTAACGACAAAATCAAATCACAATACTAATATCCTTGCAATCCGTAATCATGGATATGGGCACACAATAAGTAATATCAAACGATGCATTTCAACCTATTCATTATGCTATTAACTTAGATGTTGTTTCATCCTATATGGTTTTTAGTGGTTTTGATAAATATTTTGAATCAATAAAATTGCTAGTTAAAAACTAATAAATATTGTAATGCAATATCTCAATTAATTTAACTTAAAAGTGATTTTGATAACGCTAGAAATATTTCAAGGCAAGCAGTTTGTCTGTTTAGCCTTCCAATCTCAATAATCATACAATAAGGAGCTTGTGTCTTTCCAAAAAGCACAACAAATGATTTTTCAACTTTTTGTTTTCCCGAAACACATGTTTGCCGATAAGTTAAAAACACTACCAAGTACCAACCCAGCCCTTGAGGCCTGACTCGAGATGGAATGGGATCACGGGATGTTTTAATTAAGCTCGAATTCTTATAAGAACAAAGCACTACTACAACATAGTTTTTTTTTTTTTTTAAAAGGAAACTGATATCATTAAGAAAAATCAACTGTTAAACTAGATAACATGAATCTGGTAACGTAGAAATCCAGATATAAGGACCTGACATGGAACCTGATGCTTTAGCTACACAGTGAGCGACCGAGTTCAAATCTCCTTATTAGAGAAAATGAAACATTATCTAATTTTGAAACCAAATCACGACAGTCTTCTATCGACGTACCAAAAGGTGAGTTAGCAAAAGTTTGAGTAATTAACGCATTGTAAACCATTTTGGAGTCCATTTCCACAATGACGTTTGAGATATTCCCCTGTTTTAGCCAAGTTAGTGCTTCTCTTACACTCATTGCATCTGCCTGGTGAGGTTGCAGGCTTGCAGCCACAAACAGACTGATACAGCTCTAGCGGAAATAAAATCTCCATTAGCACCTCTCAAGACGCAACCGAAACCTGTCAGACCTCTACTAGAGAATAATGCGGCATCCACATTTAGTTTATTCCTCCCATCTACTGATTTCTCCCATCTTGCAGGTTGTTTGTTGGAGTGGCTAGCAGTAGTAACAGATTGCACTTTGATGTGTTTTTGAATCATTCCATTGGGATAATGACCTGCCTACTATATTAAAAATCTGCCCAGAATACCATTTTAGATTTTTCCAAACTGTGTTGTTCCTGTGTGTCTATAAAGCCCAACATAGCATGACCACCAAACACGCAAGATCTTGAGAGAATGATTGGAATATGCGGCATATCCACAATGTTATAGAGTCATCATGTACACCAGGAATGGGAAGGGGGATTAATATCCAGCACTCCTTTGCAAGGAGACATCGTAGAAACAAGTGGTGTATGGACTCTCTTTCTTGCAAGCAAACAAGAAAGATGGATATCTGCTTTTGACAGTGTATATTTCTCTACTATCCTACTTCCAGTACCACTTATCTTCAATAATTCTGAGACTCATAGGGATATTCAGAATTGAATCCCTATCCCTAGAGTTGAACACATCCGTAACCAGATCTTCATCCCATTTCCTTTCCTCAGGCTTCATTAGCTGCTTGATTGTGGCTTCAACATATGCTTCTCCTAAATCCGTGCTAATCATTCCCGACCCATCCTTAGGAATCCAAGGGTCCTTAGTTACCATAATTTGGGAGCCATCACCTCCACGAAATCTGCTGTGCTTTCTTATTAAATCCTTTGTGGCATGGATACTACGCCAAGTATAACTACGATTTGATCCCAAATTAGCATGTAGGAAGAAGGTGTGTTGGAAATACTTGGCTCGATAAATCTGGGTCACCAAAGCCGAATGATCAGTCAAGAACTTCCATCCCTGTTTGCTTAATAGGGATAGGTTGAAATCATATAATTTTTTAAACCCTAGACCACCCACAGTTTTTGGTTTGCATAATTGTTCCCAACGACACCAGTTTATTCCTCGTCCCCCGGACGACTTGCTTCCCCACCAAAATGAGTTAAGCGTCTTCTCTAGCTCTTGGCAAACTCCTAAAGGGAGGACGAATACTAACATTGTGTAATTTGGAAGAGCTTGAGCTACAGTTTCAGCAAAACTTCTTTGCCCGCGCGTGACAGTTTTTGGATGTTCCAACTATGTAAACGATGCCATACCCTGTCCTTCACAAATTCCAATGCTTTTTTCCGACCTCTCTCTACTAGGGAGGGGTGCCCCAGATATGTTCCATGGGTTGTTGCGTGACGTACTCCCAACAAAAAGCATACTACCTCCTGCACTGAAGCAGTTGTATTACGGCTAAAAGAAACTGCTGATTTATGATAATTATTCCGCTGCCCTGTTGCCTCTCCATAGTCTAGTAAGATTTGCTTTATTGAACTAGCTTCATCTTCATCTTCCTTGAAATACAAGAAGCAGTCATTTGCAAAAAACAGATGAGATATAGAGGGAGCCCCTCGACCTATTTAACACCCATGGATTTGTCCTTCGTGCTCCTTCGCCCTTATGAGGGCGCTAAGAGCTTCTGCACATATAATAAACGGATACGAGGATAGTGGATCCCCTTGTCGAAGCCCTCTCTAAGGCAAGATTGGTCCTAGCTCATCCTTCATAAAGATGTCAAACCGTACTGTTGAAATGCATTCCATTATGAGTCCAACCCATTGAGGATGAAATCCCATCCGGAACATAATTTTAGAAAACTCACCAATCCTCTATTTCAGGCTTTCATATCTACTTTAAGCGCAACATATCCTTATTTTCCTTGGGTCTTTCTGTTCAAGAAATGCAACATCTCATAAGAAATTAAAATGTTATTAGTGATAGCTCTACCTGGGATGAAGGCACTCTGAGTTGGCGAGATCACCTCTGGAAGAATTCTTTTGAGCCTATTAGCCAATGCCTTAGCTACAATTTTGTATATGACATTGCATAAAGATATCGGGCTGGATCACCAATGTCCGTGACGCCCCAAACTAAGCTTTTTTTTTTTGAACAAGGTCCATTAACAATATTCAACAAAATGGCGACAACACGTCACTTTTAGCTTCGATTAAGTTCGCCGCAGCGCCGCGCGACGCCAGGCTGGTCGCCGTGCAGCACCGCCGCTGGTGCACGTGCTCATGCGCGTGCCCAGGCCTATCGTGCGCACGCAGGCCTGGTCTGTGGGTCGTGACAGGAAACTCTTTGTCGCAACACCACCCCTGCAAACCCTGTCACAACATAAAATCTTCTGTCGCGACAAGAATGGCCCAGCCTTGGGAAAACTCTGTCGCGACACAAGGGAACCCTTGTCAGACCCAACACCGCCCCACCCTAGTTCTCGCAACACAAAATTCCATCACTACACTCCGGCTAAAAACTGTACGCATTAGAGAAAGCCTCTATCGCGACCCAAACCGCCCAATTTGCCTAGGAACCGTGTCGCGAAATGGAGATCCTTGTCACGACACAGGGCCAAAAAGATCTATCGCACGCGTGGCACGCGCCCCGTGCCTGTCGCGGCACTGGCTTGAACCCTATCGCGCACATTGCATAGAGAAACCCACGCAACAAAATTTCTTCATTCTGCGACAAAGGACCCAAAATGGGCGTAGCCTCTCCGGTCCTCCCGCACCTGCCTTTTTTCCTTTCAATACACCCTAATCTCAACACATAATAGCCTTTTTATTACAAAGGCAACATGAAACCTAGAAAACTAACCAAAATGTATTGAGATAAGTTTAATTACAACTCTGTTCTTTTTACATAACAACACTGGGCTTTCTACCCGAAATTTACAAAATACAAAACAAAACCAAATCTGGCTTTTTCTTCACCACTAAGGTCTTGATTATGGCCTCATCCTCTCTGGTACCTGCATGAAAATATTTTCCACGACGGAGAGTAAATGCCCATGAATTTTCCTACAAGTGGTTATTCCCCGCCACGCATACAATGGCACACACACATCATATCGCATTCCATACAAAAAATACAATCATAAATGGAATATATCATGTCATACATGATATGAGACTCCTCATGCACAAAACCCAAGTCCTGACCGACTCCCTCACACATGCTAATGCTAGTGTGAAAACCAGTCATTGGCGTTTCATTCAACGACTAAACTTAATAGACAACCCTCCAATATTTATTTAATTTTATCAAATCCTGTGTGTTATGTATTTGTGAGCCGCGTCATTTTTTGGGTTTACACCGCAGGATCGTCGCACGCCTTTTCAACATTTTTACGGTCTTTCACCGCCGGTTATCATGTCTAACTGCGCATGAATTCGGGTCTTTCACCCAGGGGTGATCGGTCCCATTTTGCTTCGCCCAAACATACGAGATTTCATTAACATTATTATGCTCTTATCACGCAACAGTGAGTCTCAAATTTTAGACACTATTCCATTTTCAAGCTCACTACACATTCACCAAGGATGGTGAATAACCATTACCATGCACACACACTAATCTCGACGCTGAGCGTTACCGCATATGACATGCACTATGTCATTTCTAATATCTGTATGATTCATGAATATATTTTTCTACAATATAATTCACAGAACACACAATCCATGCTAATACATCAATTGAGCATGTAACAAACACAGATTTTCACACACAACCAAATATGTTATTCACTTGAAGAGATCGATGCCCCCAACTCGCATGCAGGTCAAGTGAGGGAATGGGCCTGATTTGATTTTTTCTCACTGATAAACTGGTTAGTCATCTATATTAATGTTAAACAATTAACTCAGGATATGGCCCCTGAGCAATGATTGGCAAAATATATATATACAAGCTCCATATATGGGAAGGTTCAACATTTAATGATTACATTGGTTTACAATTTCATATACAAAATAAATCAAGATTCTCCAGAAAACTAATGGGATGTGTGCCTCTTGACCGAGATGATCACTATCTCTGTTTCTTCTCACTACACTAATTGAATCATATAAGTTTTTATCATTAGGGAATTAATATTAATGATAACTTCATTAAGGGTCACCATACTTTTATACAAAATGGGGTATAACAACACATATAACATTTACAGATTCTTATCATTTCTCATATATATATATATATATATATACTTTCATAAACCACTGATTTCTTATCATCTTCCATAGCCATGTCATCTTCAGGATTTCTACTGCCTTAGAACAGATACTATCATCATAATACTATGCTTCAAGAAGTATCAAGGCTTAAGTATATTCTTTACATCACTGCATATACTTGTCATTTTCTTGATGCTTCATGTCCGCATAAACCTTAGAAGTGATTGCAGAAATATAAGGCCCAGGTTGCCATACTCACCGTGAAATGTTGTCTATATGGTCCAAGGTTATATCATCACTATGATTAACACCATCTATAAGGTCTGGTTGCATCACTGTGTGTTATATCATGAAGGCCCATGCAATAAGTAGGATTTAATTCTTTCAAATACCATGATCCAAATGGGATCATCCACCAACCAAAACACCCGATATCGAACTTCAGGCGCCTGTGGACTTGTTTTTCCAAGAGGTAGTGCCCAATCATCCTCAATGCTGTGTTTCAAGGCATAATCAGATGATGGGATTTATGCTCAGAGGCACCTCACATTCAATAATTATCACTATTCTAGAATCATAGGGTTAGAGAGATATATGGCGGTATATACAACTCATTATTCATATCTTTACTACATTCTCATTATATGGTTAAACAGCTATGCTAACATGTATGTTATATTATTGTATGTTCATAATATGAATAATCATGTCACCTTGCAAAGTCTGCTTGTTTTTCTATGATTTCATAAATAATATGAATTCCAACTTTATCACAATATATGATACTCTTGACTAATGGCTTCTGAGAGAGTCCAAGAACACCCAAATCGGAGTTCAAAGGTCCCAAGAGATATACCTTCGTGCCTGAGAACATGCGGTCAACCTGCATGAGTCGACCTGAACCGACGAGTCACCTGACCTGACTATCAATTAACAATCTCGGTTCAGATGACTTCAATATCCTCTCATATGATGACTGGGTTTGAATCAATGGGCTTTCCATGTAGTCCAAGAACACCCAAATCGGAGTTCAAATGAAGGAGATATGACCTCCGGCCAGAACACAGAATAACCCGTACATTTAGCCGACTGAATCGACGAAATGACTGATCTTGACGGTTCTACAGACTGAGCTGATCTTCTACATAAGAGGTCTGGTTGACCTCTGTTGCATGAGGTTCGCTGACCTTCTGGGCTGCACGGTACCTCGCGACTGGGTCATGTGAGGTAACTGCTGACCTTGGCTGAATCTAATTCTACAATGTTCCTGCCCATTGACTGGCTGAGTAAAGACTCACAATCTGTCATGTTCTGAATCGAGAAATCAGCGCCCAATACTAGTTCACGATGTGGCTACATCATCAGAAGGACTTACTGCCACTCTATTTCTTACTAAAACTCGTTCTTAATCCATAATTTGACCAACTGAAGTAAGAACTCAACTCAACTTTTTAGATTTAGATGGCCACCTCAGCACTATAACTTAGCTCAGAGGTCCAAATTGGAGATTCATAAGTTTCAACATCAAGTTCATTGATGTGGCTACAATTATCAGAAGGACTTACTTCAGCGACTTGATCTCTGTAATAATAATAATAATAATAATAAGAATAATAATAACACAATAATAATAATAATAATAATAATAATAATAATAATAATAATAATAATAATAATAATAATAATAATAATAATAATAATAATAATAATAATAATACTTCCCTTTATTTCTGACCCAAAACTCGTTCTAAGGTCCGCTATCAGATATGATCAAAAATAGGAATTTTCTTGGTTCAACTTGCACCAGACCCTTCCCAAGACACACCTATGTGCTCTTAACTCTTCTCAACTCAACCCTAATCCAGAAATGAGCCTGGGAGTTTCAAACCCAAACCATACACGAGATGTGAGGGTTCCACACCATGTATCTATACTAAATTTGCAGAATTCCATACCTGCATCTTCTTTTCTTTTCCTTCTTTTTTCTTTTCTTTTCTTCTTTCTTCTTCTTCTTCTTCCTTTCTCTTCTCTTTCTCTTCTTCTACAAAGCACTAAATGAGATATTTATTTTGGCCTTATTCCTTTTATTTCACTTCCTAGTCAAAATGTATAAACTTCCTCTCCCTTCCTTAGAGCTGCCTCCCAAGAGGCTAGCAAACCCTCCCTTAGCTATTTTAGCTACCTTCTTTCCTAAAACTCCACCCAAAGAGACTACCTATCTGCCATCTATTTCCCATACTCCTTATCTTGGCTATCTATTTTCCATACCATTATTCGCTATCTATTTCTACGCACTTTCATTTCTTTCCCACGACCTCATTTCTCTCCTAAAAATATAAAGCAAATTATGAAACAATTAGAACAAAAAAATTTCAAACAACTTGAAAATAGGAAATTTTCAGAAAATTAATGTACAAAACAAGAAAATTGAAAATTAAATCTAAAAAATAAAAACAAATACGAGAAATTGCGAAACAATTAGAACACAAATTTAATTTGTTATAATATAATATAATATGTATATTTTTTTTATTTTTCAATATTAATAATCTAGCAACGCCTATTACACGAGAGCAAATTCCGCCTACTACAAGAGAAAGAGAAAATTAAAATTCGAGCAAATGAAAGAGAAGATCGACAGCAATGTATTTTGAGTACGAGCCAGACGCTCAACTGCAAAGTCGAATATTATCAACGCCGCCTAAATGAGCCACCCGGAAGACATGTAATTCTTTTATTATCAGACAAAACAAATTTAGATAAGAAGAATCACACAAGCATCGTGAATAAGATTTGCTTAAGTAGTGCCTAGCAATTATGACCGTTGCAAATATTATCATGAAAATTCAAATTTTAAAATTTTGAATTCGTGATCATTGTAAATATGATCGTTATTAAAAAATTAAAAAAATTAAAATTTTGATGATGGGCATAACACATCAACACGCGATGTCATCAATACGATACGACATACTAAATAGCATTTGAATTCATTATCGAAAAGTTACCAGTTCTGATAAATTTAAAATAGATAGCGTTGTCGAGTTTACTTAAAAGTTTGGCTATTAAAATGTGATAATACAATATTTTAATATATTTTGAGTAGCTATTTTGTATAGCCTCGTTGAGATGCCAGTTCCACTATTCTCTCTATAATTTTCTTCCTTATTTTATTCTAATATCTTTCTTTTATTACTCTTTGGTCCTCCAACTCTTCTAATATTTGAAATTCAATTTATATTTTTACAATAGCCTCAAATCTTCTTTATTATTTTTAATTTAACTTATGCATATTCCTACTTTTGTTTTTATCTTTATTTTATTCCTGAAATATACTTTTACTTTTATTATACCCTAAACATGTTATAAAACCAAGAGAGATAATTTTTGGGGTATAATAACATACAAACGATACATGAACCAATGATGTCCAAAATCAGTTCCGGATCGCTAATACACCCCAAAGTAAAATTCAACTCAGATCATTCAAAATGGGCCATACCCGCCGATCGTCTAAAATAATCCCCCGAAATCTCGGCCCGACCTATCCAAAATCCAACTCCGGACCGTCCAAAAACAATCCCGAAAATCTAGTATTTAGTCCCAAATTCTTTGGACTGAAATGCACGGCCGTTCCGGCCCCAAATACCTCAACCATTTGA
Organism: Tetrastigma voinierianum; assembly: GCA_016808115.1. NCBI lineage: Eukaryota > Viridiplantae > Streptophyta > Magnoliopsida > Vitales > Vitaceae > Tetrastigma > Tetrastigma voinierianum. The sequence goes on along the minus strand of JAEQBH010002461.1, from coordinate 101,321 downwards.
ATGGCTCTTAGACAAAAATTAAACCGAGTAGGAGAAAAACCCCTACTTCAAAGAGTTTGTCGAAAAACCCGGATTCTTGTCTTTGCGAAATTCTCGTCATGTGGAAGAAATTCGCCTTGCTTCGAAAGGAAACCAACAAATGGATCTCCTGAAATCTAAAGAGTAATGATGGTTCCCTCCTTTCTTCTCTCTCTTTTCTCTCGCTTTCCTCCAATCCTCTCTCTCTACCGTATCGGGTCAAACTCCCGTCTCAAATGGGCGTCCTCCTCGCTACACGTCACCCTCACGCCCCTGATTTCCTCATCCTCTTATCTCATAACTTCTCTGGGATTTCCATCCTCTTAGCAGAACACATACCACCCCCAGACTATTATTCGACTTTTCCTTCCATTCGACACACTACTAAACGCAGCTCATCCCATCACGTGTCGTTGTCACCGTTACCCCGCCTCGAAAAACGTAAAATCCGACCGCCTTGAATTCGACGGTAATTAGATTTCTCGCGAGACGATTCCAACTACAAGCCCCTGCTTTCACATCCGAGATTCGTAAAATTCCAAATTTTTCCACTCGAAATTACCGCTTTACACTTTTTCAAAATCAATTTTTTCTGTGCTTTACAACAACGCCTCAACATTTTTCTTCTTAGGATAAGAACAATATGTGTATCATTGAAACCTTCTAGGATTGGAGTACTCCATATGAAGGACAGACACTCATTACAAATATCAGTCCCCACTATAAGCCAATGGCGCTAGAAAAAAGCAGGATTCATCCCATCCGGTCCTGGCACCTTATCAGGATGCATAGAAAACACAGCTTCTTGGATTTCTTTCTCTATGAACGGTGCTCATCAACATAGTATCTATCTCCTGAAACCCCGACTTGGTTGAATGTTTTTCAGGATCTCTTCACTAGAGCTCCCCTCAGACTGGTATAGATTTTCAAAATAACCCGTCAATAGCTCCTCTATTCCATTATCCTTATCTCCAAACGCCAATATCATCCTTCAGACGAACAAACCTATTCTTTTTCTGTCTATTGATACTTATAGAATGGAAAAAGTGTGGAATCACCCGCCTCTAACCAATGATGCTTTGCACGTAGTAGTCATACAAAGTGAAAGTGAGTATGAAAAAAAAACTGCCAACCAAAACTCTTTTAAGTCATACATAACAGCTCAAAAATTCGAGCATGAATATGGTACCAAATTGGCATAACCCAAAATTATACAAGTATAGTTCAAAGGATGCTTCAACTGAATGGGACGAGCATTGCGATAGAAACTAAGGAAGAACTGTGAATCTAATTGCTAGATGAATTTATTGCAGCAACAGTGAGTAACCATCTCAACATCAAAAGAATAGATATGTATTGTGAAGAAAATCCTTTCACCTACCATAAAAATCCTGGTATTCTCTCCAAGTTCAACTATCCCATCCCTTGATGATCATCACAGCCAATGCCAGCAATTGCAGCTGAAGAAGCTTAGAACAAGAGCATCAACCCGGATCTCATACCTTGGATGCCTGCTAATGGGGCTGAGCTTTCAGAATTCAAGCAGATGTGCAGAGTTCTGCAAATGTTTTTAAACATCACCCTCATCTTTGTCCAAGGAAGCAGATAAATAGTTGAGGATGAAGCCGTCGAGATCTCCCTCCAGCACAGAGTCAGGGTCTGAAACCTCATAATTGGTTCTAAGATCCTTGACCATGCGTAAGGCTGCATCAAAGGAAGTTGAAGGATTAATCGGGATTAGATTGGCGTGATACCCACGAAAATAACGAATTCTGTGCAGTAGCGAAGCATACACTTGGAGGACATAGGTTCGTATCTGGTTGCTAACTGATGTCAGTGAGAGACTGGGTATGCTGGGCATTTATCTGTGCCTGGCGAGTGATCTCAAGCTGGTCTAGTCGGGATTGAAGCACAGCCATGGCCGAAGCCTTGTTCGAGTGTTGAGATCTGTGTTTACATTGACATCATGGTTAAAAGTTGTACATGAACGATGAACAGTTAGGGCCTTTTGGTTCATGTTTTTAAGAACTGTTTCATATTCTCAAAAACAAGGAGAATAAGAAAAACAAGAAGAACACGTATGGTTCCCAGTTTTCTTTTGTTCTGAAAAAACACACAAAACACACAAAACACTAAATTCAGAGAACAAGAATAGATTTTAAAAACAGGAATCAAACACAGGCCCTTAACTTTTGCCCTCTTCCAGACAGACAAGTAAGTACCTTTCATTTTGACAAGTAGCAGTGACTCCTGTAGGAATGTGAACTATTCTCACAACACTCTGTTAGTGTTAACATGCTGCCTAGCTCCTCAAGCACAAACACTCAATACGAAGATCAGATTCATTGGTTGCACATGGGAGAATCCATCTGTATTGGAATCCACAGCACATAGCAGCAAATGAAGTGTGTAGCTTTCCACTGTCAAATGGTGAGATACGTACCAACCTGTGTACTCCTACTTCGGCTTTGGCATACCCAAATGAATATTCACCATCTACTTTTATTGTTGCTCGCTAAAAGAAAGATACGTATGAAATCAGAACACTAATGGCCATCTTTGACAAAAAAAAATCCAACAAAATATAATCCCTAAGAGCATGTTTGGTTTTTGTTTTTGGAAACTGTTCTTGAAAACAGTTTTTGAAAACATAGAGAACATCATTTTGTTGTTCTTTGAAAATTGTTCGTACTCTTTAAATTTAGTGTTTTCTGAGTTCTCTGTGTTTTTTAGAGGAAAAAACAAATGAGAATCAAACGTGTTTTCGTATTTTAACATTCTTGCTTTGTTTTGAGAGCAAGCAGTTTCAAAATTAGTAACCAAACAGGCCTAGAGGCTAAAGCAGACCATGCTTTAGTTTAGCGAATACGAATCATTCAGGAACCTTCAATGAAGTTCAGAGCTTTTGTTAATTTGTGTCTATATAAATGCTTGTGAGGGTTCTGATTTCCTTCTTTAGAGGATGCTTAATCTATTATGAGTGAGCAATCATGTCTATGAATAAAATCGAGGACGAGCAAAAGATGGCAAGAAGATGAACCTTGATTCCTGCCATCTCACCAGCCATTTCATCGACTACAGTGACTCCCATATCCACAGCAGCTGAGCCCACGCATTTATATCTGCATGACCATTGCAGCCCAGTCCATGCTCTCTGTACCCCCCAGCACAGCTTGAACCTATACCGTTTTAAAAATATTAAGATTCTGACAAGCATAAAATCATAAAAACAGTTCAATAGATGGATTTAAAGATTGTGTTAGAAATGACAACCCGACATGAGCTATGTTTGGTTCTTAGAAAATACTAGGGAAATAAAATTGAGAGGAAAAATAAAAGGAAAGAAAAAGGAAAGGAAAGGAATACATTTTTTATATAAGTAAAATATTGTCCTTGTTTTGTTATCCATGTAAAATTTAATAAAGAATAATTCAATTTTAAGCTTGTTGTACAACCATGAAAAGGTCAAGAAAAAATGGAACAAAAAATTATGAATTATTAATTTTATATATTTTTTAACAATCTTATTAGTGTTAAAAAAATTATGTTTAATAATAGTTTTTATAAAAATAAATATGGGTTTGTGTTCTTGGAGATGGGGTTGTGTCCTAATTGGGTAAAACAACTTAAGTTATTGGATAAAAATAGTGCATGCACTGTTAAGACAAATTTTCCTTCTCTCTTGTTTTCCTCACTAGTTTTTAATGAAAGTAATAGGGAATTTTTTTTTTCCTTTTCCCTAGTATTTTCCAGGAACCAAACTTAGCAAAAAGTAATTGCATTTGAAAAATGAGGAAAGTAACCTCGATGTAGCAAAACCAGAATGTTCACTCCCCAGATAACAAGCTTTCAAGTTCTGTCCTTTGAATTTCTTCTGCATTCAAGCAAAGCTTTCAAGGATTCCTGCAAGAGGATCGTATCATAATTATATTCATCACTAAAACCGAAAAGTGAAGTAGATTTAATGCTAGAACAAGACCAACTTCTGCTAAATGGGTAACTATCATGCATATCTTAATCCCCAATCGTCAAATAATTACGAGGAGGTTCTATGTGAGGCTTCGCAGTAACAGCTTTCATTTATGTCCCGCCTTCCCTGCCATGTTTTTTACTTATCATCCACTCTCTCATGCTTTCTCATTTGGGGATTTCATTTGAAGAAAGCCCATGACTCTTGAAGATATGCACTGGAGCACTCTGCAACAACCATTTGAGTTATTTAGTTTCCATTATTCGATCTCTTATTATCAATAAACTGTCAAAAGTAACCTATCCTTGGCTAATTGAGTAGTTCTTGATATCTAGGCCATCTTTATATATCGGTTATTCATCAGTTCAAGCAAACAAATCATTGGCTTTGCACCCTTTCAGATAAATAACAATTCCAAATATCAAAACATATATAATAAGAAAGCAAAATACCATACTTTCACCAGAAAAACAGAACGAATACATGCCTAGGAGAAGCGAGAGCCCACCGATTCCAACTCTGCATCGTTCTCTTCCCGGGCGAGCTTTATCATGTCGATATGCTCAAGCAGCTCTTGCTCCAATATCCTCACCTCCTTCATTTTACCCATGAGCAAACCATGCTCTCGGCTTATCTTCCCAGCATGAACAGGATGTCCCGCACAGTCTGGCTTATTCAACTGAGCAGATAATATATTCAACCTAACACGAATTTCTTCCCTGTCACCATAGACAACATGACATTACTTCAGTAGAAGGAAAAAAAAGTGTCCCAATCAAACACAAGCCACATCCTATATGGCAGTGTAAATAAGCAGATATTTATTTTTACTTCAAATTTATTGCAATAATTTGCTCAAAGCTAAACAACTTTATTATAAAAGTAGATTTCAAATAATATACCTGCAGGCGTTTCTTGATCAGATGAATGGACTGAGCAATTGCAGCAGCATGGCTCTTCCAATCGCTTTCGCTTTCATCAAGAATTGGCCACCGACCAGCAATTATTCCTTCCACCGTAAGTCCGTCTGAGGTCGAGGCTTCTGCGGCCGCCGCCGGAGAATAAACGCATCTCACCCATCGGCGATTGCCGGAAACTTGGTGAAACCCAGATGGTGTTTTCATGGTTTCCGGCACAACTGAAGAGAACCCAATCATGTTCTTCCGCAAAGTTGAGAAATTTCTTGACTCTGATATAAAATCTTGATGATAACCGAGGGGGCTTTCCATTGTTTGAATCGAATATGAAGAAAAATGAGAATTATTCCTCCAGAACCCACAAATATTCTGCTGGAATCCATCTGCGGAAGCCAAAAAATTATACCTTTTTGGGTTCAAGCCCGAGAATTGACGACACTTCGAGCTATACCCAGGTGGGTTTTTCAAAGTTTGAAGCAAATGTGAAGAGAACCCCAACATCCTCTTCTTCGAAACGTTACATTGAGAAGCCATAACCATGCCGCTGGCTTTGAATTTGCGAAATACTGAAATTGCGATGATTAGCGTTCTGAGGTTTTGCCAGTGGGGCTGTCAGTGAAGACGATGCGGGACTTGCTCTGCAACGACGTCGTATTGAAGGGTGTACCATGTGTTTTAATTTTTCTATATTTATTTTTTATCTATTTTAAGTAAGGAATATATTATACTTTCAAAAAAAAAACATATACCATATGCACATATAAAGTATTTTAAGTCCGCGACCTGGTCAGCTTCCCTATACATGCATAGGGGGAATTTATACTCGCTATACGAAGACACTATGGAGTAAGACAAGGCAAATGCTTAAGACTCAAGACAAGCTCAACTAAATGAAAAACTCAATAGATGTTCACATCGATCTAAAGGCTCTACTACCAATTGATGGAAAAAATACAAGTAACCCAACTAAACTTAGGATATGAACTAGAAGCGGGGTGAAGTCAAGCTAATAGAAAAAACTCTAAAGAAAAGGAAATGTAGAAGATGATCATCCATAGTAATGATAAAATATTGAAACAAAATCTAATCTAAAATGACATGAACAACCCAAGGTTATGATGAAAATGAAATACTCAAGGATGAGGGCATTGTACGCCCAAATAGAGAAATAATGAAAGATGGGGGCACTATGTGCTCATAGTAAGAAATACTAAAAGATGGAGGCACTGTACACTCGAAAAAGAACTACTAAAAGGTGAGAGCATTGTACGCTCAAAACAAAATTGCTAAAAGGGGGATGCCTTAGAATGAAAATCAACTATCTGAATGAGGATTTAAGATAATATCTGAAGAAGAAGGGATGCTCCTAGTGATCTAGAAGAAAAGAAGTGACTAACCTAACTAAAACTAAAGAAAGAGGATTTAAAAAAACAAACTAAAGATGTAAGCTATGATGAAGAGTGGAATCTTTGAAAGGTGGGAGCCTTGTGTGCGAAAGCAAGATGATGATAGGGGATCTTGTTAAGTGAGTCAGCTCTGTAAAGATGAAGCTCTGCAAGAGAGGATTCTCTTGATGATCTAAGAAGGAAGATATATAAGCTTAAGTAAAACTAAAGAAAGAGGATCTAAAAAAAAACTAAACATGTAAGCTAAGATGAAATTGAAATATTGAAAGATGGGGGCAGTGTATGTCCAAAGCAAGATTGGTGATAGGGGATGCCCTAAAATGAAGATCGACTCTTTGAAAGAGGATCTAGGATAAACTCTAATGAATAAGGAATGCTCCTAATGATCTAGAAGGAAAGCAGAATAAGCTAACTAAAACTAAAAAAAAATATGATATAAAAAAAATGAACTAAACATGCTTTGGCGGCGAAATGCGAAAGATGGAGCCCTTTATGCGCGAAAGAACGATCATTGATAAGGGGTTGCCCCAAAATGAAGATCAACTCTACGAACGATTTAAGATAATCTCCCCAAGAATGAGGATGCTCTGTGATTGGAAGAAAAGAAATAAATGACCTAACTAAAACTAAAGAAAGAGGATAACAAACTCAAACTAAACATAATAAATAACTACGAATTGTGATAGAAATGAAATACTGAAATATGAGGGCATTTTACACCCAAAGCAAGATAGCTAATAGGGGACACCCTAAAATGAAAATCAACTCTCTGAATGAGGATCTAAGATGATCTATAGAGAATGAGGGATGCTCCTGAATAACTAATCAAGTGGAAGTAAACAATCTATAGCAGAAAACACCTAAAATAAAACCAAGACAAAGGAGAGTGATCTAGAACTAAAAGCAACTAAAGAAGATGATATGAAAGCGGTGACTCTTAATGAAATCACTAAAAAATGGGGTATGCCTCAATACAATAACTCACAAGTAACAACAAATGGATCAGCTTGACCATGAAATCAATAGAAGATATAATAATCTTGATAAGGGGGAAGTGTGTATTGTTGAATGATGATCAAGCGCATTGATGAATCTATCTAACTCCATACCAGTCTGAGGCTACAGTAAATATCAATCTTCGATAATGTCAAAATTTTCATACTGCAATAGTGCATGATGGAAAATCCAAAAAAAAAAACCCCAATACTAAAAAGTCAATCTGTTATCCAATGCTCTATCATAAAACAAGACATGTATCATAATTCTACTCGACTCAAATTTGTGATCACCACCCTAGCATCCGAAAGTGCTACTAGGGATAGTGAGATGTTGATCAAGTGCTCCACTGCAGAATGACATCAGACTCAAAATCCAATGAAATATCTTTGTGCTGCTAAAAAAGGCCTAGTAGTAAGAAAATATCATCAAATCCTGCAAACTATTGATGACACCAAATCATCTATCAACTGAAAGACTCAAAACACAGATCTAAGAACCGTAGAAATCCCAAATGCCTCCAACTCGACAACAATATACTCAGTGCTCGTAATGAACTAAAAAGGATACAATCAAAACATCAAGGGACTCGGTGATGTCGAGGACATAATCATGTCTCCAATGAAAATCAACTAAGTCTCATAAATCTAAAAATCTCAACTAGGAAGAAGTATGCTTTGACATATAAAATCAACAAACTATAATGTGAATATAAATCTGGTCCAAGAAGTCAAAATGAAAAAACCATCAACATCTCAAAGAGAATATACCGGATCAAATCTCATAAGAATAATCCATCTGATAGGGCATCAGAAGATCTCAATAGTAAAAGTAGGTCTCAATGACACTTAATCAAATATGATAATCTCAAAATGGGGGAGATGTACCCTAGTATGCAGGGTCCAAAACTACTGCAAGGACTATCCCATACTCGACAACAATCATCCAATCCATCTCAATAATAATCTACTTGTACAAGAAGACAAATGAATATCTCTAAAGTACCCTATTAGGGAATGTCCATGTATTATAATATGCTCCCATGAAGCTTGAGTGTGTAATAGTCAAAGCGATGATCTGATAACATGTCTTGAAGGTCATGATAGCAAAGTAGTGCAACTAAAAATATGCCTACCTAAAATGATGTTATCTAAAAACAATCAAGCTGGAACAATCGGGTCGATGATAATAGCAAACTCGGAGGAGCTTTCTACTTGAGACTAAATCTCGTGAAAAAATGGATATGTGTAGTATGTGACTTGTGTAGCCTCAAATATGTTTGTCGAAAGTCAAAAGCAATCATACAATGCAGCACCACTAAAATATGGATGAAAATAAGCCTCAGTAAGGTGAATCAATCGAGAATCATATACTGGCATGCAAAATTATGAACTAGATCTAAAAATCAGGACAGACTGCACTGAAAGAAGTGTAGTAACACTATACCACCAAATCAATGTCCATCATCAACAAGACAACCATGTGGGCTATTAGAAGTTTACAATCGCCATAGAATGAACATATTTGAAGTCTGGTATACCTCAAAGTGAAGGTCGAGCAACATCAAATGATCATCAAATCAACTAGTCATCTACATCTGCTACTGAATCAACCCTAATCATTAAAGAAGTATCTCCTAGAAAAAAAAAGCATGACGACACCATATATTGGTTGAATCTCAAGCACCTGCCCACGTGGAGGCTAAAGAAGATTATATCCAATCTCATGGCCTCAGGATGGTCTTACGACTTGGACCATAATATAGGCTCAGGGCAATAAGGTAATAGAACTGAAGGGAAGCTAGGCTCAAATACCCAATGATCAAACCCCATGCCCATATGTGTAATATGCATCATGTCTGAAAGATCTCATAAGCCATGGGCCTAAGAATGTCTTATGTAGACACATCGATAAGGAAATCGAGAAACAACATGAATGTGTCAACAATGATAGTGGATTAAGGAATGGTATAGGTTGATCAATATGATATATATAGGATATTAGGAGGATGTATATAAAATGGAAATGTGGACCCATTAGAAATAAAAGTGATGTGGGCGAATGGATGTGATAAAAAAATGAAAACAATGAGATCAAAGGAAGAAAAAATAAGCAACAATCCTCAAATCGAAACATAGAGAATGGTCAAATCATTAATGGATGGGATGATGTAAAGAGACTACTACCTAGAGTCCAAAGGAAAAAGTCATCTATCTCTCACTCACCAAATATATACAAAATAGACCCAAAGGATATAAGGGCCTAGAAAGCTCACATACGAACTCCCAAGATCAAATAAAACTCCAAGAACAACCATCGATGGTCAATACATGTCCAATTGAGAAACATACTCCATACATGTGCATGAACTTATTTATTTATTTTTTCTTTTATTTTTGTTTTTGTTTTTGTTTTTCATCATACATAGATAGATATACTCTCAAACAATGATGTAGAATGAAGCTCTCACTAATAGGATAACCCACTCAACTAAGGATCTCCAAATCACTGTCTATAAGATGAGAATGGAGAAATTATATGACCATCCCCTGGCAATGGGATGTGAAAGATCATCACTCATGATAAGTAAAGAACATGAAAGCAAAGCAAAAAGATAAAGTGAGGAATATCAAAGAAAGGGTATACCAGAGGATGAAATCTTGCATTATGTGTTAGAGAAGTGCTCACAAAGCGATCACTTTAGCGCATTATATGTCTTATGTTACTCTTATGGGCATCTTCAGTAATTTGATATTCATACGCTAAACTGGTTTAGATCTTTAATCGAATTAATGAAGTCCATGGTACGTATCATAGAGTGAAGGAAATCGTGATGAGATCATGATAATAAGATTCCTATCATGTGCAATTATGTTACTATCTAAATTATCCCTAGTCATAAGATCAATGAGACTAGACATTGTTGATCCGGATATAATAGCACATGTCATACTACTTGATTAGACAAAGCGGTGGATCTTATAAACTATGATCATGAGTTGATGAGAGTTGACATGTGGATGCTTGTTAAGAGTAGCTAAGTATATCGGAGACTTGCTATGAGATAATCATAGGATTATCTATTATATGTAGATGATTGTCTCATCATAGTAATGGTATAAGTATCCTTATACTTAAAGTGCTCAAGGATATCTTGGATGTTGATTTTATACTTTGATTTCATTCCTTATTACCTTTTCGAGGTTTCTCATAGGGTGATCATAGGGTACAACGTGAGGTGTTCGAAGGTAATTGAGTAGCCAACAAGGGATTCGCCACTCCCATTGAAGGGAGAGTATACCTATGGCCTCTTTTCGGGATCATTACTCGGGAATCTCTGGCCATAGTGGAAATGTCATGAATAGTGTCTTTAGGTGCATAACTAATGAGTAATGAGTCTAGAGACAAGACCTAATATCACTTGGGCTAGATGTGGCATAGTCAGTCTAATGGGAGCTACACTATGTCCATGCTCTGAATTGAGTGGGATATAATATGGTGAAAGGACGAATTACGTGGTAATTATCTAAATAAGGGTTAGTAGTCAGACCACTAACTCTTTGGTCAATTGGGGGTCATGATGTGTTGCTAGATGCCGCTCATGACTTGTTTAATTTAATAGTTGAATCAAGTGGCCAACATAACCGGGAACCTAATGGGTCACACACTTAGAAGAGTGGGGCTGATATAAAACAGATTTGGATGTGATCTATAAATATGACGGAGATCAATCTCGAGAATATAATGTCATGGGATTAGTGGAATCCCGGGATCAAAAGCCCTCACTAAGAGATAAAATAGGCTTGGTCTTGTTCATGGGCTTAAAGCCCATGAGAGAACACACCCTAACGCGTAGAGATGTGTATAGCCTATCATCTCTACAAGAGAGGGGCTTTTTAGACATTTCATGAGCTAAGGTTTTTCAATAAAAGGACCTTTATGGAAAACCCTAAACCTAAGCCTTCATTTGCCCAATTTTCTCAAGAAGAGTGTTCTTGAGTTAGAGAGAGTGTTCTTGAAGAACAACCCACTCTTTGTGTGATTTTAGAGTCAAATCCTTGGGTTTTTGGCCTCCCTCTTCGGATCTAGACGTAGCTAGCACCAGGACTTTATTCGAGATTGTTTCCTTGGAGGTTATCGACTCCAATCTTCATGTGGTTATTATTAGAGGCAAACCAAGGACGTGGTTTGCTTTAGTCGCTGCTGCATCGCCCTTTGGGTTCGATTTTACACTAACAAGAGGTATAAATCTCACATCCTCTTTGTTTTGAATCGATTTGATGCCTTAAGACGATCCTTGATTGGTTTTTTTTTCCGAAGAATTTAAAGTTTTCATTACTTTGTCAACTGTTGCCACCTTAGAAACCCAATAGTGGCATCAGAGCCTGTAACACCTCGAAATATACCCTAGTCGTTTTCAACATGTTTAGAGTATTTTGTAGGTATAATTTGAATTTTTGTGGTCGTAAAACGTGAAATTTTGAAGCAAGTATGCACAAAAACAAGGGTAAATTTGTAATTTTTCACAATGGGACATAAAAGACATAAGATAAGAAGATTATGGGCTAAAGTAGAATATAGCATAAGTTGATTTGCAAAAAGAAAGGAATTTGAGGACCTAAGTGCAAATAAAAGGAAAAATTAAATATAAAAAGGGAAATTAAATCAAATTGGGATAAAACCCATTTAGGTCTCTCATTTTGGGGAGAGCTCATACGAGTAGGAGAAGAAGAAGAGAAGAGAAGAGAAGAGAAGAAGAAGAAGAATAAGAAGAAGAAGCCAAGAAAGGTATGGAAATTATGGAACTTGTATGGAAATGCTATGATTTTGTATGGAAACTACTTAGGTATAGATTGCTAGGGTTTTCTATGGATTTTTGGGTTCTTAATCTAGTTCCTTAAGCTAGGGTTTGAGGTGTTAAAGAGAGTGGGTACTTGTTGGGAGTATAGAATCCACCCTTGGAGTATGAATTCTTGTTTATGATGTAGAGATACAATTTTTGGTGTTAGGAAGTTAACCTAACTTACAATAATTTGAGTTTGGGTTTGGGAAAAACCCTAATGAATCTATATGTTTGATTTTATTTGGATTATGAAACATTTTGGAGATGTTTTCTAGAGAGTATATGAGTACCCTTTTGATTTTGGTGGAATTTGCGGAAAAGGGCGCAAATGCTCGCCATTTCTAGGCAATCCAGTAAGTCGATCTTGGTACCTAAAACGAGTGTCTGGGTACCACTAAAACGAACAAAGTGGTGCGAATACCAACATCTGCAGAACCAAAGTGAATGCAGTACCAACTTGCAAAACCGGGGTTGGTGTCGGTCTTAGAACAATGTAGAATATGGTGCCAATGCTTCCTAGCGACCCAGATAATTGTTTTCTTACATCGTTAAGCTTAAATTCGTACACCGATGGTATAGGAACCCTAATAAATGATTAATGGGGGTTCAAATAGGAATGAAACTAAGTGAAAACCGATCGTACCTCGCCACCGAGGCGAAGTTGGCAAACATAATGCCCTATGGAAATATAGTAAGTGTCTAAACACATATAATTGTAGGATGCCACAAGACCCGGATATTGAATGACATGGCATACATTGCGTGGGCGGGCCACGTCTCTGTCGGTCTTGACACTCTGCTAGTCTTCGACACTTACATTACGTGGGAAGGCACTCACGATCGATCTTGACACTCTTGCTAGTGCTCTGACATTTACATTACATGGGCGGGCACGTCTCACGATCATGCCGGCCTCTGGCTGCCTTTCTGACACCTCATGCTTGTATAGTACCTTCGGGTACTTATTGTGTTGTGTCCTACTCATTTCTTATTACTGATCTAGGTAGTCAAACAGTTATATGATAAGAACCTGAATGACAAATAAGAGTAAAGTAATGTACATCGTTCTGCTCTGAATGTACCTACGGGTACCTCTGCACAAGTATAAGCTCTATAGTACCTACGGGTACCTCCGCATAAGTATAAGCTCTGTAATTCCTACGGGAAATTTGGATAAGTATAAATCTTCTATAAGTACAAGTATATGTATTAGTTTACTATATGAATTCATGCAAATTCTGATATTTGTTACTGTAAAAAAAGTATTAATGCATGTATACATGTATAAGTCATATGTTTTCCCGCTCGCGTTAAACATACGGGTTTTAATCGGAGTGTAGGTACGGAAGGAGGGCGTCATGTCTTAGCATACTGCGAGCCCGACAAACTAACAAGAATCCATCACGGTTTGTGCTCTGATTATGCTTAATGTAAATCACCTGTGATTTTTATGCATTTGTATATGTAAGTAGGACTCGAGGTGCATATATATGACTTACTTTGTAACACTACGGTGAGAGTAGGTTTCATATTACCTTATCTTTGTATATTACATTTTATTCTGATTATAAGACTTGAGCATACAGTGTCTAAAAAAAAAGAGTAGGTAAAGTCCCATTATAGTGCCGGCCCTTCTCGACCAGGGTGGGGTTGGAGCGTGTGACCAAACCCTTGTGTGCATCAAATCAGTTCTATGTTGAGAGTTTTAGGTTTGGTACCCTTATTTGAGTTTCAAGAGAATTTTGCTAAAAAGATTTGATCTGGTATTCTTTTTTTCTACCTCTTCAGTAAACTGGGTTGCAGTGGTGATTAAAATTGCCAATGTTATATTTTGAATACCACAGGTTTATTAGTTTTAATACGTTTACTATTATTTATCTTTGGTGTTGTTTGTTAAGTTCAACAATCTTATTGGTCACATTTGTGCGTATTTTAAGCCAGTTTCTGAGCCGATGCCGCAGGTGTCTTCAATCAGACCGAACGCATTGAACGGGCGGTCGAAGATGGCGTCGAACCGAGAGCCAGTTTGGAGCAAAAATGCTGAAGAGAAGGAGGGCTCAGTGAAAATCTTGCAGGGTTGCGAAAATTAGCATCTGTGAGATTTGTGAGGTTCTTGAAATTTCACAACTTTCTTGCTTTCCTACTATTGTTGACTATTTTTTGACCAGCTTTTGTTTGGCTTTGTACAAATTTTCCGCCCGATCATATTTTGGGACCTTATAGACATTCATTTACTGAATTTGTATTCTTTGAGCACCTGAAAACAGGTGGCTTATCATTCAAATCAAGTCATGATCATTCGATCGATCAAAGTGGACCTTTGACTTTTCCTCTCCTAATTAGTTTTGTGATTTTCTCTCCCTCTCCTTGTTTTTCTTTTTGACTTTTTCTTGGTAGCGAACACCTTGATGATGACAAATCAAAGGATGTTTTGACCAAATATCATCCTTGAAGGGAAGGCCCTTTGGTGTAGTTTGAGATAATTTGCATGTTCTCATGCTTTCAGAAATGTCACCACATTTATGGTGTTTGTGTTCACACATTTTCTTACGCTTGGTTAATCTCTTAGGCATGTTTTCTCTGCGGTGTTGTAAGCTTTTTAGGTTGTTGGTGCCTCATAGATCGCGATGCGAGTTCAGTTGTCTCACATTAGTCAGCGTAGGGTAGGTTTAGGTGTGTGCCTATAGGAACATTGCATCTCAGTAGTATTTATTTTCAAGAGGAAAACTTTTAGGGTTTAGACTGAAAGCTGAAATGAAGATCATTGGGTTGAGAAGAAGCTGACTATATGTCATCCTCCTCAGCGAGAAAAAGGCAGAGCACATGTTAGCTTTACTTAGAACCCTAAGCCCGGTGGCTGAGAGGCTTAGGAGTTCTCCTTTTTAAGCTTTTATTTTAATTTTGTTTTGTTGACATTCACACCCTTTGTTTTTTACACAGTCTGTCAAAGTGGCACCATTTTCAAATCAGTGTAGCTCCTTCTCTCCGCAGAGAAAACTCATCCAGTGTTCGACCACTGAACCTATCTTTGCGGTGACTTTTTCACGGTGTATCTTTCTAGGATACAAATTTTGTTGATTAGATACACCTCACGTAGCCTTGAATCGAATGGCGAGAATCGCGGTTCTGAAAAAACATGATTATAGTGAAGAAGAAAGCAGTTTGGATAAGTTTGGCTTTTGAGGTTGGGGTTTTCATGTCTTGATTTCCCAAAGAACACACAATTGTGACGTGAGAGCTCTTCATGTCGCGACGTGGAGACTCATGAAGCCTAGGCAGCGTCACGTTTAGGGTCATCTTTGCTTCATGGCGTGGAGGTTCTCACTTGAGTCAAATCTACATGAAATGTTCACGTGAAAGAACACTGACACGTTCGATCATTCTTCCAAACGAAATCGCGGCCATTGCGATGTGAACTTTGTTGTCTTGATTTTTTTCCTCTCATTTCTCTAATTGTCCTTACCGTATTTTGAGACCAGTCTCTAAATGTGACTAAGATGAAGAAAATGTCTGACTAAGATCAGTCATTAACCTTATAATTTATGGAATCATGGATTTTAAAGGTTTTGAGAAAATGAAAACTATGCTAAAATTACCTTGAAATTGGACAAATAACTTTTTGGCATTCTTGGGGTTCAAAGATTGGATGAGTTGGTTCAAGCGTTAGAGATGGATTGAGAGATTCAATAAGTTCAAGATCAGTTGTAATTTAAAGGTTAAGTGAGATCTCAGATTGAAATTAGATTTAGTGAGTAAGGCATACTGCATGCTTTGAAAAACATGGGGATTGCCATTATCCATTACTTTTAAACTGTATTGAGAATGCATGTTCAAGGGTGTTATGTTGGCACGATGGATGATTATGAACTTTTGCCCGATGATTGAAGCGGTGCATTTGATTATTAATTCTTTTAGGTTAGTATAGGGTATGTGTTGTCCACATCTCTCCGTTTTCTCAATGTATTTCTCTTCCTCCGTCTGATCCCTCGAATGCCAACTTGGGTTTTTTAATGTATGTAATTAGATTACATAGGATTAGAGGATTATGTTGGATTCTCGGTCTGAAACCTTTATGCATATGATTAAACCAATTACTGGAATCCTCTTGGGAGACTGTGCCGCTTTGTCAAGGATCACAAACCATAGCGAGGAAAAAGTATCTTATACCTTTGGAGAGTGCTCTTGGAAAATGTTTGCGGCTTGGTAATTGCAGTCTAGGTTAGGTCCTGCAGTACCTACAGGAAGACAAGACTCGAAAACCTCTAAGGAAACAGAGTTGAGAGGAAGCTTAGTGTTAGCCAAGGTTGGTCTTAATGAGGGAGGAAAAGAACTTGATTAGATACTCACAAATCTCTCTTCTTCTTGGTTGTTCTTCTCAAGAACATGAGAAAAACTCACAAGAACATCTCTTGGTTTGGAGACTAGGGTTTCCTTTTTCCACTTGGGGTTAGGGTTTCTCCCATAGCATCATATTTATAGGAGAAACTTACCCTTTCAAATAACCAAAAGGGCCTCACTTTAGAAGGAATATGCTATATGCATCTCCATACATGGTAGTATGCTCCCTCATAGGCTTTAAGTCCATGAGCAAGCTTAAGCCTTTCCCATTCTTTAAATGAGTCCTTTTAGTTCCAAGATTCCACTAATCCCTGAGCTATCTAATCCCCAAAATTAAGTCCCTCGTAATTGGATCATATCCAAGTCTATTTTATATCAAGTCTTCATCTTCTAAGTGTGTGACCCATTAGGTTCCCGAATATGTTGTCCACTTGATTCAACTATTGAATTAAGCAAGTCATGAGTGGTGTCTAGCAACACATCATGACCCCTAATTGACTGGAGAGTTAGTGGTATGACTGCTAACCCTTCCATAGATAATTACCGCGCAATCCGTCCTTTCACCAACTATAACCTATGTGGTTCAGAGCATGGACTAAGTGCAATTCCCGCTAGACTGACTACGTCACATCTAGCCCAAGTGATAAAAGTCCTTGTCTTGAAGACTCATTACTCATCAATCATGTCATTGAAAATTCTCTTCATGACATTTCCACTCTAGCCAGAGATTCTTGAGTAATGATCTTGACAAAAGGCCATGGGTATACCCTCCTTATATCAGGAGTGGTGAATCCTCTATTGGATACTCAATTGCAACCGAGATACCTCTGCAGCGCGATCATCACCCAGGTGACCTGAAAAAGGCGAAACATGGAAGCAGAAATTAAAGTCACGGGATCAACATCCAAGATATCCTTGAGCACCTAAAGTCTAAGGATATTTGCACTATTTGTCGCACCGTGCAGCGACGGGCTGACCGGATCGAGGGCGCGAAGACGTATTTCACCATATATACACTTTCGAATACTATAGAAATAAATGTCGCATAATCATTTCGATTAAAAAGGGCCCACCATCTTTTCAATTAACACTTTCATTCAATATGGCATGTATGCCCTTTCAACATTATCATTTACAAAACATTATCAGAATTCATCTCCACAAACAAATCAAATATGTTCTTCCCATACAAAACTTATACATTTTTATTTCCATTTACAAAAATGATCAAATAGTAATCATGGGATAGAAGCATGTATGAGCCGGAGCGTTGCACTTTTATACCCGCATGATTCGACGGTATTCACGAACTCTGCGGTCTTTCCTCTTATCCCTAGCCACTCGGTACATGCACAATGACAAAAACAACGCGCTAAGTATTTTCATACTTAGTGGTTATATGCAATTCTCTCTTCATTTCAATTAAACACAAATTTACAGCTTTTCTAAAACAATGTTTTGGCACAATTTCAATAGTCCATGCAATATACATTATATATATATATATATATATGCTTATTTCACATACTTTCATTTTCAAATCATTTGATCACTTCAAAGTCTTACGAGTTCATATACAATATTTCATTTAAAACTCAAATCATACATTCACATATTTACATTATAATTTTGTCCTTAAATGAATTTAACCATTTCTTTTCGATTGCCTAGGATAACGGAATATTGTAGCGGTCGTGTTGCTGGGCCAGGTAAAAAAACGTGCACCTCTGTGATGTGATTCTCCCAGGCTATTGGCGGTTATTTAAAATCGGTTATTATTGTACCTCTGAATCTTGTCTCTTGTTTCACGGATCGATATGCCACTATATTTCATTTCAGTTACGTGCTGCAGTGGTTGTGCACTGTTGGTATACCAATCTGTATCATAAACTGAATATATTGAGATAACATTCTATCAAGGGCAGAACAAAAAACTCGGTCATAGTAATTTACAATGTGTATATACATTTATACCCAAATAATACATTTTTTGATTCTCTGGCGAAAATTTTTATGTGATGCATTTGAAATCAATTTCCCAAAATCGCTTAAAATCACATATGCGGTTTTCTTGAAAATCATTCAGCAATGATGCAAAAACTTGAAATAAGAAGGGAGTATGTGGGAGGAACAAACCCAAAAGGTTGTCACTCCTCGATTCCTATCCCCAGAATCACGTTTGCAGGTCGGGGCTTCCTCGTCACCAACCCTAATCCGTCATAAAATTAGAGAACAATCTTAAGTTACAGGCTTATTTAGGTTTCTAGTTAGGTTGTTTTCTGCCACTAAGCTTCCTTCAAGTAAAAATTTTACAGGAAACAAATGAACCACATTTTATCCAACCTTAAGTCCATTTGTTTATAAATCTATTTATTCGAGAAATTGGAATGTCCAGGGCAGTCGAACCTTTGAAACTCAAGATATGTTCAAAACAACAGGGACTACTCTATTTTCATAATAAAACCAGAATTTTCCTGAAAATAAAGCTTAACTTTGACGAATTTCTAGGTCCAATGGGGTCCAAATTTGAATACACTTATTTCAAGGAGATTTGTTCTTCTAGAAGTCTAATTTACCCATAAATTTGAATCACTCAATTTGGATGAGTGAAACTCAACTTATGGCCTAAATACAAAAGCTGTACAAAACATAGTTGTACCAAATGAATGAGAATTTGCTCAGCGAACTCCCACTTTGGCAATTTCTAGGTTCAATAGGGTTTAAATTTGAATACACTTATTTCAAGGAGATTTTTTCTCCTATAAGTCTAGTTTACCCAGAAATTTGAATCACTCAATTTGGATGAATAATGGTCAAGTTATGACCAAAACAAAAACATGGATTTTGGAAATTTTTTACAGCATCTCCCATAAAACCCCAACATTTCCTTTATACAAAAATTCCTTAAAACCAATCCTAACCCAAAAGCACTTTGAAACTCCCAAGCAACAACCCCCAATGATCTCAACTATTTAAAAACACTTCTATTAGATTTGGGGTTTTCCATAGAACCCAAACACAACATTAAATAGAGTTGAGATTAGTTTCATCATTTTAATGTCTTTCTTTTTGCTTCCTTCTTCTTTCTTTGGCTCAAATTCTTGGATAGCACAAAGCCGACAGTGCCACTCTCACTCTTTCAAGCTGAGTACCTTAGTTCTCAGCGTAAATAGCAATATGCTCAAATGAGAAATGCTATTCAAAGACCAATTTTTGGTCTTAACTCAAAACATTTACTAAGCCTTGGCTGGCACATTACATTTCTCATTTCTCATTTTGCATTTAATCCTTCTTTTCTCTTTCATTTTCTATTCAACTTATTACCAGCTTCCATTTTGGCATACCTTCTCATTTACCTTGACCATGGGTCCTCATTTTGGCATTGCAATTTAACCTTAATTCTTTTACAATTTATGGGTTTTATCATTTTTGTTCTTTAACCATAATATAAATTAGAAAAAAAATACAATTTAACTTATTTTATTCCCTAAACATGTTATAAAACTGCTAGGTTATTTTTAGGGCGTTACACTACTGCTATGATGTGACTATCATCTACACAAATAGATAATCCATATGATTGTCTCATAGCAGGTCTCCAATGTACTTTGCTACTCTTAGCAAATATCCACATGTCAACTCTAATCAACTCATGATCACGGTTTATAGGATCCACTGCTTGATCTAATCAAGGAGTATGACATATACTAGTCTATCCGAATCAACAATGTCTAGTCTCGTTGATTATATGACCAGGGATAATTTAGATACTAACATACTTACACGTGATAGGAATCTTATTATCATGATCTCGTCATGATTTCCTTCATGCTATGTTACACATCATGGACTTTATTAATTTGATTGAAGATTTAAATCAATTCAACTTACAAATATCAAATTAATGAAGATGTCTTTAATAGTAACAAAAGACATACAATAAGTGCTAAAGTTATCTTTAGAGCACTTCTCTAATAGTTTAGTTGGTGGAGATACAAATGAGAAAGAAGCATGGAGGAGGAGTCAAGAAAGAAGATCTTGAAATGTAAATTTGATTTAATTTCATGGGTTGTAATAATCATGCATATCCCTAGGTGTGACCTAGTTAATTCCTTTTTTGCTCAAGGAATTGATTTTAGAATGTCCATAATCATGCCATATAGTTAAAGTAACTATCTTTATATTTTCATGAGATGAATGGATATATATAAAGCATGCTAATACCATGATAAGACTAATGTAAAGAAACCTCTCAATTAATACATTAAGGCTAACGTCTTCCATTAATATGGTGTGAATCGAAGTTCTTCTAGAGTTGTGGTTGTTCGGTAAACCCAAGCACTCTCTATAAGAACATGTTCTACCCATGGATATGAGTTTTCCTAATTAGTGTGTTGGCCTTAACTACACTCGTTAACCTATTGTGTAAACCTAAGGTTAATGTTGGATAGAGACGCTGATTCGAGTGCGGTAGAGTGGAATCAACAATGTTGCTGAAGCCTATATTCCTCCTATTTGCTGCAAATTTCTTTCAATATAATTGAAGCTCTAGGGTTGAACTTCCCGGGATGGGTTTCTTGTGTAAATGATTTGTGATTTAGCTTACAGAAAGGTGAATTTCAATTTGGATTATAAGGCTTGGTTAAAAATAGTGGGTTGAATGTTTGCAAACTGAAGATAAACTAAAGTAAAATATGAATAAGAACTCCTTGAAGCATCAGGCTACTGGGGTTGAGGTCCTAGGGCAAATGAGAGGTTCTCGAGTCCTTTTCCTCGCATTAGGAGGGATGGCTTATGAAGTCATTCCAAACAGTTTGTTCATTTGGCCTCATCAGCATGGACAAACAATTTTTCAGTACTGATAGTTTATTGGGTTTTCTAGTGTTCCGGGGCGGTGAAAGCCTATGCCCACAAATCTACCCTATGCTTAATAGTGATACAACTAATGAATTTGATCTGGATCTAATGGCGTCCATTGAACCACCAAAAGCTCACTGTCTGAGGTTAACGAGGGTACATCAAAGATTTAAACTGTTATGAGAAATAGAGACATAAATACCCATAATGCTTGCATTAAATACATGAGGCTTAGTCATTTTACCTCAAAACCTAGCCCGATGAGTCGTCCTCTTCAAGGATGGAGTTTAGCCAACCATCCCCTTGAGTTGTCATCTCGAGGGTGTTTGGCGGTAGAAAATAAAGAAAAGCAAAGTAAAAGAAAAGAAAAACGACGAGCTTACCTTTGTATCTCTTATCCAGAAAAGTGAATGTTGAAAAGTTATACACAGTCTTGGCCTTATATGCTCGAGAGAGAAAACGATACAAAAAATATCTAAACTACCTACGATAAAGGAAGGGTAAAATGGAAAAAGGAAGTCAAAAGGGGCTGAATCAAGAATTAGACGTTTTTACGCTGGAAGAAAATTTTGGCACCCTTTCGCGAGAAAATTTCGATTTTTAAACACTTACCACTTTTCTTCACTTCGATTTACGTAATCTTTGAGTTCCACTCAAATTCTTAGAGTGCTTGGATCGATTCAACAAATTTGGCATTAATAACATAGCTTCTAAAATTAGCCACAAAATGCGTCGATAAAATAAGCTGGGGACAACTTAATGTGCAAAATCGGGTTAATTCGGTTGATTAGTGCCTTGAGTGCTCAAAACCTATAATAAATAGGGCTCAAGCCATGCTTGCACTAGATATTCAATTAAGTCATGGTGATGATTTATATCAAGAATGCAGTATTGCAAATACTAAAACCTCCTCTGTAGTAGCATAGCTCTTTGCGTGCTAGTGACTCTAGAGATTGAGCTCAGGGATGGGTTTTCTTCACACAAATGATTTCTGATGAGGTTGAAAATGGTGAATTTCAATTTGGATTATGGGATTTTGTAAACGGGGGGGTTAATGTTTGGGCGAAAGTTAAATAAAATAAAATAAAATGAATATAGCTTTCCCTAGGGTGTGTAGCTCACCCAGTTTGGGATTACAAGGCTGCGGGGTTCTCGGGTCCTCGTGTTGAGGAGGGATGACCTATATCATTTCGAATCGGATCTTCATGTTGCTATAAAAATTGAACCCTAAATATGACTATCTTTGAAAAAATTGGTATTTGCTTCCTATTGATGGTCTTGGGCAGTGAATGACATCACCTTGACTCACTTTTCAACAGCTAATAAATGATAACTAATGAATATCATTGTATCTAACAATAAGCATACAATGAACCCTAAAAGTTTAGTGCGGAGACATTTAAGGTGAACAGAAGGGATCAAACCTAAAATTTGGAGAAAATAAAAACATGTGAATCACCTTTCAATAACATAGATGATAACTTAACGGATGTCAATGGGATCTAACAATAAGCATTCAATGAACCCCGAAAAGCTTATCAAATACAAGATCATTCAACCTAAGGTGCGGCAAATGTTTGAATGAAACATGAAATGGTAGAAAATACCTCAGATTAAAAACATGGAAAAACCTCGAGTTTGCCTTATATCCCTACCAGTAACCTTCTTCTTCATGGATAAATAGGTTCTAGCCATCATCCTCCAGAGTTGTCATCACAAGAGGTGTTTGAAAAACTAATGAAAATGAAGAGAAAAAAAGAGACTTGGGAAGCTGTTGAAAGGTTGGCGCCCAAAAATTTTATTAATGAAGGAGTTCTTTCGTTACAGTGCCTGGCCTGGGGCTTTTATAGCCCCAACTCCCCCATACAAAATACAAAAAAAACCAAAACCAAATTGTAACGTGATCCCGAGCATAAGTGTACGGTATTTAAGCTGGCAAGGGCGTACTGAACACCAGTGTCACCTTTGTGGTATTTTGGAGAGGATTATGAAATCATAATTTATGGATTGGAATTGGTACTAGTGCCAGGTTAAAGTGGTAAATTTCAAAAAAAGATATAAAGGGCATAATTTGAGAAAATAGTATGCCAAAATGAAAATAAAATAAGTTGATTTGCAATATCAAGGTGTTTGAGGACTAAATTGTAATTGCCATAGATATGAAAGTCAAAATCAAAGTAAAGAGATATAGGTCATAATAGTAAAAGCAAAAGTTAAAGTGTAATATTAAAGTGCTTGAGGACTTAATAGTAATTAAGGCAAAGTTAATATTATAGAAGAGAGGAGACAAACAAAATTTCACATTTTGGTCTCAAGAGCTGCTGAATTTTAGAGCAGGTAGGAGGGAGAAGAGAGCAAAAAAGAAGAGGAGGAAGAAGAGGAAGAAAAGTGGGAGAAAAAACCAAACCAAGGTATGTTTTTCATTTGTATGAAAATCGCCTGTTGACATTTGGATTTCCTAAGGTTTAGTATGGGGTAGTGCTTTTTGGTCTAGGGTTTTGTGGAGAAATCACATTAACCCTAAATTCTTGAGTTATAGAGGAGTAAAACCCAATTGGTGTAAAATAAATGTGGAATCATCACTTAATTATATGGTTTTATATAGAGTGATGTTGTGGGTTAAATTCATATAGTTCTTGAGTTTTCTGCTATGGGGTTTTGTGGTGCATGAGTTCCAAACCACCAATTCAAGTATTATGGAGTTGTTTTGGATGAATTCCATGATAATTTTGAAGGGAATGGTTGTAAAAAAAACAAGAGAGCGTTGGGTTTTTAAAGGGAATTGCTTGTCAAAAATTTACGCGAACCCCACCTGTTTTTGTTTTGGCTATAGATTAAGTTAGAATCATCCAAATGAATTGATTCTAATTGGTAAGAACCATATAAGAAATAGGGCTACAAATGTATAGAGAGGAACCAAGGCAAATTTTAGTTCACCAAGAACTTCCCAAATATGAACTGGTGAGCTCGTACTTAATACTGATTATGCTCTGTTTTGGGTATGGTTGTGAATGTTTTTGGCCATAAGTGGAGTTTCAACTCCAAATTTCAGTGGTGATTCAGTATGGGTAAAATAGACTTCTAGGGAAAATTTTATCACGAGAGGAAGTGCATACAAATTGTAACCCAGTGCTATAGGAATTTATCAAAGTGGAGCTATGTGCAGATTCTGTTCTGCCAAATTGAGTCATCTAGATATAAAATACAATAACTTGAGTTTTGGTGATCCAAATTGGGTGATTCCAATTGGAGAAGAAACCTTAGAACTATAGATTAAAATGAGTGAGGAAACAATTTCTAATTTATGGAGTTAAGATCCCAGAAATAAAGGATAACAGTAGGTGATTCAGTGAGTTAACCAAATTGGCATCAAAAACATGCTGTAACTTGTGTTATGTGGTTGAGGGTCTTAGAGAAGAATTTTAAATTGAAAATTTAAATGAATGTCGTGGATATATAAAGGACTGATCTGGAGAGTTTCATAATTTTTGAAGACCGTTTGAATAATTTTTAGGTCATAAAGTCCTATAGAGAGCCCTTGGTGGAAAAGGTTAGCCAAAATGAGTGGTTTTTTAGGAGTTTTTTAGTGCTCCAAGGGTAAATTATTAATTGGCTTTATATGAATGTTGTGTGTGACCTAAAAGTGACTTGCCGTGTGAAATGCGTTAAGTTTTCGCTATACAGCGAGACCGGTGGCATACGTTAAATGTCGTTGAGTGTGAGCTAAAAAGCAAGGTGGGAAAGTAGTGGAATTGTGCTCAAGTTTCGGGAAACAAAAGAGGTGAGTGTAAAAATGATATTTTGACAATTGAGTTTTAAAAGTGAATGGTTTTAATGTTAAACTGAAAAGTTTAATGGAAATGTTTATATAAATGTTAAAGACATATGGAAATGTTTTATACTTGCATCAATATATATATATTTATATTATTAAATTATATATATGTATGCATGTGTTAAGGCATTATAGAAGTTTAAAATGTGTAAAAGAATGCATAATGTATAAATAATGAGTAAAGTGTTTAAAATGGATTTAGAAATGTATTTTGAAGAAAGGTTTGCGATGGATTTACTATTTATATATTTGTTTTGACTGATATGAAATAGGTACATTAGCGGTAGGATTTAGAAGGTAAAGTTATAGGTTACTAGCGGGGAGAAATAGGTGTTTAAGAGTAATAATATCCTTACATGTGATAAGGTGCTATGATTGGAACCCTATCTGAAAGCGTGAGTTTCTCATGACGTAGTGGTTATGGCCCCGGAATGAAATTTGTCCCTCATAGTTAATTACTTGGAAGCGTGGAATATTGTTTATCCCACACAGGTTCCATCGAGGAAAGAAAGAAATAAATAAAGAAATAAAAAGAAAAAGAAAAGAAATAAAGAAAGAAAAGAAGTTTAAAGCATAAATTGGTTTTTTAATTGTATAAGTATTTATTACTTTGATATATCGCGAAAATGTTGTCTAAATGAAAATGTACACTCACTAAGCTCGTTTAGCTCACTCTTTAGTATGTTTCAAAAACATTTTGGGACAGGCAGGAGTGCGCCGGTAGAGCATCCGTGCTGGTGATCGAGCCATCGAGGAGGAGCAGCGAATGTGGCTTGCGTTGTATATATATTTTGCGTATTGTATATGTTGAATATTTTGTCATGTATAGATGTATATATGTATATATTTTGAAGGAACTACGTGGGCTTTGATACTCAGTGGACGAGGAATGCGTAGGCGGTCGGCAAATACGGCTCAAGCCTAATCTTTCAAGCTGACACATGGAATTGAAGAAGGTTTGAATGTTTTGACGATTTAAGTGAATAAATGTATATGTGTATATATTGTGCTTGATTGAGTTGTGGACGAGGAGTCCGAAAACGGAAGTTAAGAATTGAAAGATTAGAAGTGTTTTTAAATGGAAACTCCCTTTGGTTTTGTAAATTTGGGAGGGTCAGAAAAAGCTGGAAACTACGGCCATTTTTAAGAAAATCTAAGTGTTTGAAAGAAAGATAAGAAAAAATTACCACTTAGCTTCCGCATTATTTTCTAAGATATGTAAGGATTATGAGGGGGTTCGCTCCATGGATTTTATTTGATTGTTTGAGGGGAAAAAGTTTCTACATCCATTGGAGTCTTAGGTCCCCTCTCGGGTTCATAAGGACTAATACGAGTCGGGATCTTTCAAGCGATGGTATCTAGAACCAAGGTTTTGAAAATGTTATGAAGATTTACAAAATTTTAATTTTTCATATGATTGTTTAATGTTTTATTTAAATTGCATAAATGTGATTTAAAATCATATGCATTACATGACATATTAAATTTTGAATTCATAGAAAATGCGTGCGTCGGCGACAGCCGCGCCACCGGGAGGCTCACGAGGCATTAGTACCACCACCCAGGGAACATGTTGATGAGTCACATGTGTTCCTCCACCCCTGAGATACACATAGTGACCACATGCCTTGAGGCCACTACGAGACGGAGCGCCACGCCTCCGGGGGTCTGTGGGAGACGGATACCTTTAGGCAGATGGCTCAACTTTTAGCCAACGCATTACAACGACGAGAGGGGGTGGTAGCTGAGATCTGGGGTGAAAGGCCCAGGGAGCACGGAACTATGATGGATTGGGAGACTCGGAAAGGCTTCGTCATGGTTGGGGGAAATGGCGGGTCTACAGGTGATGCAGGCGTATGCAGGATGAGCGGATGGTCTGGCACTTTGCTTTTCTCCTACGGAGACAGACGTTAAGTGGTGGAGGCGGTTCGGAGAGATGCCCCAGAGGAGTGTCTGGTGCGAGATTACAGGAAGAGTTTACGAATGGTTGTTCCAGCGATTACAGATGAGAAAGGAGGAGTTCTTTGGAGGCATTTGGAGGCGGGGACACCTCAGTGTGAGATTATGAGCGGGTTTTGAAGCTGCGTCGGACATGTTCCATTTATCGGGGATGATGGTTTGAAGACAGAGGTTTGTTGTACAAGGTCTTAATCCCGGCGGTGGGACACGGTAGCGTCATTGACCACACGTCGAAGCTTGGAAAGATTGGTAAGAGCCGTAGTTGGGGTTGAGAGGGCATGGGGTGGAAGAAATCCTAGGCCTACGCTGGTCAGGGCGAGAAAGAGATTGAATCGACGCGGGTTCGAGGAGGTTCAATCGCGGTTGAAAGAAGGAGGAAGAACACGGTGGGCGGGTGGCGGCCGGGGCCGGTCGAGGAACCGCCGATCTGGCGGGGGTTGGTGGGGCCCACGAGACCAGGTAGCTCGAGGGAGTTCAAAGCAGGAGTGTGCTTGGTGTGGGAAGAACCATTATGGTGAGTGCGAGATTGAGCCTGAGACAGTTGCTTTAAGTACAGACAGCGGGGACATTTTGCCATAGAGTGCCTGAAAATAGTTTATGATGTATCGGGAGTAGAGCGAGCGGGACGGCGATTCGATGCTGGCGTAGAAATTCGATTAAAGTCGAGAGGGAGCTCCGGCGGGCCATACATTTACTGACACGGAGACGGCGGTGAGGTCGACCATCGAAGGGGCGGTCAGGTGACCTCGAGACCGTATTAGGGGTTCTGATCACCCGGCGGGAGAAGCCGAATCATAGCACAGGAGGTCATGGCGGTATATCAAGTTTTGATAGGGATGCTTATATGTCTTGATAGATCGGGGTGCACTTTATACTTTCGTTATTTATAACGAGAATTTATTTTTAAGTCTGACACAAAGATCACGGCCCATGGATTTTATAGTATTAAATTGAGTCTCCCTTCCTGGATTCCTTTATAGCGAATCGGTATACATGGTTCTTAATTGATTATTGAGGACCCGCGGTTTAGGGATGGTTGGTGTTGGACATCCAGGACTTCGATGTGATCTTAGGGATGGACTAGTTATCTCGACATCACGCCACCATGGATTGCTTCAAGAAAGAAGTTAGGATTATGAAGCCAGGAGGCAGATTCTTGTGGGTGGAAGATGTGATCTGGCGTGTGATGTATGTAATGATGGCTGGGAAGATGCTCGAGTGCGTATCAGGAATTTATCTAGCCTATGTAGTTGAGGTGAGAGAGGATGATGTGAGGACATTCTAGTCACTTCCTGATGTGTTTCCGATGATCTTCCGTAGATTACCCCGCATAGAGATTGATTTTCGTGATCGAAGTTAGCCCCCGACGTAATCAGCCTTGGCAGCGCCTGGGCAGGACGGCCCCCGCGTAATCGGTTAATCATAAGGCAAATGGAAGAAATGGTCGGGCGTTCGTTAGACCGAGCACTTCTCCTCGGGAGCACGGCTTTGATGAAGAAAAAGGATTCGGAAGAATGCCACTGGCGTAAAGTCGATCGCGTAGAGTTTAATAAGGTAACAACAGAATCGGTGATTCTTCCGAGGGTCAGATGATCTCTTTGATCTACATGTGGAGCCAAGTGTAATTCTCCAAGACGGATTTGAGGTCGCCATCATCGCCTTCGAGATTTGCATGAGATGTTTCCAAGACAAGATTCGAACACTGATCAGTATTTTGAGTTTCTAATACGCTTTACTGACTTACCGAGAGTTCTACCATGCATGATCTCAGAACGTGATTTTTAGTCTTTACTAGATCGCTTTGTGAGTTATCGTGGTTGGCTGGACGATATATTGATCTATTCGCGTTGGAGAAGAACACATGCAGGCACTTTAGTATGGTCCCTCAAGTAAATATCATGTGAACATCGATTATATGCCAAACTTAGTGTCGTTGCTCGACAAAGGTCGCCAGACACATAGTTTCGCAGAGGGGGCCCTTGCGCGGATCCGCAGAAGGCCTAAGATATATTGAATTGGAAACCCTATGAGTGTTGCTGCAGATAAGTGAGTTTTCTCTCGGTTTCAAGGTGGTATTACCGTAAGTTCGTTGAGGGATTTTCAAGATACGCATCTTGACTAGGATTGACAAGAAAGAGGAACCGTTATGAGGGTCGTGAGGTTTGTCACAGAGTTGATGAGGCACTGTGTGGGGAGATTGACTCAGTCGCAAGCATTTCTACAATCTCCATCAGGATGGCTTTTGCGTTGTGGCCAGATGCCTCAGCAAGGCTCAGGTCAGGTTAATGCAGAATGATGGCGGCGATCATGCTTCAGTCTGAAAAGCATGAACGTAATTATCCCACACACGACCTTGAGCTCAGCGTCGTAGTATTTGCCTCATGGGATATGGAGGCATTACTTAAGGCGGAGTGCCCTCGTAGGATTTACTTATCTGGCGGCGAGCCAAAGATTCGCCATGTAAGAAATCCAATTATATATCAAAAGGAGATGGATTGGGAACTTATCAAGGATTATGAATGTACCATTGAATATCATCCTGAAAGTAACTGGCAAAGTAAATGCCTTAGTAGGAGACCATGAGTTCCATCGACACGTGAGGGTCGTGTGTATCTTCCTAATCACACAGAATCAGGTCCAAGGATTGAACCACGACTGAGTACCGTCACCATTATTTCATGCGTAACGCCCCAGATAGACGCATTTGGGAGGTTTCATATTCGGGATCCACTGATAGTGAAGTTGAGAGGTGAAGTAGAGTCTCTGCAATCATGGTGGTCCCACGAGAGAGCGGTGCCCGCAATATGGCAGAACAAAAATGCAGCAAAGATAGTGAAGGGATCACAGAAGCTCATTCCTCCCGCCTTGCAGTTATGATCCGAGTTGATGAGTGATGCAGTCATGACCAGCAAACACCGAACGTGAATGCGCAGCGAGATGACGCGGTTCACCGATACCCCGGCGCCAGTGAGTTTCAACGTGGTTCGAACAGCCGGCGTCATCCCGATCCCCGGCGAATGGAGAACGCGGATCGAGCAGATTCACGCCAACCGGAGCGTCGGCTACGACAGATCGACGCACTACACCAAATCGCCCGATTTCCCCCGGCAACGCGATCTCGATAAACGCTCGTCCGCTTTCGCAGAGAAGGATCCATCGACCAGCGGTACGCCGTTTGATCAGTCACGAACTGCACGAACGCGGCATCAAAATGGCGGCGTTCTTTTGGCGAAAATGGAACGAGCGATGAATTTCAATCACGTATGATGCCGCGCCAATCCGAGGATCCGACTTAAGATATGGCCAGTACGTGTTATATTAGAGGTGGTCAGACGTCCTATCAACTCGATGATTACGCAATAACGTTATCAAACAGACAGCGGCCCACAGTACTTACGACTTTTAATGCCAACCGCCAGTCGGACAGCAGCGAATACGTTAACAGGAATCAATCACTCCGGGCGATCGCATATGATCGCGTTAGGCAGTGATGACTCGCACCGCGGCAGAACCATGGCGCGAAACTGGTTAACGCCATGGTGAACCGAGAGTTCGAAAGGATACAGTAATAAGATCGCGGGCGGCACGGAAGATCGGCGCCGGAAGTCATCCGGTCCGCGACAACGGCATCATTGAGAGACGGTGGCACCGATTATCATCCGTCTCGATGTCGGATCGGCTTATGTCAACATCCGCGGAGCACCAGACCTCCATTACGGGGTCACGATGTCCCACGGAACGCATAGTGAACTGGCGCGGCAGATGGCGTCCGCGAACTCCCGTCGATGGCCGCGCGAATACGATCACGATTCGCCGGCGGAATACCGATGAACGCGCGAGCAGCGTTGATCGTGGATTGAGTCGACGCGCCCGCCGCGATCTTCATATCATTTTCAATCAGTATTTTCTTCTTCAGTTATTGAACATTTGATATCGCAACTTTGGCGAGCGGAGCGAACGGCACCCGAACCCCGAAAATAAAAGCGAACCGTAGGGCGACTTGCGTCAACACGATCGGCAGCTTCGGCAGTAACGCAACCGCGGTCTCGTATCCCGAACGATACCAATGCAGTAATTCTTCCAAAAGATTATAAAACACACTGAAAATATGATGCCAAAAGAGTACAAAGGTTTGATTGTAAGATCGTACCTGAGATCAATCGTAACGCTTCGATATGAAACAAACCCAGATATGGCACAGAACAGTTAGCAATATTGAGCGCCAGTAATCTTCAATGTAATGGCGGCAAGCGACGATTATGGTGAGAGAGATAAAATGTTCATTGAGTCCGCGCTCGCGAAAACCAGGAGGAATGAGCGCAGTTAACAGAGGAGCAAAGAGCAGCTCAGTTAGAGAAAACCAAACCGGCATTATCAATCACGGTACTGATTCCCACCGCAGATCAACTTCTCGGTCCAGGTTTCGGTGAGGCAACCAGCCAACCCCGGAACCTGAGGCAGAGGTAAAACCGTTCGGTGGCGCACGTGAATCACCGGCGGTGGTTTAGCGAACGTGGTCCCGGTTAATCGTTGGCGTTCTTGATTTCATCAGGCTTAGAATATGGTTCAACGCTCAAGTTACGCAGGAAGGCCAGAGCCAACTACGACACAACCGATAACGTTAACAGCGCGATAACGTTGGTGATCATCGCCGTAAACTCAACCCCCGTTAATAGCGATTAGTTAACCGAACCAATGAACGATCTTGACCGGAAAGCGAACCGAGATAAATGGCGGCGGAACGCGCAACGGAACGGCTCACGGATCGAAAAAGATCGCGGTCATCATTGTCGCGGCTTCGCAGAGTCGGGCGTCATCATGGCGGTTTTTACCATCCATTCAGATGATCGTGCCTTGAAAGAACTTTCGCGGCGTCATCGGTATAAAGGCGCAATCAACCCGTCCAGCAACATCGGTGCGATCGCGCAGACTCGCTCGCCAACGATTATTCGAGAGGCGGCCGCACGGCGGTCAACTGGATTAGTTGAGATCCGGGTAACAATAAAAGAACCATCAGCGAAGAACCAATCGAGAACAATGAGCGAAATAAAACAACTTTCGGCACGAGCGGTTACGATCCGAAACGGCGGCGGTCGAGAGGTAATCAAGAGTTAACCGTAATCGGAACGCCGTCAACCTCAGTTGCGCAGTTGAAAACTGAGAAGAACTCAACGGCAACGCGAGAACGCCGGAGCATGGCAGAATGATCCGACTCAGATATTTCATACTTTGAAGAACTTTGGCTAACTTTTCGCTTCTTTTCCCAAACCAAGACGCGGCAAACCGTCAAACACGTTGGCGTTAATGCCACATAAACCAAGATTTGGTCATAACGTCAGGTGAACCGAAAGATCCGCAGTTACGTTGGTTTTAATACGCTATTAATACTATCGACGCTGATGCGGTGCCAACAAAGCCAGCGAGTGAAGATTAAACGTCGGGAACAAGATGGCGGTGTCGCATACTGACAACTGAGTCGGCGAACAGACTTGACCGGCGGAACTGAAAGACGAAATGTCTGAGGCAGAACGTTATACGGAAACGGTCGACTTAACAACGGCGATTATATTAACGATATGTATATATGAGCGCACATGGAAGTTTCTGCGTAAGAAACGTTAATGGCAATACAAAGTGTTGTCAAATGATTTAAAAACACTTGATAAAGAAAGGTTTTTATCATATGTCCCAATCTATATGATCAAAGTACCGATATCGTCGAGGTATTTTTAAGCTGCTGTAAGGATTTCTAGAGGGTAGTTATAGGTTACTAATCGGTGGGAGGGAAATAGTGTTTAGAGCACATCCTTACACGTGATAAGGTGTTATGACTGAACCTCATGTAAAGCGTGAGTTGCAAAGCAGGACTGAACAGACTGCCCTCACCGCTTATGATTCTAAATCGTGCTCGGTGTGTTTATCCCCTGGGTTCCATCAGAAAGAAAGAAATAAATAAATAAATAAATAAAGAAAGAAATAAAGTTTAAAGCATACCATCAGAGGTATTTATTACTTTGATATATACGAAAATGTTGTCTAAATGAAAAATGTTGTGATGTTTCAAAAACATTTTCAAGACCCGAGACAAGTGCACCTAGAGACCCCTCACAAGAATGGTAGTCGAGCTATCGAGGAGACGACGCATGTGGACTCGTATTGTATATATATTTGCATATTGTATATGTTGAATATTTTGTCATGTATATATGTATAAGGCGTATATTTTGAAAGGAACTGGCTTTGATCCTCAAGTGGACGAGCACGTGAGGCGGTCGCTATCCCGCCAAGCTCCATCTTTCACATCGGAACTGGCATGCAATTAAAGGTTTTAATGTTTTGACTATTTAATGCACAACATATGTGTATATATTGTGCTTGATTGAGTTGTGGATCTTATGAGTCCGAAACGGAAGTTACACCAAGATTAGTAGTTTACTTCCACATGTTTTTGTAAATTTGGAAAGTCCGGTAAAAATGAGGGAGGGCCGATCAGTACCTAAGTGTTTGAAAGAAAGACAAGAAAAAAAAAAAAAAATTTACCACTCGCTTCCAGATTGATATTTTCTAAAGATAAAGGAAAGGTTCGTCTATGGATTTTATTTGATTGTTTTGAGAAAAGTTTTTATATCCATTGAGTGCCTGAGGTCCCTGGGTTCATGAGGTTAATCCTGGTTGGGATCCTTCACAAATACATTACAATAAAGGGTACTATTAGGAAAATTACGTAAAAAAAAGTCAAAAAGGGAGCAAAATCAGGAGTTAATTATGACAGCGCGAACTTTCGCACCCTCCAGTTCTTCTTCTTCATTCCTTCTTCTACTCCCTTCCTTCGATATTTCTCGATTCAAGAACGTTGAGTTCGACTCAAATCTAAAAATAGTGTCAATTAGGGACTCTCCTCCGATTTTCTTTCCCTGATGAACATGTTGTCGACCAGCGTTCTGAACCGAAAGCACCGGCAGCTGTCAAATTTTCGATCACTTCGCCTCGAACCCATCCGTAATTCCTCGCCTGGAGCTCCACCGTGTCAATTTTCTCGATCGCCTTAGATATCTTCACTCCGTCCCGGCTTCCTGATAGAAAGTATCCACCGCTGGCTTGCCAAGTTCAGTATTGCTTGCTCAACTGAAGAAGTTAACTATGGTGGTTGTGGTGGCTAAAGAGTTGAAGCATAATATGGAGAAGCAGGAGGTGCATACTGTGGCGGTCTTGGTTCCCATGAGGAATTTGGGTGGTTCCCCCAACCAGGTCAGGTAGTAACGCCATATGTGAAGTAGTAGTCGGCGAAACTACGTAGAGGGCACACCCACCCGCGACGCGAGCGCTCTCTTTCAGTGTTCCATTTGATCGCAACCAAATTCAATCTCTAATTGGACTCTTGTAGAACACTAACTTTGATCAACCTGCCTTCAGAATTTCTTACCCATTGGAATATGTTCTCCTATAGCAAGAACAGTGCAAACACAAGACAGCCAAGAAACAGTCCTACCTAAAGGGTTAGGGTTAGCTATAAAAAACAAACTGCGAAACAAAATTAACAAACCGATAGACAAATACTACATAGAAAAATAAAGGAATTCAATACTTAGACGAGGATAAACATGTCACTGCACTTAGGCAATCATCCCCTAATAACCGCTCATATTTAATCGAAGGAGGTCATAGGCAGTTCAATCCACTTCTATAAACCTGTTTCTTCCCACCGCCGTAGAGTAGCTAATAAGATAGTGGCTCTAGGGAACTGGGATGGGTTTTCTTCTGCAATGATTTGAGGAAGTTGGTTTAGAAAGCAGAACTTTCAATTCTTGGATTTTTTAAGGTTTATAAAAACAAGGTCAATGTTTGGTAAACCCAAGATAAACTAAAGTAAAATATGACAAGAACTCCTCAAGCAACGGGGTCACCGAGGTCCTGGTGGTAACTAGAGGTTTTCAAAGTCCTTCCGCATTGGGAAGGGATGACCTCATAGTCATTTCTCAAAAAACCAGATCTCTTCATTTCCATATCAAACCGAACTGCATTATTTTCCTTTTGAATATAGCATTTATTAGACATAAATGTTCCCTGTGCAAAATTCATCTCCTGTACCTACCCTACATTAACTATCAAAAAGATGAACTGAGATTTAATCTCAAAGGGATCTAGCACAAAGATCCACCTAACCCTAAAGCTGCTGCACAAAGTTAACCAGTGTACATCAAAGATTTAAACCCTACATATAGGGCCAAATAGAGACATACACACCCATAAATGCTTGCATTAAATACATGAGAACTCGTCATTTTACCTCAAAATGTTAACCTAGTAGCCGTCCCTTCAAGGATGGTTTATTAACCATCCATGTCAACTGAACCTCAAGGTTTCTTGGCAGCCGAGAAAAATAAAAGAAAACAAAGAAAATGAAAGAAAGAAAAGAATGGGAAAGTTATACTCGCCATATCTCTTAATTCAAATGATGTTAAAAGTTATACGCTCTTGCCTTATATGCTCAGAGAGAAGAGCAAATTAAAAATATCTAAACTACCTACAATAAAGGAAGGGTAAAATGGGAAAATAAGTTTAACAAGCTGGCAGAATCGTGCGGAACATTTTCGCATCCTTGTAAAATTTTCGACATTTTTCTCAGCCTTTTTCTCGCTTCTTTCTTTCCTTCTCGATTTAATGTTGAGTTCCACTCAAATTCTTCGTGCTTGGATCGATTCAACAAATTGGCATTAATAGCTTGCAAAACTACAAAATCATTAGCCACAAAATGCATTAGTAGAACAGCCGACCCAATGTGCAACGGTTATTCGTTGATTAGCACCAAAAAGTGCTCAAACCTACAATAAATAGGCTCGTAACAAGACTTTTTGGACACTAATCGTATCGTGAAGGGTAGATGTACATGATATACACACATCAAGAGTTGATAGCCCAATGATAGTGCATAAACTGGTCAGCCGATAACATTCAGATTCGAGAGATATAGTTGCATAGAATTGCAATTGGTACGACAATATACTACCTTTTGACCCAAGGTGGCTTTGTTGGTAAACCCACAATGGTCATTGCAGATATTGGATACTCCACCACCAGGGATAGTCTCATAGGTTCTTCGATCAACGGCGTAGGCTATCGATTCAAAATAAAATAGTGGGAGCTATAATGCATAATTATCAAGCCATAATAATCATGCATTTTAAAGTACAATCTAACATAATCTCTTTTACATCTAGGTTGTTAGAATCACACCATGTCAACGAATGTGAACTAGCAATCAATAATGGATGCCAACCAATTGACTGGGCACAACTTCTTGGACTAGCTAAAAAATTTGAGAATAGTTCTCAGTGGGAAAGACAGCCTACAACCTTGTCAAAGCCACCCCCAACCCTCAACCTGTTGGATGATCTAGAAATTCGTAGGGTATATCATCAAAAGTTTTTTAGTTGATAGTGGAAGAAGGTGATTTTGATTATCCTCACAATCTCCATGTCACCTAAGCTCATACAAAGATAGTTGTTAAGGTTGGGGGATGGTCTTCCATAGTACAATCACACCTAAGGGAACTCTATAAGAGCAAGGAGAATTGAAAGTTCAAATTTTCAACCCATTTTGTTCCAAATGGAAGAGGGACATCCTCTGTGTACAAACAAGATGCATGTATGTATATATTGAGAGGTTAAATCAATTAGGTTATTGGATGGACTTTGAATTGAGTGTGGACTTGATTCTAGCAAGTTTACTCGATAATTTTACATAGTATGTTCTTGACTATAAGATACAGAACATCATGTCAACCATACTTGACCTTATCAACTTGCTCAAAATAGTTGAGGGAAATTGGTTGTGAAGAAAGCCAAAGAGATTGCCCCAAAAGAGACTTGCTTCTATTGTAATCAAGTTGGCCATTGGAAGAGGAACTGTAAGGCCTACTTGGAATCCAGGAAGGAGGTGGCATATGATGCTTCATCGACTTCAGGTATTTATGTCATTAAGGTTAACATTGTTTCTCTTGACAACATATGGGTATATGATACCTATTGTGGCTCATACATCTGGATTGATATGCAAGGCCTAAGGAATAGTAGGAAGCTCACCAGGGAGAGTCCGACTTTTGATCGATATGGACTAACAAGAAGCCCTATCATTCTCACATGAAAGTATGGGGTTATCCAGCTTATAAGACAAGCTAGAAGCTAAATCCTATTGTGTGTCTGCTTTTTGTAGATATCTAAGAAACAATGAATATCACTTACAAACACTGATCAAAGGCTGTTTATTTCAAAGCATGTTGCCTTCTTGAGAAAAGATATTTCTCTCTAAGAGAAGACATGGGAGCGCGCGCACTGTGAAATTAAAAATGCTCAAACGATGCAAATTAACTGATCACATATTCATGTTGATGAATTAACATCTAATCCTTCTAAAACACAAGCACATCGTAACACAAGTAGGATACATACGGTTCTAGAGAGATATGGATTTCTCATCAGTGAACAGAGGGATGTATTGCTCATAGTAGATGATGAGCCTACTACCTACGAAAAATCTCTAAATAGTTCAAATTCTAACAAATGGCTCATAGCCATGAAGTCATAAATGGACTCCATCTATACAAACCAAGTATGGACTTTAGTTGATCCACTCGAAGGGATAAAACCCATAGGGTATAAGTGGATCTTCAAAAAGAAGATGGACATGGAAGGCAATGTAATTACCCATAAAGCTAGGCTTGTGGCCAAGGGTTATCGTCAAAGACAATGAATTGACTATGACGAGACTTTTAGTCTAATAGTCATGCTTAAATCCATAAAAATACTCCTAGCCATTGCTGCTCATTATGATTATGAGATATGACAAATGGATGTGAAGACATGATGCAAGGTTACCATGATCGACTGAACTCACAACAAAGATTCCATGTCACCATGATCGATTCAAAGGGGAAAAAGACTTCACAATCAATTCACAACGATCGATTGATAAGTTAACGGGATGAAGAAGCCACAATCAACTATGAAAGAGTTGATTGATAAGTCAATGGGATTAAGAAGCCATAATCAACTATGGAAAGGTTATTTGATAAGTCGAGGATAGCGAAGACACCACAATCAACTATGGAAGGGCTGATTGATAAGTCGATAGGATGAACGTCGTAGAAAAATCCGATAAGTTAAAAAGTTCTTTGGAAAACCAAAGAGAAGAAGACTCTCATAATTTTTAATTCATATTCTTTCTATATTATTAATGCTATAAACATGTTCAGGTTACAAACTGTAAAGTGGAACAGAAATAAAAATTTCTGCACACAATCTTTAACCCAATCATACCTAAAACAAGAAGAATGAACAAATCTAAATAAAAATAAACTAAGGAAATAAATAAACTAAAAGGGAAAGTAAATAATCTATAATGTAAAAAATACAAAATCGATGAGCTTCCTGTGTGTACAAAGAGGGAAGGAGTGTAGTGGTATTCTATCATATATGGATGACATACTAATGATTGAAAATGACGATCAACATTGTGGGACTGGCTGTATCTTAAACACTCTAAGAATTTCTCCATGAAAGACCTCGAAAGTTTAAT
Organism: Tetrastigma voinierianum; assembly: GCA_016808115.1. NCBI lineage: Eukaryota > Viridiplantae > Streptophyta > Magnoliopsida > Vitales > Vitaceae > Tetrastigma > Tetrastigma voinierianum. Next base: position 62,608 of record JAEQBH010002461.1, on the reverse strand, counting down.
CTACATATTAGAGAGATTAAAATCTATGTAGATAAAAGGCTGCTTGGTCTCTTCACGCCTCATACATAGATAAATGCTGTGTTATTTAGTGCATGAGCCTAAGAAAGGACACACATGAGCATGACCCCATATGTTAGCAGAGATCAATCATGTTGACTATGTAATGTACTAAACCTGAACGTATCATATGCTCAGTGTCATGAGTGAGTATTGATTAGACCCAAAGCGAGGGTCATAGGTAGTCAGCAGAATATCCTCAAGTTCTTGAGAAGGACTAAGGATGTATTCTTAATTGATGGAGATTGTGATCTTATTATAAGATGTCAGCTACTAATATGATAGAGATGACTTCAAATCTCAATCAGGTTAAATGTTCACATTGAATGCTGGCATAGTCAGTTGGAAGAGTTCCAAATAGGAAATGATTGTGGATTCTACAACTAAATAAGAATACAGCGTAGCTTCTGATGGTAGCTACGAAAGTGGTTTGGATAAGGTAAGTTCATTTATGAACTAAGAGTGGTCCCTAGCATTATTGATCTGATACTTTAGTATTGGGATAACAATGGAGCCATTGTGAAGGCAAAAGGAATCGTGGTATCATCAAAGGTCCAAACTAGTACTCAGGGTGATACCATTTGATTTGAGAAATCTTTGGTGATCATAATGTAAAGATAGAGAAATGCTCACTGATCAAAATGTGTTTAATCTCATGGCTAAGCCACTTCCCTATAAGAAGTATGATTCACATCTACTTACCTAAGGTATGAGATACAAAGGCAATTGACTTTAGATCAAGTGGGAGTTTATTAGAGAAGTGTGATGAGTGTCTAAAACACTTATGTCATACCCGCATCCTTACTACATTTTAGTTCTATTTCATATATTAATAAATACATTATTGGTCGATATCTGATTTTTGGATCTTGTGTGCATTGCAAGTGAAAATGGTGGTTTTCAGAAGCTTTTTGGAAATGCGAAGAAGAAGAAGTGAAGCATGCAAATAAACGTCGCGAGATTCAAATGGCCATGACGCTTGTAAACGCCGTGATGTTTGGTCAACATAAGTCAAAGTCAGAAGCGGTTAACGTCGCGACGCTCAACGCCGCAACGCGCTTTCCGCATTTCACATCTAATTATAAAAACAGGAGACCCACTCGAGGATATCGAGAGACACATACGCATTTAAGAGCTTAATATGAATCAGAGCAACCCGAGAGATCGGGAAGACTGAGCTTTTGTATTTTCTTCTCAAACCATTAATGATTTATAGAACTCGCTTGTAATAATTTCATTATGTTCTAGACTTATTTCTTGTGGTTTTGTCGAACCCGCTTGTATGGGATTAGAGATTAATTCTATTTCTTGTTCAATTTATTCATGAATTATAATTTAATTACTGGTTTATTTTCATGGGTAGCTCGTCAACATTGACATGATCTTGTCGGGTATCCGAGATCTGAGAGATGGCACCCTGCAGATTTGTGTGAGTTTTCTCTTACACTTTTGGTCAATCGAAAAATGAGATATCTCAATTCCGGCTCACGATTAGAGTTCAAGGATTTAAGCAGCTGGAGTGCACAAGGTCGTGGCGTAGGTGCACCCAACCCTGATCGGCAAAACAGGCGATATACCGAGAGATATTCCAGTATGATCACCCCGTCAACGAGAATTAATGGGGATCGACAATAATTCCTCTAGGCAAATAATCCATCATCAGGCAAGGGAGGCAAAACCCTAAGCCACTGTAAAAGTAATTCACAAGTTATTTAGATTTAGTTTTACCCCACACACAATTGGAAATTTATTAAGAGTCTAAGCTCGATAATATTGTGTACAATCTAATAGTCAACACATTTTCTCCCCTGAGATCGATATCCTGTACTTAGGTACACTATATTACTTGGATATTATGTGCAAGTAAGACTATTAATACAGGCGCTTTACCCGCTTTATATATACAAGTCAAATCAATGCCAGACTATCAAAGTGCTCTAAAGGCAATCATCTTTAGAATTTATTGTACGTCTTATGTTACTGTTAAGGGCATCTTCATTAATTTGATATTCATACATTGAATTGATTTAGATCTTTAATCAGATTAATGAAGTCCATAATACATAACATAGTGTGAAGGAAATCGTGATGAGATCATGATACTAAGATTCCTATCATGTGCAATTATGCTAGTATTCAATTCATCCCCTACCAAAGGACTCCAGGCCAGACATCTGCTGATCCCGACAAAATTAGCACATGCTCATACCCTTGATTGATCAAGTAATGATCTATAAACTGTGGATCTACAGTTAATTAGAGTTGACATGTGAGTTTCCTGCAGAAGCAAGTACATCAGAGACCTACTATGAGACAATCATATGGATTATCTATTATATGTAAAAATTGTCTCATCATAGCAATGGTGCAAGTATATTTAGACTTGAGGTGCTTAAGGATATCTTGAATCCTAATTCTATACTTTGATTTCACTCTGATACTTTTCGAGGTCAATGATAAGTGATCATCGGTATAGCTTGAGTGTTAAAGGTACTGAGTAGCCAACAAAGACTCACACCCTAGCGGAGAGTATACATTTATGGCCTCTTGTCACGATCATTACTCGGGAATCTCTGGTCAAAGTGGAAATGTCATGAAGAGTATCTTCAGGTGCATAACTGATGAGTAATGAGGTGGCGTTTGTTTTTTCACTTAATGCTGAAAGCTGAATAGTTTTCAACATTAAGCTGTTTGTTTTTTTAAATTTTCATAACTTATTACCTAATTTAAAAAGTTCACAGAAAAAGTGAAAATATTTGGCTTTTTTACCTGTAGTGTCATTTTCCACCAAAATAGAAAACTTCATCTGTCAAAAGATAGAAGGCTGGGCTAGCAATGATCTCACTACTACAGTGGGACACAACGGGAGTGTCATTGGGACGAGGCTGCCCATATCGAATTCTGCCGTTTATTTTTTTTTAATTCTCAAACCTATCCCATTTGTACAATGAGTATTAGCTGGTAGCTCTCAAACTCAGTCCCATTTACATTTCTGATTTTTGTTTTTTATTTTTTATTTTTATTTTTTATATTTGCTTTTTTATTTTTATTATATTAAAATTAATATATATTTCATAAAAATAAAAATATTACGAATTTTATAAATTATTTATTAAAAAATTTAATAATATTATTAATTATATTAAATAAAATAAAATAATAAAAAAATATTTTTAAACAGCACCTGGCAAAGTGGGCGAGTAACATACCTAAACTCATCCCCGGGCTGCCTCTCGACTTTGAGAAACCAAACCTCGCTTAAAACCCGACATGCTAAACCACTCATTATGAACGGAGCGAAGCGGGAACCCGAAATAATCCGCCTCGTTGCCATCCCTATTCACTACCTAATATTAAAAAACAAACAACTTAATACTTAATGCTATTAAGTACTATTCAAAGATTAAGCTTAAAAGTTGTTATTCAAGATTATGAAAAACAAACGCAACCTCGAGTCCGGGACAAAGATCTAATATCACTTCAGCTAAAATGTGAGTAGCTAGTTCACTGGATACACCTCGTCTACGCCTCAACCGAAGGGGGTATAGACAGTGAGTTATAGTACTATCTGCGGAAGGGAGCACAATCGTACCATTGACTTCTCCGAACACCAATGAGGGTTATGATGTGTTGCTAGACGTCGCTCATGACTTGTTTAACTCAATAGTCGAATCAAGTGGCCAACAGAACCGAAATTGAAAATTGGTTGAATGATTCATTGTAATTATCTTAAGGGTATAAATAAGAGTACATGTGACTATTTTTAGATATCCAATCAATCAATTAAATCAATCTAGCTAATCAAAGGAAATAACCACTAGCTAATAAAAGGAAAGATAATTAATCAAACATACCGATTTACGGCTACCCCCCCTTGGGTGCCGGGTGTGCATATATAACACTCATGCCTAACTCGATAATGAAGCTAAAAATGGTCACCAAACAAATAACAGTGGGTAATTATATCCGCCAACCACTAACACTCTTGATAGGGAATTGTTATTTTTCCGTGACCTAAGTCGTCCTTGATGTAGTTCATATCAATCAACAGCTAGCTTCCTATCATGTTGTACCGGATTGCTTCATAATCTCACGCTTGTCAGGTTATCACAAAAGCACCATCACTTAGCATCTCCTCAAACTAAGCTCACTTAAGAGAATTCTACAAGTAAGCTCTATGGTTGCATGATGAAGAGCATGATATCTCGCCTTTGCATTTCTCACACTGTGTTTACTCCTCCAAGTCAAATTATTCCTCAGACAAATGACATATCCTGATGTGGACTTCCTAACTAATTTGGATCCTACAAAGTCAAAGTTTATATATCCCTTAATGTCTAGATGTCCATGATAATAAGATTCCTATCATGTGCAATTATGTTAGTATCTAAATAATCCCTAGTCATAGGATCAACAAAACAAGATATTACTGATTTGGATAGACTAGCACATGTCATACTCATTAATTGGATCAAGCACCGGATCTAGTGAACTATGATCATGAGTTTATTAGAGTTGACATGTGGATGCTTGCTAGAAGTAGCTAAGTACATCGGAGACCAGTTATGAGACAATCATATGGATTATCTATTATATGTAGATGATAGTCTCATCATTGCAATGGTGCAAGTATCCCTAGACTTGAGGTGCTCAAGGATATCTTAGATGCTTTTCCTATACTCTGACTTCATTCTTGTCAGTTCTTCAAAGGTCGCTTCACAGATGATGATCGGGTACACCTTGAGGTGTTCAAGGTACGAGAGCTAATAAAGGATTTGTCACCCTAATAAATGGAGAGTATACCATAGTCATCGATCATTACTAGGAATTTCGCCATAATGTGGAAATTCCATGCTGAGTGTTCAGTGCATAACGATGAGTACGAACTGAGGATGGATGAGCAATGAACTGAGGACAAGATCTAATTACCTAATAGCGGCGTGAATTCAGTCTAAAGGGGAGCTAAGACGTTTGTCCACATGCTTGAACCTGACAGGTATAGATCGTGAAAGAACGTATTGCCACTTTCTATGGAAGGGTGTTATAATAGACAATTGACTCCGCTCAATTGGGGGTCATGATAAAACAAGGCATATCATGATCACTGGATTCAATAGCGTAAGCAACCGGGTGGCCAACATAACGGAACCTACGGGGTCACAATATGGAAGCGCGGAGCTTATATAAAATGGATTTAGATGTGATCCAAATCTATGAATGGAAGGTCAAGGGATTGGGTGGAACTCGTGATCAAGAGCCCTCAAAGAGGCTCTGGGCTTGTTCACGGGTTTTACATGAAGACACACCATAACGCATGTGATGTGTGCCTATCTCTTAAATAGAGGGGTGCTTTAGACATTTCAAGGGTTAGGGTTTTCCTATAAATAGAACCTTATGGAGAAACCCTAACCTTGAGAGAGAGAGACTAAGTCGTTTTAACCCAAATTTCTTGAGAGGGTGTTCATGAAGAAGAACAACCCACTCTTCTTAAGATTTGAGTGTCAAATCCTCGGGTTTTTGGCTTCCTTTTTTTTTTTCTAGACTTGGCTAGCACCGAGGCTTCATCCGACATCATTGCCTTGAAGGTTATCGGCTCCACTTTTCTTGTGGATACTGTTAGAGCCAAACCAAGGATGTGGTTTGCTTCAGTTGTCGCTGCATCACCCTTCAGGATCGGTTTTACACCAACGTGAGGTATAAATCTCACATACTCTTTGTTTTGAATTGACTTGATGCCTCAAGGAATCCTTGGGAGGGGTTTTGAAGTTTTTTTTTTTTTGTTGTTGGGGCTGTTTTGGGTATGAGTTATGCCCTTTCCAAAACCCAACATCATTAATGATTTAAGATCACTATCAATTGATATATTAAATGAATAGAAAAAATGAAGATACTTATTATAAATGAATATAAGATTCACAATAAGTGCTAAACAGATTAAGGGTGAACAATTAGTCGGACATATGTTATGCAAATACACAGGTAAATCAATAAACTGATTTGATCACTGACTTTAATCAAGTGTATATTCATAAACATTCAAGAAGAACGCAGAAACTATATACCAGACTGAGAAGATTTGTCTATCACTCGACATAATCGATTCGGATTTTCAAACTAATAGAAGATCAAATCATTATCGTGATCAATGTTCACTTTAGTGGAGGAGAGTCGTAGTTTTGAGGAGTATCAGCAAACATGTTGTTAACTCCACTATGAAGTCAATATGTGGTTTTCTCAAAAGCATGATCCATGTAAAGATATCCAGCTTCTCGAACTTTTAAGACTAGTTGTTTGGGTATGGAAAACCATTCAAGAATCTCACTGTGATAACATTGGGATGATTGCAAATATCAAATAACCAAGACACCATAAGATAACCAAGCATATAGAACGAACATATCATTTGATACGATCAATTATGGAGAGAGATGATGTAAACATCTTAAAGATTGCTTTAGAAGATAACCTTGTTGATCCATTCATGAAGACGTTGCCAACCAAAGTTTTCGAAAAACAGCTTGAGGGTTTTGGATTGAAAGACATGTCTCATCTCCTTTAGTGAAAATGAGAGATTGTTAGGATAAATGCCCTAAAGCATGAGATGTAAATAAATATTTCATTTAATGCATGTATTATTTAAATACTTTATAAATATCACGAAATCCTATGATTATCAAACGAATTAAATAAGTATAAGGCAGTATACAAGAGGATATTATTTAAGGATGATAACAAATAGTCCATGAAAAATTATCAAGTTAGTTATTTTTCTGACTTACCAGCATGCGATCTTTTAATTGATTTTCACTAGTGCATAATGTTATTATCATATTAAGAATGAAATTGTTTTATCCAAACAGTTCGATGAGACATTTAATAAATGCAAGATGTGATTATAAGTTATTTGCACATGACATGATTCTAAATAACCGATATAATTTCCATTAAGATAGTATAATTCAAATCATATCATTGATGGTCATGTATGTAATGATCTTAATCTTGAGTAGTTAGCAAACTCCTAGTTGTAACATTGTTTCTTTTAATTTACTTGGTATGTATAATGATATCTCAATCTTGTATTTTCTGGGAGATACAATGAATTAAATACTACAGGAGCATCAAACAAGACGGACTCATTCCTTCTGAAGTGATAATTCTCTTACGTGATTGATAAGTCTTGAATGAGTATTCCTAATATTCATAATTAAATTAATCCATCGATCATTGAGTATCATACTGAAGATAAAGAGATACTAGAGAGGTTACGGATTTCACCCGCTCTAATTATAACATTATGAGAACCACATAGTTATATGAATGATCAACGGGCATAACCATTCAGTTAAGAATAACATCTCCATAATTTTAAGAGTTTAATTCACTACATAAAGTGAATATCAGTCCGACACAAAAACAAAAGTTAATAATTAACAAGTTTACGAGCTACCGGTCAGGTCCCGAACTCACCAAAACCATCATTGTATTAAGAAGAATATTTTGCGCCGTTTTAATCGAACGCCAGCGGCAACATTATTTGAATCTTACGTTCAATTATTCAGCACGATTCGGTCTACGCACCTCAACCGCGGCAACCAATCAGCCCACGACTCACGTTCTCGGCGACCAACGGCGGCGCGAGAGTTCCACCCAAATAAGCCGAATCGGCAGTCGTTAGCGCGATATGTTTGCCCGCGTGGTACAGCAGCGTCGTCGCGATGCGAATATGGCGGCGCGCGAGAACATCATTTGTCCGTTATTAACCGGTCATCGATAAAACCGACTGAATATTAATCGCGAAAACGCGGCGTAATCGACAGTAAACCGGCGGGCGTAACATCGATTCAATAATCGCGGTCGATCGCCATTGCGGAATATAACAAAGCAGCAACGGCAGCTTTCCTTCCTTCGGTAAAACACCGCGCTATTGTCACAGAACGATGTTATCAACAAACGGCGGCGAAACACGGCGAACGATCGGTTCCGCGTCAGAACATTCAGCGGACGCCATCGGCAGTCACCGGCGAGTGTGCGCTGAGTCCTTCAACTGAACCCGCCCGTCGATCCATATGGGTCCCCGTCTCGATTTGTCAACGACTTTCGCTTTACAGCAGCGCAACACAGCGCCATGGCCGGGGCACGCAAGAGAAACCGCTGGAGATAACCGATAATACAGGCACGAATTATCCCGCTTCCAATCATAAGACGTCACTGGCCTCATAAAGCGAATCGGCGAAAACAACATCGCACCAACAGACGATAACATCGAATATCGGTTAATCATCACCGAGAATCGCGAAACGATTAGTTGCATCGCATGACTTCATCCGATGCTTTCAGTTAATCAGACATCGCAGGATTAGCGCGATTGGCGATCGTATATTTTTGGCGGTAAGGTTTTTCGAGTCACGGACCTCACTTGATTTGGAAAGGAGTAATGTCTGTTAGAGGACCACACTAGGGCATGAACAGATTCAAATCATCACTAAATATCAAGTAACCTGTATCACATAAGAATGAACCCAGAGAATGCACTGTTGGGAAGCTCTCTTAGCCCATGATTGGGCCCAAGCCCAAGCCTAGCTTGATAGTTAATGGAATTTTATTGTCAGTTAACAGTGGTTTGAGGCTTCATATAAATATGGGAAGCCATCATCATGGTAATTCTTTTGAAGTACTTTTAGAGAATTTTTTATTTTTAATAATTGCTGTCTTTCAGGACAAGATTCATCATGAAGATGTTACAACATCCATCTCATCCACGAATGTCAGATACTTAGAGGGCAGTTTTAAAATTACCAATAATAATAACAAAAAACTTGTAAAAGATGATACTTATCTAAGATTTTTAAAGTATACATTATTAGATTCAATCGTAAAGAGGATAGGCGCTTATTAATGTCATTGTCACATCGATTTTTAGTTTATGATGGTCCAGATGAAGATTATTGATACACCATAGATTTAACAAGCGCCACATCAAATTTTCTCATGCAGTGCTTTTATATGTTTGACCCACTACACAATATCCCTTGAACCCATTCCAAATGATCCTGATGTTCACTTATCTCTCAACCCATATTTATAAAATTTTAAAAACCAAAGATGAAATGGGACAGCTTTTTTAAAGTTCCTTCAAAGACACTCTCACTGGAAACCTTGAAGGAAAAATGGGTTGTGATTACAACCAAACTCGCTAGATTTTTCCAACCCAGATGAGAATCAGCAATGGGGAGATTTTTGTTTCGATCGTGTATACTGCAAACATGGGCTTAATTATGAGGTCGAGAATCCCCACTGACATTCAATCTTCTGATAAAGTTGATGGTCAAAATACAACAATCAGCTAATACGCTTCTTCTTCGTTTCATAGTCTCCCTCAAGTTCTCTCTGCTGAACCCTTCAAGAAGAGCCAGACATCATAACCCTCCTTCATCTCCCATCTCTCTGCAGCTCAACTGCCGCGGCATTGTCGGTAGAGAGCAGATAGCCCTGGGACGTGGTCGAACAAGTTATCTGATTGAATGCAAAGAAGCCTGTAAGACTTCAGTCCCGCTGACGAAGTCAAGTCATTAAGAAGAAGAGCATCCGAGGATACAATGGTCATAAAAGAATGGTAACCAAGAATGGCAATGTCAGTGTCAACACTCCAAAGTCATCGTAAAAATTCTTCCAATTTCTAACTACTTCGCCATCAACGCAGCTCGAGATGCTCGTTTCCATAGCACTTCCTCTTGTGGTTTCACAAATCATTATCTCTTTGTCCATTTCGTTTAGAATAGAGTCACATTGTAAAATCTTTTTTCCAAGATATCGCTTTGAGGAGAAGAAACCTGAGGGGAGTTGGCTCTAACTGGCACCGAAGCTTCCACAGCCGTCATGGGAACTCAATGTTCCCCGTTTTTTGAATCTCAAATAAAAATATGAACTTATTAATTTCTTCTTAGCATTGGTCATTTGATGATTTAGCAAGTACAAATGTTTTGTACTATTTCATGTTTGTCTCAGTCAGAGGAGGCTATGGTGGAACCTATCAAAGATGTTCATACATCATATATTTCCCTCAAGAGTCCTCAGATCCTCTTTCAAATCTACTTTGAATTCTTCCTTTTTTATCTGCAACCATGACTCCTTATTTCTGTCATTTCTCATCATTGTTTGACTTGTTTTGTTTGTCTTAGTCAATTTAATTTTTGTTGTTGCTACTACTATTATAAGCAATGATATAATATTATTATTGCTTAACTTATTTCACATGGTGATTTTTAAATGTAGTCAATGAGTTACGCTCCCTTTGTCTGGCCATTACGGAATCTGCTTAAGGCCTTGCCATGCTTAGCCTCACAGCCTCTTTGTTATTGTTGTTTTTTTTTTTTTTGTAATCAATTTACGAATTTAAAAAATTCAACCTTCATAGTTATATCTTGTTTTTATCAAAAAAAATATATCTTATTTTTATTTTTTAACATTACATTTTTAAATAGCTTAATCAGATTGAATACTAGGTATACCAGTAAATTCTATAAGATTTTCCTTCCATGTTTAGGATTTTCTATAATATATGTAATTTTTAATTTTCTATAGTTATATTTGTAAATTTTGTATATACTTGTATACTTTATTATTTTTTTATGATTTTGTACTCATTGTTCATTGCTTTCTGCTTTCATAACACTGCATGTATGAAGCTTGATGAATATCAACTACTAAGGCAGCCTTGGAAATGTAGTGTGAGACAGATATATTTCCTAGTGGTGCTTAGAGATCATTTATTACAGATGGCATTTCTAGACTTTAGAGATGATTTGGGAGATCATTTATATTTATATATATTGCTCCAAGATCATGTGGTGGTTCTTAGAGATCATTTAGACATAGATGGTGGCATTTAGATTCTAGAGATCATATATATATATATATATATATATATATATATATATATGGTGAGTATATATATATATATATATATATATATATATATATATATATATATACCAAGAGATCATGTGGGGAAGTAAAGATCATTTAGATATAGATGTTGGCATCATTAGCCAAGACGTAATGAAGTAAGGACAAAATTTAAATGTGTTTCTTCACTGTGTCTCATTATTCTTTACTTTCAATTTTTTTTCTCGTTTGCTATTTAAAAGTTTTGACTAAAAGCTCCTTTTTCAATTTTTTAAATGCAATGTCACTACTACAAAAATCCAAAATAATGATCAAATGGATGATGCTTATTTAGAAAAAATGTCATTATTTGCATTTATTTATAAAGCGTCATTGAGTAGCCCAATTTTTTTAAAATATTGACCTATTTTAATTTTTATAATATCAAACCAAACCACATAACCCATTTGTCAAAGCCCATCGCCTAATGTGTTTCCTCTTGAAACCAAACCTCAACCCTGTCCCTCATACCCACGGAGGCCTAAGTCTCCATTTCTAACCAAAAAACCCAAAAGCTATGTTCTTTCTTCTTACTCTTCTTCCTTTCTTTATTTATCTACATGATTTGGGTTGGAGCCATTGTCAGAAGCAAATTCAAACAACACTTTTGGGGAATGGGTATGAACAGATTTAGCGGTGGAATTCACCTCCTTTTCGCCATGTATATCACCACTCGATTATGTGAAGAAGCACGCGACCACAAGAGGGCTTCAGAAGTCGGTCCTTCGATATCAGATCCCACTTGCCTACAACAAGATTATCGCTATCTAGAACCCTTATACACTCTTCTTTACTCATAAATGCCGACCCGCTAGCTTTATGATCTCTTTGTCCACGGCATCAACCTCTTCGAAAGCAATCCTCCCAAGTGGCAGGTGCTCGCTTTTTGTTTTTTGTTTTTGTTTTTTTGTTTTTGCGATATGGCTTTTTTTGTTTTTACCATAATTCATTTGACATTTTTTTAGGTTTTCAAACCTTCCAGAGAAAGCAATATTTTTCCTTTCTATTCCTCAGTTTTTTCACATTTTTCTATACTCAACTTCATGGGATTTATGAGTTTCTCTGTTTTTTAACTTGTTCTTACCTGTGGGAAATGGTTACCGGCCAAGGGTTTCTAAATTGATTTCAATATTTTTATTGAAATGGTTGGTTCCTTGAGTGCACAAAGAGTTTCCTATGGTCTATTATATGTATATTTTGGTTGATGGTTGATCTCATGAGTTTAGTGTTTCCGAGATTAATTGAAATTTTTGATTTGGAAAATAGTTAATCTTATGGGTGGATATTACTTAAGTTGTGGGTCAAGGGTTCTGAGTAAACCTCTCATAATTTTTACTTTCTAGAAACTAGTATCTTCAAGATGTGATTTCCTGAAAGATGAGAGAGAGAGACAGCCAGGTCTGTTTTAATGAGCTAGATCCATCAATGGTGTTTATTAATTACAAGGTTGATTTTCTCTGTTTAAGTAATGTCTTTCTTTTTCTCAAGGTAGATTGTGGGGAAATTTTTCTCACAGATATAATGCAAAAAACTAAAAATGGTGCTGAGGGTAGTTGATAGCTCTCTTGTCACGTATATCACTCATATTTTTGTCTAGCTGCCATGTTGTTCATGATTTCATTTTCCTCGGGAGTGTGCTTGCTAACTATACTTTTCCTTTCCTTTTGGAGATATCTTCTTAAAATGTGAGCTGAGGTATTGCTTAGGATTGCATGTGGTATAATGGAACAATCAATTCAATTTTGATTAAAAACTTAACTAATTGAAACCTTAAATTGTTTTGTCTTATTTTAGGAAGAAAGGATATGTTTAAATGTAGAACCGATGTTGGATCAATGTACTATTGGATTGCAAAGGTTTTCAAGATGCATGAGGAGCATGTCAAAAATGTTTTCACTTTTACCATGTCTAAAACTGCAAACATTCAACAATTGAAAATTGAGGTGAATCATAACCCTTGATCAACCATTTGAGGGTAGTGAACTTGCATTTTTCAAAGTGTATATCGGATCTCAAAACAATCAAGCTCATGCTCCAACCGCTACTAAGCAGTTCCGTTGACTAGTTTATGGGCCGCCCATTCGCTTAACAAATGAGATGAAACTACTATGCCTAATTGTAGTTTTCCTCACTTCAAATTTCTATTTAAAGCTTCACTAATTTCATTTATGAATTTGCTCACTGAATCATTATTGTTACATCTCTCATTAAAGAGCTTGAGAGATTTTCTTGAGGTAATCATTTCTTGTCACTTGTCGATGCTCACCGTCGAGATCTTAACTCTAGTTTTCCTCAGATAATCATGACATAGTATAAATAACCACCTGCTTTCCACCAATAAAATCCTGTGGAAAGTCGTGGAGCAAAATCAAATTTGTACCAATCAAAATTACCACATAGACCTAAGAATAATTTTCCATTGTGACCTTTTCTTGGTGATTTGAGTGCCACATTACTGCACACCAACAGGTTTGTAGTTCCTCTCGTTCATTGTCAAATACATTTAAAAAAAAGTAATCCATGTCATCTCAATGTGTAATATACTTGCATGAGACGATGGTTCAAGGGTTAGTGTAAATAAATAGAATATTCTCTTTCTAAATAATTTATTTTATTATGATAATTTATTTTTTTCCATATTTTAGGGTCTGTATGCAACCAGAAAGTATCAAGTCGCTTCTTAGCGCCTGGGCAATGAAAGCATCAAAGATGGCAAGACAACCTAAGTGGTGGAACCGTATATATTGTTCCCGTTTGTTCTCTCAAGTGGTATTCTTCTAAATTAAAAGAAGGAAGCTTTATAACACCGCTTCAAGGTAATAGAGAACTTCATAAAAAGAAATTAACAATCTTATAATTTGATTATATGGGCCTCTAGTATTTCCATTTGGTAATCCATATATATTATATTTTTGTAAATACTAAACTTCAATGATGATAGAGAAGAATGAAGTTTGAGGACTAGCTGCCTTTGGCTGAAATGATCATGGAGGCGTGATTGATGACACCTCCGCAGGTTTTCATTTTCTCATTCATTAGAAACATGAAATGCAAAGTAGATCTAATCTTCTACTTTAAGATTTTTCTTTCTCTGGCAGACTTGCCTTCTATTGAAGATCCTGGCATAGCATTTTTGTAATTTAGATTCGAGATCCCGTGAGAATTCTTTTATTATTCTCTTCTTCCACTCAGGGTGGTCCGCTTATACGAGGATGCGAAAGAGGTGATTAGTAGCTTCCGTGTTTGATTTATGCTACATGGGTCCTTCACATCGAGCTGTTTTTTTTTTTTTTCATATTCCTTTGAAGCCAAGGCTCACCTAAAAGGTGGATATGGTATCCACTACCCAATTCCCATATGAGTTTTCGACGTGGTTTTTCTTTTCTCACAGATTAAAATTCCATAGATTAGATGAAATCCCATGTATCTCATTTCACTTCCCTCAAATTTTTTTCTCGCTCACGATTTAATCGGTTGTATTTCGATATCTTTTCAATTTTAATATGAAAATATGACTATTCTCGAATTATGGAGCCTCAACGGAGAAGTAGGTTATCTACTTCTATGTTAACTCCACCCTGCCAACCACATTGAGTCTAAATGGCCAAACTATTATTTCCAATCCAAGTATAATCGTAATACTTCATAATTAAAACTCGTCTAGTGTCAAGAGAATTGACAAACCAAAAGTTAAGTGATCTAAAACGGCCAAACCATTATTTTCTACATTATGACTTACTAGCTTTGACTTCTTCCTTGTCCCAAGAGATCTTGAATCTTATCTTCTTCAAATGATGAATTTATGTTCCTAGTTTTTGGTTGTTCCTTCTATTTTTACCAAAGTATTAGGTTTTTCTTTTCTTTTGTTATATGAAGAATAGTCCAAGGATATGCCATTGGGAAAGTTAACTTTAAGAACATGAACTATTTTTTATTATTTTTTTATTACTTGATTTCCTTTATTTAGAGTGGTGTTGAATTCCTTGAAGAGATATCCTCTCGAATTTTGAAAGTAGTTTTAGAAGAACCGACTGTGGGGAAGGATTGAAGAAATTTTTAATATCTTGTTTGTTTTAATATATTATCGAAGGATGATTTTATATCTTCTTTTTTCGGGGTTGCCATATTCTAGATCATACTCCAAAAGAGAATAAAATAAAATAAGAACTTTGTAGGATTAAAAGGAATGACTCAGTGTTAATTTTGTGGAATAGAAATTAGCTCAAGTATCTAATGATTAGACTTATCTCATGCTAGCTACCTGGTATAGATGATTTACAATATAAATGAAAAGAAACATTTCTATTTTTATCTCATTCAATTTCAATCTTTTCAAGAAGACAGTCTTGATCCTTCAAACGCCTCCAATCACCTCACGCTGTCGCTCCACCCAAATTTCTCTTCTCTCATATGACACTTATTTGCTTAATTTTTGTTTGTCAAAAAACTCAACACTCAAACGTAATTTTCTATTGTTATTGTTTTTATTATTTCATTCTCTTAATTAGATTAAACCTAAGTTCTCTTCTTCACCATGTGGTAGCGTGATAATAAACTGGAGATGAGCAATTTGATCAAATTGGTTAACAAATAAGTTCAATTTATTCGCTTCAAGTGGTAATTCATATTTTTGTTTTGAAAAATGGAGTTATGCCCTCGCCGGTGGGTGTGTTTTGTGATTCAAGGAACAAGAAGATCCTATATGGTCACTCTCATCTCTTTTTTACCATCGTGTTAATATCTTAATGAATCCCCAGTTTTTATTTTCTAAAAGAATAGCCCCAATCTAATTTTTATAATGTGCCTTCATGTTTTCAGAACTCGATTTGCCATGGACAATACTTTGTTTTCTGGTCTGTGTCCTTGAAACTAACTTAGGTATCATATTGATATTATCTGGACTAGATTTAATAACTCCTAATTATCATAACAAGTTTTATTTATGTTTTCTTCTCATTTGATACATTATTCTAGATAAGGTGATAAATGAGACTCTCTCACACACGGTATATATACAAGGATAAAAGTGGGATGGGCACCTATGTAAGAGCAAGGATAACACCGTCTTAAGACCCACCATATATTTTGTGAGTCATGTGGTATTTTCCAATTCATCCCACTATTCAAGAGAATGTTTAGCTTCTCAAAAAATTCCAAAAGATCTCACTTAGCATGCACAAGAAAAGAGTTTGACGGAAGATGTGTCATCCATTAGATTCCCCCATCATGGAAGCGTTAATTGATCACAACAGGCGCTTAAGCGGAGAGCCTATAAATTCAGAGATTTGCTTTGTTTAACTGATGGTATATAAGGCAACTCTATAGTTTCTTGAGAGTAGTAGGCATAGTTGTTATCATAATGATCATTTATAATCTTCTCCATGGTTATGCATGAAGAGAAAATTTATGTGTTGTTATCCTTGTTGATATTAGGTCCACGACAACCCAATAACATAGATGTTATTTGGCACCTTTAATGTAGAAGATCTCAAACTTTTGTGGAGGTGTGTGATTTGAAGCTTTGACATATCAACAAGAATTCCTTTGTATTGAAGGTTGTTTTATTATGGTAACAGTGATTTCCCTAGCATATGATCTCATCAAATGAAGTAGCACAATACCATATGCTACATATGGTTAGGTGAACCAGCTTTACTGAAGTTATCTACTAGTTACATTACAAGCTCATTTTAGTAACAGGTTTTGTGCATGTCAAATATCTTCATAAATTTTTTTAGTGATTTGAATTTCACTAGGGCATTTTTTTATAAGAAGATGGTTGATGGAAAGATGAAAGAACGATTTGCTTTTTGTTAACCCTACATGGGTTTTCTGAATGGGAGTACAACAAAGGAAAAATAAGTCAACGGTTGAATCCTATAATTCTTAAAGCATACAGAGAATTTTGTTATTTTTCAGATATTAATAATGTACATAACGCCAGGTCAACCTTTGTTTTATGTCATTCTTCTTTTTTCTACAGGTCGGCCTGTCGCTTTTGCATCTTACAAGTTATCATTGGTGGAGTTATTTTTCTAAGAAGGTATTATTCTAATTTGAGTTCAATGTCTATTTAATAATTTGAAAATTACCACACTAGCACTCATGCATCAAAATAATAAATGGTCTTAGCCTAGTTGGTACCTATAAAAGTTTTTTGTTTGGTTCTCTTATACTAAAACTTAATTCACATTTGAACAGAACACATATGGACTCTCATGTGGTGCTTGGCGGCTTACACTCTCCCATAGAAAGTCTCCATTACCAACAAATTAAAGAACATTTTGTACAACTATCCATAGAATTCATGAAACTTGTTGGGAATATTTGTTGTACTTTGAACAATGTATATATCGATAGCTTGTAGCCTATCCACTTGATATTTTTTTCTCCTCTATATTACTTTCTTATTATGTATGGGTTATTTTCAATAATTGTTATATCGTGATTTATAACCAATAAAATTAATAGATTTTTAATGTGATAAAAATGATGACACTTGCAATGAGTGAGGATTCTAAAACAAACATAGTAGTAATCAATGACACTCAAATAAGCACAGAAGGAGTTTTAGATTGAAATATGGCGTGAGTAGATAACGCTGTTAATGTCAGTTTTGATTCACAAAGATGACGCTGAAATGGGGCGCCACAGGTGTAATATACACGATACGAGACCAGCGACGCTTTAGGAAGCCGCCACTAATGACACATTAACCGCATCATAATTAACTTTCTTGTAAAGATCTACTCGCCTGGCTCGTTGTCGCCGATGCTTCCGCATCTGTTCCGCTGTTTTAGTGCGGTGTGTGATCAAGCAAATCTACACTCAGCCGAAAAGGATCTGCCAAGAGGTAGATCTGATTTTTGATCATTGCTTAGTTTCATCAAACCGCTGATCTCGGATGCAGTCGCTAAATTTTTTTATGGTTTCCGCCAAGGCTTATCGTTGGATTCCAACAGTTATAAATCAAATTGAATATTTTAAATTCTAAACGAGAAAAAGTAAGATGGTGGAAAGAGAAAGTGGTTGAACGTGGTAATCAAATAACTTATCTTTTTCACTCTACACGATTAAGAAAATAAGAGAGAGAAATAAAAGATATTCTTCTTCTATTTTTTAATAAAAAAAGCTCTCAAAATTTTTCAAGAGTTGAAAATAACTTAAAGAGATAAAAGAATGATTTTCTCCATTTTTTTTGTGCCCACATACAGTCTATTCGGTTTTTTAGTTTCAAATTGAAGACTTGTGGTTCTGGAAATTGAAAATCTTCACTCATCCATCCACTGAATTTCATAATTCCATCCTTAATTAATTAGAAAATATTTAATTAATATAATTTATAGTGCTAGTAAATTTTTTTTGGCATATGATCCTGGTTTTTTATGCTTATGTTGTTTATGTTATTTTATTATTTTAAATAAAAACCACTGTAGGGACTGAAGATAAATTTCCTTGAAGGACTTTTTCACATCTGCATCAGGGTGTTACATAGAACAAGGGAAGTAAATAAAATGGAGAAAAAGTGAATAACAATAACAGAATTAATGAGAAAACAGTAGGATATATAAACTAAAACGAAGGTTGGCAAGGAAATATCTACTAATACCATCTGTTAGAGTGATCCATGAACATTTGAATTTTTAAATTCAAAATTCAATATCCCATAACACCTTTCCCCAATCCTTACAACTCTTCAAGATCCGTGATGGCCCTGTCTCCATATAGCAAGAGACACTCGCACATTTTTTGTCCCAGCCTACCAAATACATGTTAAAAATCACCATCAGCCATTGTTATAGTGCCGCTGTAATAACCAAAATATTTCTAGTTTTCCGCTTTCTATTTCTTAACAATAGTCGAGGTACGTGATTCTGCATTTTTCTTCCACAAATGATCCGATCGGACATGTTGTTTAAGATCCCATTTAATTTTCTCATTTTTGAGACGAGTTTGTCGAAGTTTCAAATTACCCACGGCTTTCAAGTATCAATTTTTAGTAATTCGCCGATGGAAAACCACGAATACAATATATGGTCTTTATGAACATCAATGGAGAGGCGATTAGACCTTCTCCCACTTATCATACGCCTTCTAGTCGTCGCTGATAACGGACGCGTTCCTTCTTTCCATAAAGATAGTCAATATCCATCCATCCCAAATGCGTAACCCTTTCCTTCATGCTACCTTATGGTAGTTATCACCCCATCTGGTATCATTGTCTTAAACACAGAAATATCAGGCAGTTAACAACCCGCAAATATAACACACGCTAATAATCAAATATCGAGTAAAGATACAAGCAGTGTTTTTACCAACGTAAATCATGCTAAACATAAACCTGACATAAACTCAGATGCGAAGAAGTCCATTCACTAGTTATGACTTATACAAGACCAATAAACCATGTGTTCTTTTTCCCTAATCCTGGGTAAATTAGAAAATATGATTTGATATGTTTCATCCACTAATCATACAAAAATGTATTAAAAATTCTATGGATGAGATTTCACACATTCCATATGATTAATTACAATTAATCGTAGAATCAACGCGATCTTGTGGTTGTCTTAATATATAATTTTAACTACTAAGGATGTTGTGGTTATTCCCTAATTAATTAAAATTATCGATCAATGAACATGGTTATAAAACTTAAACAATTTTAAAGAAATATTATTAGCATGTAAGCATTCATATGTACAGCAATGTAAAATAAATTTATAAGAAATCCATATTAATAATATTATTAGTACAAACATATATGCATGCTAAATAAAATAAATAACCAAGAACTAAATTCCACCCTATTGAAATATAACTTGATATCATAAATAATAAAGATATAGTAAATGATATAAGAATTGTATAAAGGAAAACAAAGGTAAAAATATTATCATCCCGATGCCTAGAGTTTATGGTAGGAGGTCTCATCCCATGACCTAAAGGTCATGGGTTTAAACCCATTAATGGATTTTGTTCCATTTATTTTTAGAACTCTGTTGAAATTAATATTAAGATATTAGTAAGGCCAAAGCCCAAACTTCAAATTCACATAGCTGCCCAAATTGGCCTAAATTTCAATTAAATTGGGCGCTGTAAAGTTCTCACTGACTTACAAACTAAAGTTCCACCCTAGCTTTAAATTTAAATTAAATTGGGCGCCAAAGCCCAGCCCAAACCATTACAGCCAAGCCCATTCAAACAAAAGTCATCTTCAACCTTTGGAAATGGTTTTCTGCACAGAAAAACCAATGTTGTTTTTTTTTTTGATCATCCTTTGATATTGATGTTAGTGTCTGCAAATAGAGCTTATCACAACTTAAACAAATTCGAGGCAAAATCTCACTCAAACCCATAAATCATAATTTTTATTATGTTTGGTTTATATTTAAATATATGTATATGAATATATATTTTTAGTGCATACAAGGTATTATGTTCTAGCTTATATTTAAATATATGTATATAAATATATACTTGCAGACAAAATAATAATCAAAAATCATTCCCGTTAATCAAAAAACAAGAAACGTATCCTCCTTCCTAATGAAATCCCGTTGCAGAAAACTGTATTAGCATTAACAGAAAACTTTTCTTAAACCAAAAGGAGGAAAAATCACTATGCCCGTAAACCCTCAATTTTTCAAACAAGTGCAGGTAAGTGGCTCTGATACCAAATGAAAATTAAATGAGATCTTAAACAACATAATCCAATCAAATCATTTGCGGAAGAAAAATGCCATGGATCAATGTATATATCAAAAGGTCAGTGGGAGTAAGATTTGTTTTCTTGTGTTATATGTGGATGATATTCTGCTTGCAACCAATGATAAGGGTTTGTTATATGAGGTGAAACAATTTCTCTCAAAGAACTTTGATATGAAGGATACGTGGGTGAGGCATCTTATGTCATTGGCATTAAGATCCATAGGAAAGATCTCAGGCATTAAGCCTGTCTCAAGAGACCTATATCAATAAAGTTTTAGAGATTTAACATGAAAATTGTTCACTGGCGTAACGAGCCTTGAAGGGTGACATATCTCGACGGAATCAGCAGTTCTAAAATGATTTCAAATGGGGAACACATGAAGAATATCCATATACTTCAAATTATTGAAGCCTATCGTATACCAAGTTCAGATTTCAGACTGCTACTTATCGGCTGCTGGAGTATTAGGAAGATATCAGAGTAATCCAGGTATTGACCACTGGAGAGTTGCAAAGAAGGTGATGAGATACCTTCAAGGAACAAAGGATTACATGCTTACGATGCACGTAACATATAGTTCGAGCGATCGTCACCCGATGCGACTACGGGTCGGCTGACTCTCGAAAATCAATGTCCTGGTTATATTTTCAAGCCAGTCGATGGAGTCATGTCTCGAGCAAGGCGAAATGCATTCGACCGGCCACTTCCACCATGGAAGCTTGAGTTCTTTATCCTATTTCCGGTACAGCCGCATGGCATGGTTAAAGAGTTTCATATCCGGCTTAAAATTGTGACTTATATCTAGGCCATTGAAGCTGTGACGTGGGATAACTCAGCCGCAGCATTTATGGCTAAGAACAATAAGAGCTTTAAATCTAAGCAAGCATATCGACATTAAGTACTTAGCCATAAGAGAACGTGTTAAAGAATTGAAAGTGGTCATTAAACACATTAGCACTGAGTTGATGATTGCCGATCCTTTAACTAAAGGCATGCCACCTAAGTATTTTAAGGATCATGTAGTACAAATGGGACTTGGTTCCACGATGTAATTTTATTGTACGTGCATTCATTATTTTAAATAAAACTTGCCCGGGCCTGATATTTCATGGTTTTGTACATTTCAGATTATTATTATTTTGAGAAATATCATTGTGCTTGGACTCAATAAAACATATGGTTTATTCATTTAGTTTAAGGGTTTGTGTTGAGGAACTTGATATATTGTAATACATGGAAAATACTACTTCACTACAAGAGGACCTATCGTCACGATTTATATATTTAGTTTCGCTTCTTATGATAGGCGTTGAACTATACGGATCGCTGAGAATGTTAGAGTGATCCATGAACATTTGAATTTTTAAATTCAAAATTCAATATCAACACCTTTCCCCAACCCTTGCAACTCTTCAGAAGACCTGTGATGGCTTAGTCTCCATATAAAGAAGAGACACTGCACATTTTTGGGTCCTCTGCTCACTAGTCACGCAGAAAAATCACCATCAAGTTGTTTTTGAGAAGGGTTTAGAAGAACCAAAATATTTCCAGTTTTCCAGTTTTCTCGGTTTCTTAACAATGGCTGGAGGTATGTAGATTCTGGCATTTTTCTTCCGCAAATGATCTGATTGGATTATGTTGTTTAAGATCTCATTTAATTTTCATCATCTCCATAATCTACCCAGCACCAAATCTAATTAACGCCAATTACATAGCTTCCCCAAAACCCAAGTCTCTACTAGCAATTTTTTCACACCATTGACAAACAAACTCATCTCTCACATATAACCCACTATCAGCACTGAAATTTTCTGAAAAAGAACATAGTAGGAGCTTTCTTTGAAAACGAAGCATTGTGGAAGCTTCATATACACCAATCAATGCAACACATACAGACATCCAAAATATTGAAAATAAACACAATGAAAATTCAATTCATGTAGCACATCGATGGGTCTCCCCATAACCAAATCGACCTTAGCCACATCTTTGGAGCCAAATAAGACTTTCGAAACAACGGGAAGGGAAAAAATCATGCCACATCTCCAAAATTAGAGGAAGAATGAAGGGGGAAAGAAAATTGGTAAACAAGTGTCAATGTTCAACAATCAATTTGGAACCATAAGCCATCATGGTGGGCATTCTCATTCATCAATCAAGAGGCATCCATTAACTATAAAAAAATATAACATGAATAAACAAAGAAAATCATTATTCCAAGAAATGAGAAAAGCAAAGAAAAAAAAATAAAAAAGAAAAAAGAAAAAGAATCAGTACACATTTTACTTCTTTGTATCTTCATCCTCAAGCAAACCTTCCGACCAAAAGAAGCCCCAAACTCGAAAAGAAAAATCCTCCTCCTAGTCCTTCGTCTTCTCCTTTCCAATAGCCTCCTCTAAACACTCTATGTTTTCTCACTAAAAAAATGGTTTTTGTAAACACCTGCAACGGAAAAACATAAGAGGGTACTTACTTGTTGAAACCCAAAAATGATGTCTTTAATGCTTCAAGCGAGAATCAGATCACTGTAATGAAATATGTCCAAAGTTTTCACAGTACGAGCACACCCTTTCTCTAGTTTAGGATGATTTATAAATATAGGAGATTTTTTTCAAAAGGCAGAAAAACACGCTTTTCATGTCTTCATAAGGTGTCTCGGGTTCCTACGTTTATAAGAACCTAAGATATCCTTTCAGGGAGACACATCTCTTGGGTTACGGGTTGGATCAAGCCCACTTGGATGACCCATGCTTATAATCCAACAGTTTCACTCCCCCTTCTTCTCTCTTTCCCACCTTCTTTCCTTTTTTTAAAAGAAAATTCGCTCCCTACCCTAGAATGATCCTCCTCCTCCAAAAAGACTAACCATTGCCCTAGAATCAAGACAACAATATGCATCCACATGTCCTCAATAAAAAAAAAGCTAAAAAGCTCAATAATAATAATAATAATAATAATAATAATAAAATATAGGGGTAATTGACATGAATAATCCATAGTTTGGTTAGTCTTCTTTCATTAGTCTCACCTATCGTTTAACTATGAATAATCTCACATTTTGGGGGTCGGGTATCCTATTAGTCCGTGATCGAAAGTGACCTGCTTAATCGATTATATTGTCCTACGTGGCATAATCGGTTATGTCATGTGCATAGCACATGGCACAACTTAAAGAAAATTTGGGGGGTCGGGTTTTGCATCTCCTCCTCCTTCTCTTCTTCTTCTCCTCCTCTTCTTCTTCTCTTTAACCAAGCAAAACGAAGGGTAGAAACGAAAAGCGAAAGGGCAATGGTTGTCCGAATGCGCACCGCCGTCTCGCTTCGCGCTTCTTCAAAACTCTATGGTGCTGCGGTGAAAGAAAGTGAAATGTCACCACAATATTGATTCAAGGCTTAGAATTGTAAAAAATAGCTCAAACAGTAGGAAGAAATTCTATGGATGCTCTTTATGGCCTGTAAGTGGGAAAAAGTTATCGTTTTTGTGCAGATTAGGGCAAGTTTAAGTGCAAATTAAGTTTTAATTTGGGAAAAAAAAATTTATTCTTTGCAGATTCTGTTTGATTTGAGATAATTATTGTTTTTTGTTTGACCAAATTTAATTAGGGCATATAATTTTGGTTTTTTGTTAGGAGAAATTTAGTTAGGACAAATTTAATTATGGTAGAATTAAAGCAAAATTAGGGCAAATTTAGTTGCATGATTTGTAAATTCGAAGAAATTTAGTTAGGGAAAATTTAATTGCATTATTTTTAAATTTCACTTGATTTTCTAAATTTCAAAAAAAACTAACTTATAACATATCTAAATTTCTAGAAATTAAAGCAAGATTTCAATGATGGTGGCATGTTCGGGGCTAAATTAAAATTAGTAAGTAAATTGAAACTGCATATTATGATTAATTTAGGCAAAAATAAGGGCAAATTTAGTTATGAAATAAACACAATTAAAGTGGATATATTGTTTATTTTCGAGAAATTAACTTATGGCATAAAAACTTCACGGGATCTTCGATCCGTAATCATTTTACGTAAACTTATCGTTTCTACCGGTACCACCACTAGATGTCGAACCAAATTTTGAAATTATAATACCTAAATCCTAGAACCACTTATTTCGATAAATCACCCTCTATCCGGAATTGATATTCATCAAATTAAATTAATTGCTTTCATTTCCTATAGAGCACCTCCAATGACAAACAAAACACCTCGCATTTGATTACATGCAATTCATAAGTTCAGAACCCCTAAAAAAGATGACTGCAATTTTATCTTCTTTATCATTTCGATGTTTTTGGGTCTTGAGTTCATTTTCTATCATAAGTTTATTTACTTCCAATGCTAGGAAATATAACTGAATTATGTCATCTTTTGTATCATTTTTATGTTTAGTTGATGTCCTCTTTTTATATAACATTTTTTGCACCACCACACTACAAAATTGGATTTGATCATGTCTTCTTATGTTATCCATTTTATGTTTTGTTTGTGGAAATTAACTTAAGGCAAAATTATGGCAAATTTAAAGTCTGCTAATCTAATTTACACTTATTTCTTTGCTGAAGAATGGAGAGTACGGTTTTTTTAGATGGGAAGAAGAGATCTGGAAAATCAATATCTCTTGGGAAGATTGAAAGGGAAGTTGTTCAAGAATGACAAAGTGATTGCTAAGTTGGAACCAGAGAAGATAATACTGGATAAAAAAGTGAAGAAGTTGAAAATTAAGAGAGACAACTTGGAGGAGGCTATGCAAGACATGACCAATGAGTCAGGCGACAAGTGGTCAGTTGGATTAACCATTCAAGAGGGGAGAAGTATGTTGTAGTTGCAGTTGTTATGTCATGGGTTATATTTGTCATTGTTGTAATGGTTAGCAATTTGTAATTGTAAGGAATGCATTGTAATGGTTAGAATTACAATGGTATTACAGCAGTGTTTTTGAAAGCAATTTGTCCTGAATGGTTATGCACTTGATTTCATCTGCACCTGATTTCATGTCAATAACAAATACCAAATAGCCATGCCAATAACATCCACATAACTAAAGAGCCATGTAAATTTTCAAATACATCCACATATCCATGCCAATAACATACCAAATAGCCAATCATCAAACTAAATTAACATAGGAAATATCCATGAAGTTAAATTACCAAATACATAACAAAATCTTATCCAACAAAATCTTATCCAACAAATACCAAAACATAACCAAATATTGTCCTAAATTTTCCAAATACAGCCACATAGCCTTGCCAATAACATACCAAATATCCAATCATCAGCCTAAATAACATAACAAATATTCAACATTATATTACCAAATACATAACCAAATCTTGTCCAAAACATAACCAAATATTGTCCCACATAACATCCACAGTCTAATAATAATTTGTTTGTCCAACTAAGACGATGCTTGATGAGCAGTAGAAGCTTGGTTGCCAATCGGATAGTTCGAGTCTCCTATTGAAGACTGAGCAACAATTTTAGGTCTCCTTTCTTGTCTAGACAACTGAATTGAAAAACACATAAAAAATAGTTAGACTTATCCATAAATAAATGTATAATATGACAAATATGAAATACAAACTTACATTAGTGTTCCATCATGTGCAATGAACACCCTAAACCTAGTAGGCACATTTAGGCCTGCATTCCTTCTGCCACCTCTAGAACCTCTTCCTCCCCTTATGACCCACCACCTCTTCCTATTCTAGTAGGCAGAGTTGTAGCACCAAGGTTGGCTGATGAAGAGCCAACTTGACTTAATGAAGGTGGTGCCCCATCTTTTCTTAGTCTACCTTTAGGTCTTTTAGGGGTAGGCTCCACAACCCTATCTTTATTTAGACACTTCATTTTAGTGTATTGCTTTGATTTGCACACAGTTGAACTCATCTCAATACCGTGTTTAGTCAGCCTCCCAAGTCTCTTAGGGTCTTCATGGGGATCTTTTCTCCTATTTTGTCTTAGTCTACCTGGTCCAATCTTAATGGATGGAGGGTCAGGTTGTTGCTCAATCCTATGCCAATGCCTCTCACCTACACAAGGGGGGATGGAACCTGAAAAAGCACTAAGGTATACCTCTCTCTTGTAACAATCATCCACAAAGTCTTCAGCATTCATATGAGAGAAAAAAAAATACAAGAAACTGCATGGTAACAAGGTATGCCACTCATATCTCATTTCCTACATGTGCAAGTTCTACCACCCATGTCTACTGTAAGGCAATCCATCTTATGATTGACTTGGAAAATCAAGTTGCTGGAAGGCATCAAAGCACACAAATTTCTTCTTTTTTTCTTTTTCCAACTTTCGCTTTGTATTCGGGGCATAACACAGAAGTTGTCTTCTCCATTCCTTGCCTCTTCATCACCAATCTTTTGCATCGTGGCTGCCTGGAGTATCTTCCAACATATATATCATATATGTCTTGGTCCTTGCATTAATTATATACCCATCAAGGCTTCCAACAAGGTTAACAATAATATCAAATTTCTTATGTCCTGCCTTCGTAAATGCCCTACATAATACTTTGATCAATTTCTAAACCCAACAACCGGCAAAGATGATTTAAATTTTCCATTTCATCCAAGGCTTCATTATATTCTCGCTATGTTATATGCCTACGCTTCCAAACAAAGAGAATTTGTTATCCCCTTTAAATGACTTATGTCATTTAGTAAAAATGTGTTTGGCACAATGTCTATGTTCATCATGGGGAAGTATTGTTTGTACAACATTCATAATTCCCTAGACATAAAATAAACAAAACAACATCAGTTATCTAATTGTCACTATATACAATATCTAAAAAGTTAATGTAGAGATTATGATTGTATATCACCCCGATGCTCATCGTAGATGTGGATCAACCCATCGCCCCATGCAATGCCAAGCACCTCAAAGTCTAAGAAGAACCACACCAAGAATCAATATTTTCTCTCCACACTATCTATGCCAGGCACATATGATCACACTGCATCTCCCACAAAGAACCAATAATTGTCCACCAAGAAAAGTCTTTAAGAAACATGCATCAACACATATGATCTTCCGAAAACCTTCTAACCACCCTTTTTTTTAGTCCATCAAAACAAACAAACAACCTATGAAAAACTGGTGGAAATGTTTTCTTATATGGATTTGTCACTAATAACATAAAAGTCTCTGGGCTAGCAATCTTTAGGGCTTCCAAATACCTTCCAAGCTTGTTATAATGGTCTTGCATAGACCCATGAAGCATTATATGTGCATAATATTTAACTTTATATGAAAGAGGCTTCTTAATACTCACCCTATAAGCCCTCCTAACAATCTCAATAATTTCATTTGTAGGCAATGAGATCTTGCTTTTTAAACATTTTAATAAAATTAACTAGCTATGTCGAATGGCTTGCTTGTTAGTCTCTTTATATTTTTGTTACAATCAGGTTTCACAATCAACTGATTTAACAATAAAACAAGCCTCCATGAGTCCAAGATGCGCATAATCTAAAAAGGGCACCTGAAAACACTTCACCCTAAGTCTTTGTTACCTATTCTGAGCACTGATAACAGGCCTGTTCCCGCTAATATAATGCAGATACTCAGAAAATTGTCAGCTCTGAATGCATCTCTATTTGGAAATCTCAACCCCACTTTCCACTGGAATGTTGAGAGGTTTGTGTTCTCTTTGACAACCTCTCCACAAGTCCTTTTTCTCCACACACTTATATCTTCTTCTTCACTCTCATCTGGAGTGTGAATTTCACATCACTCTCTTCATATTCACTAAGACACTCGCCCAGCGTGATGTCGACGCTTCTGCTCCGATCTGCAAAGCCTTTTTCCTTACACCCAATCACCTCAACTCCGCTCTTCTCGTAACTGCAGCTAAGTCATAAAGTTTATTGGCACCCTCACTTGTCTCTTTGTCGTGGTTATACCTCATCACTAGTATCATCTTCCACCACCAAACTCTATGTCAGCATATCTGTCACCATTCTCCGAAGGCTCATAATTATCGTCCTTAGATCTGCAATCAAACCAATCATAGTAATCTGAAGGATGGATAGGGTTTTGTCTTTCAGGCTGGTTTGGTTCATTGAGATTTAGATCATATGGGTTTTCGATCCATGCTTGCTTTTCAGTTATTTAGCCTTCAATGTGATTGAATGAGTTTTGCAATGCCTTAAGGTTTCATGGGGCGATTTTATGGTGGTTTTATTCGATGAGGTGGTTAGCACGGTCTTTGGCGTACTAATCAAGTCAGGCCGCGCTGGGTTCACTGAGGGGCCGTGACAACAAAATGCTCCGCCAGGAGTCATTTTCCTCATACGTTGTTAGGCCTCTTGTTGCAATTATTGTTGGGCCTCTTGTGCTAGTGTATCAATCATGGGCACAACATTGGGTTCATCTACTCCATGCCAGACATACAAGTCAATGCACCCATATGCTAACACAATTTCAGCCATCTGTAGAACCTCCTTGTCAACATACACCCTCCTTAACCCATCCTCTAAACTTTTTCCTGAAATGAGGTAATATATTTCTTTAATCTTCATATACAGCCCACAATTTTTGGTCAATTCCTCAAGCCAAAACCAACATAATTTATCAGGATCCACATTAAATCTCCTCTCTTCACCTCCCAAATACTACAACCCATCCTAGCTCTTCTTTAACAATCCTCTATGCCTAAATCTTAAGGTAACAGCCTCCATTTCCTTAAATCACAAACACAATCACACAATCAATTAATAAACATGTAATTTTGTCTACACTAATCACAAACACAATCATAATAAAACCTACATTAATCAATGGTAATATAATAACTAATCAATTAATATTTTGTAACTGCCTACACTAATCACAAACACAATCACACAATCAAGAAATAACCATGCGACTCTGTTTGGAATACAAGGAAAAAATCATATACTTTGGACCAAAAAAACTCAAACAATGGAAGAAATAGGAAGAATAAAACAAAACAATAAATGTCATCAGATGCTTTAGTGGGCAAATATAACCCTGGAACCAAAAACCCATAATACCCCTTATTTATACATAAACCAAACTAAAACTTCAGATTATCCAGAAAACAACCGAAGGTGGAGAAGGGTGAAAAGGGAAGGTGAGGAAGAGAGCTCACTGCTTGCGTGTTCGTGAGACAAGAGGTGGAAAATGGAGATAAGAAGAGAAGAACAAAGATGATGATCGATTATGTGTTTGATAGAGAAAAGAGATGAGAGGAGAAGAATAGGTTCAATTATGTTCGACCGAAAGACAACGGTGGTGAAAATGGAAGGTTGAGATGGAGTTTGAGGGAATACATAGCAACGATCAATAGAGATGTAGGTTGTTAGAGCAAAATGGCATTTTGAGGGAAAAGGTGCCACATCATATTGTTTTAACTTAACCTGCCAGTCACCAATGGTCGCGAACCAATAAGATACGCGATCCCCAAAACGTGGGATTAATCTTAGTTAAACAGTAGGTGATACTAATTAAAGAAGACCGACTAAACTATGGATTATTCATATCAATTACCCCAAAAATATAAAATAAAGTAACACCAATTTGGGGTTTACGTGTACTTTTCATCACATTGTTACGACTCTTTATTTGCCGTGGGGGTGATTCATAGGTAAAGCGGATTTGATTAATTAAAGATAACAAATTATGGTCGTCAATATGTTATTATAGATAGTTTGATCACTATATTATCAAATTCAGAGATTTTATCATCTACATGCTACAAATCAGACATTTTTTTCATCATTTAAGGGTTTTATTAATTTGTATCTTGAATCTTGCTATTATTACAAGTTTGAATTAATAAAATTATTTTCCTTTAAAAAAACAATATTTATAATTACATTTTTTTTAAAATATCTTAGACGGACATTATATTGTTAAACTTATAATTACATTTTTAAATACCAAAGAAGGAAAATCATCTCATTCCCGTGCGATGTCCTAATCAGAAAATGACCATAATGCCCTTATCTCCAAGTCGCTCCCTTCGATCTTCCCTCTCCCCCAACCTTCCAACCATCACCGCCACCGTCCGATCTCTGAGCGCCTCTCTCCCTCCCACCATTATGGCGGAACACATCGACGCAAATTCCCAAAATGCCCCCCAAACCCTAGCGAATTACCCAAAACCCATCTCCCCGCCATTGCCGGCAATTTCGAAGCACATAGAGCAGAGCAGAGCCATGTCCGCTTCTTCGAGGTCCAGCCTTTTCTCCCTCTGCAGAAGCGATATTCTCTTCGAGGACCAGTGGATGATGGCCGTCAACAAGCCTCAAGGCGTCTACTGTGAGACGATTCTGTCGTCGGTGAGTCGGCTGCTCGACGACTCGGATGGACACATGCGTCCGCCCAGGTTCTTCGTGTTTAGTTTTGTGCGCCATTGTTGATTTTGTGGAAATTTCTGGTGTGGTCGGGAGAACTCGGAGGTCTTCATCAACTCGGTGAGTTAAATCCGAGTTGACGTGGGTTTCCAGTGAGTCAAATGACTCCTGACTCGGCAGGGGAAAGTTATTACCATTATATCATAGGCTCCAATTAACTGACGGCTTGCTGGATTCCTGTTTTTTAAAACTGTTTTCGAAAACAAAATAAATATCATTTTGATAGCGTTTTTTGAAAATCAGTCCTTTATTATATGAATTTTATGTTCTTTTGTGTTCTGACCTTTCAAGCTCCTCCTGGAATTCCTTGTTTTTGAGTTTTTGAAAACAGTTTTTTAAAACGTAACCAACAGGCCTTGTTCTCGTTTTTTTTTTTCTTTCTTTTTTTACATCTTTTATCTTTTAACTTTGCATTGTTAAAAAAAATTATTAAATCAGTTTAGAAATCGAAATTAAATACGAAAAGTAATACGAATGTCACCGCCATGTATACCAGACTGAATTACAATCAATAAATGTCGTCATTCATTTATTACACTCGCTTGACAATTTCAATATTTAAGTTTTTGTAACGTCACCTGCATGCAATGACATTTGACAAGTTCTCACCTCACTATCAGTCTACGAGAGCTGCTTAAAATTTTAAGTCAAATTGCCGCTATCAGCAACATTTGAGAATTTCATATCAACAACGGTATTACGCACTATTTTGACAATTAGTTTGGTTTTTAAACTAATTTAATCATTTTCTTTCCAAAAAAAATATTTCTGTCTAAAACTCTCTCGAACCACCCTTACATGCCCCCTTACATTTTTTCCCTTTTATCACTTGAGTCAGTCTTACGCTATAACTCCTAAGTGGTTGTTACAAATGTTATCCTTTATTTGGCCTCAGCAATCCCATGAAAGACATATTGACTAGTGGTTGAGTTTTAAAGTCGGTCTCTTGTCCAAAGTGGGTCGTCACAAATGGTAACCCGGTGTAGGGGTTTATTTGGCCTTCCTAATCCCATGGGAAACATTGTGGGGGTTTATTTGACCCGTAAATCCCATCTATGCTACGACGATCTCACAGAAAGATTTTTTGTTTTCAGGTTATAGGTTTGTAATGCTTTAGTGAAAAATTTTCGGATCTGAGAACTCTTTGTTCGAATCCAAAGAAAAAACTTCGATCCCACTCAAGATACTTATAGTTTTAAAACGCGTTTACTTTATGAAGTTGAATCATTATAGTCTTATAAACTTTTTCTCTATCTAATAAGGGAAATGGATGGTTATAAATGTTATCAAACTTACCAAAGAAAAAAACCAAGTCAATCTGAGTAGCGTTTTTAAAGTGGTAAAGGTTTTAGCTTAGCGAGTAATAATATGATTGGAAATTCATCCATTATAGATACTATAGGAGTTGATAAAGACATTTTAAAGTTATAAAGTTGTTCTAGTCTTAATGTGATTGGAAGTGATTCATTACGAATGGTATTAGAGTTGATCCTCAATCCCGATGCAGGCCTTCGTTTGTTCAACCTCTGCATGGTTCATACAGTAGTTGAACTCCTCTTAACCTTGAAGATTCAAACTTCATTTGTTCTTAGCTTATAAAGCTGCTCCTAGCTTTTAATGATCCAAGGATTCGTTATAAATGTATTAGAGTTGATCCTTGATCCTGATGCAGGCTTCGCTTGTTCAACCTCAATTGTTTGTGTCTATACATGTAGGTTGAACTCCTCTTAACTTTGAAGATTCAAACTCGGTTGTCTTTAAAGTTGTGAAAGCTGTTACTAGCCTTAATGTGATTGGAAGTGATTCATTACAAATGGTATTAGAGTTGATACTCAATCCCAATGCAAACCTTTGTTTGTTCAACCTCGGTTGTTTGTCTATACAAGTAGGTTGAACTCCTCTTAACCTTGAAGATTCAAACTCCTGCTTGTCTTAAAGCTATTAAAGTTGTTCTAGCCTTGATACGTGATTGGAAGCAATTTGTTATAAATGTATTGTGAGTTCATCCTGATCCCGATGCATTTCAAGTTGTTCAACCTCAATTGTTTGTCTATATGTAGTTGAACTCTAACTTTGAAGATTCAAACTCTAAGTGTCTTTAAAGTTGTAAAGCTGTTACTAGTCTTAATGTGATTGAAGCATTCATTACAAATGGTATTAGAGTTGATCCTCAATCTAATGCAAACCTTGGTTTGTTCAACTCTCGTTGTTTCTGTCTATACATGTGATTCAATTCTCTTAACCTTTGAAGATTTAAACTCGCTTAAGACCACCCTTTTCTTTTCTTTTTTTTTATGGTGTGATTTTGGTTAAATTTTTATGGTGAACGCTCCAAATGCTGAATTGGATGTTAAGAATCTGGTGATAGACCTTGCCGGAGTCTCCATCTGCAAACAGACTGACAGAGACACAAGCGGGTAACAGACCAAATCTCACAAAGTAAAGCAGCCAAGCTCATGAGTTCTCTCTTCCCGCATGGTCACGGAACCTACATCGCCCCCTCTGCATCGGTCCGCCCCGAAATGGGAAAATCGCCATTAAATCCGCCATGGCCGATCTAATTGAGTTCCATGCCTACGCCAGATTAAGACGCCGTCGGCTCTACCAAATGCTCCACCGGTCAAAGACATGGAAACCTCCTTTGAAGTACTGTCGGTAAACGGCCTAGGAAACTTCAAAGACCTAACCGAACAACCTGGAAAACCCGAAAACAACGATCTGATGATAGTAGTCGAAGAAAGATCTGTCGTAGACCGCAACGCGAATCAGACGCCAGAGGTTCTGTGAGAGCGCTTCGCAGAGCGGATCGAACGCATCAAATTCGCTCTGCATTGCCAGTACCTTGGCATGTCCATAAGAGGAGATGTGAAATATGAGGGCGTCCATGAATGGAAGGGGAGAATTTACGACGGCCACGAGCTTCACGCCGAGAGCTTGTCGTTCGAGCATCCGGTGACCGGAGTTACAGTCACTTTCCGGGCGCCGCTCCCGTCATGGGCTGTGCAGGCAATGCAACCATCGGCACAGTAGGTTCTATCACTGTGGCTCATTGATCATCAATGGAAACAATACGGTAAGCCAATATGACACCTTGTTAGAAATAACATTTGTAGGCTCATTAGAATGTGATTGGATTGGAAATTTGGGAAAAATACGAGAAAGTATTAAACATATAGCTTGAAGTCCCATTATGCTCACCATGCGGTAGAGAGTACTCCAACGTTTCAAAAGGCTCCGGGATAGTGGAGGGGATATGGGGTCCCGGTTCAGTTCCAGCCAATTCAAGTATCAGACAAACTAAAGTATTTACCTGATTAAAAAAGAACATAGGAGAAAAGTTTAAAAAAAATCAAATAAATCGGTATTATGTGATACTCCAGATTTATTTCTCTTGTTTAAGCTTCCTTATATCAAGATTATATTATTTTAAGATGAATAAGCTTTAGTTCATTTAAGTTATATTGGAATTTTTTTTTCACAATCTTTCTAATAAAACCAAACATGAAAACAATAATTTTTTTGAACGTTTTTTTATCTTGTAGTATTTTTCCAAATATCTTAGCCTAGAACCTTCTTTAACCTCATTCCACTTATTTACCACTCAAGTCAAGCCCCCTCGAGCACTGCTTGGAGGGCCTGTTTGATTTTTTATTTTAAAAATTGTTACCGAGGATAGTTTTTGAAAACACAACAAATATTATTTATTCTTAAAAATTATTCTTTATTTAAATTTAATGCTTTTCGTTGCTTTTACATGTTTTTTCATAATAAGAAAATGGGAACCTTTAAATTTAATGTTTTCTCAGATTTTATATGTTTTTTCATAACAAAGAAAATAATCAAATGCGTTTCTTGTTTCAAAAAACAAAAACAAATAAACAAACAAGTTAAACAATTTTCAAAATTTTTAACTAAATATCTTAAAATTTTCTTTTTTTTTTTTTTGTTTTGGTTAGAAGATATGGATTAGATTGAAGTATGATGTTTGGTAATATAAAGTTTCTAAACCTTAGCGAATTTATTACCTAATAATTCAAGTATATTAAATCAAAGTTTTATTTAAGTAATAATATTATCTTATAATTGTTTATGCACTAAAGTTAAATTATTAAAAAACCTTAGTCTCCATTTCTCTCAATTTTTTCTCTTTTAGCTTATTTTTTTAAGTACGAGTGATTTGTTGGTCATTTTTGACCTAAAATCATTCATCTACACCTCTTTTTCATTTTTTTTTTTCAATAAAATGGTTCTTTCATATAAATATAGATTTTATATGTTTTTCGTAATTTAGTCATCGCTCTGACAAGACGTATTTGATTGTCACGCCTGCGCACACAGAATACGCCGTTGATATTAAACTGATTGCTATATCTATCGCCCAAGATTTGACACCTGGCTATTCTCTACGCGCGATATTTATTTATTGCTCGAAAATGGATTCAACGAAAGAAATTATATACACCAGAGACAAAAATCAAATCAATGGCCACAAGATCGCAAAACCGAAGCCAAACGTATTCACCACAATAAGAATATCAAATATGTAAACTCAACTATCAAATGGGCTTTGAATCGTTTTATTATGCTATTAACCTGGATGTTATTTAATCATTTATGGTTTTTAGCTATTTTGATTCTATATTTCTATCGATATATTGTTAGTTGAATCAATTAAATTATTCTTCTTTTCAAAAAAACGTTAAATTATTGAAGGTTTTTTTTTTTTAAACTTGTTTTACAAGTAATAATATTGTCAACCAGTTGTTTTTTTCTAAAGATCAAAACTTTAAAGATCTCATGCATGGTTCAACAAAGACCGTCAAACTAATTTTATTGGCTGAGTCTAAGACAATTTAGAAATTAAAAAAAGATAATTAATTAATATGAAAGTTGTAAAGGAATCATTACAATTTTTTATATAAAATTTATTATGTCAATATAAGAAATATTTATATCAATAAAAAATTTGCAACATCAAAATAATTTTCTTTTAATAAT
This sequence comes from Tetrastigma voinierianum, assembly GCA_016808115.1. Classification (NCBI taxonomy): domain Eukaryota; kingdom Viridiplantae; phylum Streptophyta; class Magnoliopsida; order Vitales; family Vitaceae; genus Tetrastigma; species Tetrastigma voinierianum. Next base: position 26,490 of record JAEQBH010002461.1, on the reverse strand, counting down.
TAGTGTCTTCAACTTGAAAGGTTTTTTGCCAACATGCTTATTCTTTAATTTTATCACTACCAACGCAACATCATATTATAGCCTGAACATTCCAAAAGCATTGGACAATAACAGATGACTAATCAGGTTTGGTGGGTTGAAGTAAGAGTACCATACTTTTCTTCAAAGGTAATAAAGATATTAATTAAAAATTTAAAATATTAGAACAACGTTTTGAAACATTCAGAAGATATGGTATTCAAATGCAAGACTAATTCCAAACAGAATTTTAATTATCTTTGCCTCTATTTTTTAAACCCATCAAAAGAAGAAAAGTTTGATAGAATTAATTTCTATTTTAATAATAATTTTTTAAAGATCTATTTAACTCAAATTCAAAACTCGTCTCATCTCTTTAACAATTTACAGCATCTTAACATGATTTAATTTTGATATTGATTATCTTACTGATCTAAAATGAACCTTTATAATCCTAAATTTCATTTATTCCAATTAGATAAACAATGAAACTTAATTTGAGTATTTTAAAAAATGAAGATCAGCCACCACCTATACTTTAATTGTTTTTTTGAATTATATGATTTATAATTGAGTGAAATCTTACATTCAGGCCCCAAACGAGATAGTAGTCTCAAAGTTCAACAAGACTTTTATTACTATTAATTATTTATTTAATTTTATTTTGATTTATCCGATAAGATTTTCGATTTATCTATTAAGATTTTTGATACGATTTTTACATTTAGCAGAGTTTCATATCTGCGCCTAAACGAGATATAGCCCCAAGTCTAATGGAACACTTTTATTACTATTAATTATTTATTTAATTTTATTTTCGGGATTTATCCTGATAAGATTTTTATTTATTTATTGTATTTTTATTTATTCATTAGGATTTTAGATTTATCCATTATGATTTTTGGGATTATCCATTAGGATTTTTTGTTACACATAAATGTAAGACTCCATGTTATTTACAAGAGATTTATTATTGATTAAAATATCTGTAATTTCGTTCAATTTCTTTTATTCTATTTCTTTTTATTCTTTTCGCAGCCAGCCTACGCTGGGCCAGATCGGGAAAGATAACTTCCTGGACCCGAGACAAGCTTATTTTTTGCCCCACGCGCTGAGACACTTATTTATTAACTTGCTATTGGCTACTTTTATATAATCCTCTGCCGATCTCCAGTTCTCTCTCCGCTGATATTGAATTTGATCCATTGAAATTCAATTGCTTCACACATTCAGAGATTTTGTACACATTCTATTTTTCACACCCACCATTGGTTCTTGCAGTAATCATCCTCAAAACCTCCTAGCCTTCAACCGATTCTGCGACTGCAGTTCCTGTAGAGTTGGAGGCTTATACCCGCCTTTTCCTAATCTTCCAATTGTTACAAACTGCCACGACCCGTAGCTTCGATTCATCACAACCTGAGGTTGATTCATTGATTTTCTGTCGTGGCCCCACCGGCGGCACCCTTGGCCGCTGTCTTTGCTGAATGAACACCTCGGGTCTGCCGTAAGGTCAACTGACGACATCGCCGCGTGGCAGCCAATGAACGGAGGCAGCATAACAACACAGGCCTCCATCTCACCCAGACTTAAGGCTTTCTTCAAGATTCGATTTCTCACATATACTACAGCTGTTGGTTTCTTAACCTTGGAATACGATCAATTTGCTCTCATCAACGAATTGCACACTTGATTGGATTCCCTTGCAACCACGCTAAGGAATTGTAGGCGTCCTAAAGATTCTTCAACGGGCATTTTCTTTTACTTTGAAAACTCAGTTAATATTCGTGATATTTGGAAGATATTCTGCTTCGACGTTTTATGGCGCCTTTGAGAGACATAAAGAGAGTTAAAAAAAAATTTTAAAAAAAATTGTTTTTTTAGTTATTCTTTCGTGACTCAGAATTGCAGGATATATATCACATTACATTTTTTAGGGATTGCGCTTATTGCATTAACATATACGAGTAAATTTCTTTTACTCAAATGGAATTTGTAATCTGATCTTGACGCTACCACCGTGCCATATTTATTGCATCTTCTTCACCTAACCTAAATGATCCAATCGAGATCAATTTTGACTTAAGACTACAAGCCTTATCTCAAGATCTAAATGACAATTAGTTTGTATTACTCGTCATCATGATGCCAACAATGCACACTGACCTGGCCACCGTAACTAAGAGGTAATTTAAATTCAATGTGTGGTCAATTGACTCATCCACAATCCGCCTCGAACAACAAACCTAAGAATAAATAAAACTACCATTTAAAACATCCTAAACACGTAGATAGTGACTATGTCGATGAAACTGCAGGAACACGTCTGGTCACCACACACCGGGGGTTTAAGTCCTCTGTGAGGTTCACATCAATCCGATGCATTCAGAATGGTTTGTATGAAAATTCACAAATGAATCCTATAGTGATCGATTTCAACTCGCAATGTCAATCCTAATAGATTACCAACCAATTGGGCAAACTTACCCACCAAACCAAAGTGAGAGAAGATGTCGCCCGCCGATACCAGCTCCTGTTAGTGGTGTTCGGGGGTAGAGATCGTGGATAGGCAGTGTTGGGGACAACCTCAAAGGACATCACAAAACAAGCTAAGGTTAATGCTCTCGAATTTGATAAGGTATCGGATCCTAATGTTTTCTCCATTGGTTAGCTTTATTGAGGAATATTTTGATCGGTATGAAATGATTGATAAAGTGAACTAAGTTCTATTATTAAAATGAAATTAACCAATTCAAACTAAGATGTACTTTAATGTGCTGCAAGACATTGCTCCTGGGTGAACTACCTATCACCCACTGGTCAAGGTTAAAGTTGCAAGAAAAGCACATTCTCCATCATATAAGAGCCAATTGTTTTCCACTACGATTAATCTAAAACAAATGACTCTGGGTAAATTCGAACATTCTCGCTTAAATTTGAGGAAGTTAGACTTAGGTGTAGTGAGTTCCATGCCGGACCAAATTTTGTCAGTTCGCACGCTTTGTTATTCCAGTTCCCGATATCCAAAGAATGGTTAGATCGCATGCTCCACACACTTTGTATGATGTGCATACCAAAAAAGCCTTGTGGAAGCCCAGAAGTTCACTGTAGACCCTCCTCTTTCGCACAATAATGTGTCAGTCAAAGTCCCAATCCATGTCATCAAACGGTAATACTACTAATAACATTAGAGCAAAGAGTCTATTTTAATGCACCCTCTTCCCGTTGCTTCCCATTGCCTACTACTAGTAACTCTTCGATTAATCACATAAGTGTCATAATAAGGGTCATATTGGTATCCATTGCCCTCAACTGCAGCATTGGCATTGGGATGTCGAACAAAGCATTTTGGAAAAATATAAGACCAAATTATTGATCTTTGATTATTCTCAGATGAAGATGATCTTCATGAAAAAATTGTGATGAAGATGCGCTGCTTTGCCATGCTCGCCATGCTATCCACAACTATAGATAATGATCATTGGAAGCGCACTAGCATTTTTTCACACACCATACAAAGCGGAGATAAGAAATGTGCTAGTGATTGACGGGGTAGTTCAATGAATGTGGTTTCTAAGGACGCTGGCAATCGTTAAACCCGGAAAGAGTAATCCACATCCCAATCCATTTGTGAGAAGCCAGAATGACCATACTTTGCCTGTCACTCAAAGATGTCTAGTCTCTATTCAAATGGGGGATTATATGATGAAATCTATTGTGAGGTGTTACCCACGGATGTTGCCCATGTCTTTTAGGGCCGCCCTTTGCTTTATGATCTTAATGTTACCACCTTTGGTAAAGATAACATTTATTCCTTTAAGTAATAAGGGCAAGAACATTATTTCGAGACTGCTAAGCCTAAAAGTTTACATTGGTAAACGTGATAGACCCTAAACTTCCCGAAAGCGAATTTGTATATTTTAAAATGTAAGCGCTTGAGAGAGAGAGGACCTGAGACCTGTATGTGCTTAGCATTAGTGGCAAAAGAAGTTCCTCGATTCTTCGATTGTCGGCGTTCCTTCGATGAAGAATTTGCTAGATGATTTGTTGATATGGTGCCGTTGTTGCCTAGTGAACTACCACCTTTAAGAGACATCCAACATGTTATAGATTTAGTTCCAGGTTCTCAACTGCCTAACCTCCCACATTATAGAATGAATCCTAAAGAGAGAGATGATCTGAATAGGCAAGTAGAAGGACTTTTAGAAAGAGGATTCATAGGCATGCCTTTAGTCCTCGTGGCAAAGGCGCCTTTGTTGACACCTAAGAAAGATGGATCTTGGAGAATGTGTGTGATAGTAGAGCCATCAATAAGATCACAACAAATATCTAAGCTTCCCATCCCTCGCCGAGGATATGTTGGACCTATTAGCTGGTTCTAGTTGGTTCTCTAAGATAGATTTAGTGGTTATCATCAAATTCGTGTTAGACCAGGAGATGAGTGGAAATCGGTGCATTTAAAACACAAGATGGTTTGTTCGAGTGGTTACCATGCCTTTGTCTGTTTCCAATGCCCTAGTACTTTCATGAGAGTTAAGACCCATGTCCGCGCCTTTCCTTGGTAAATTTCTCTCTGTGGTCTACTTTGATGACATATTGATCTATAGTCAATCCAAAGAAGAGCATTTAGCACACCTAAGACAAGTTTTACCTACTCTTCATGGTGCTTTAAGCAACCTTAAGAAGTGTTCTTTATGCAACCCCATGTGCTTTTCTAGCTTTATCAGAAACCGAATACTAAGCTCACCGATCCCGAAAAGGTTGGGGAGTTATTGTGAATGGCCCCGAATCCACAATCTATCACCGAGACTGTAGTTTTCTCATGGTTTAGCTTCTTTTTATAGGAGATTTATAAGGGGATTTAAAGACTATTATGGCTCCTATCATCGAATGTTTAAAGAATAAGGAGTTTCAATGGTCTAATGTCATTTAGCCAGCATTTAGAGAAATCAAGGTCAGAATGACTGAGGCACCAGTTTTGAGATATCCCGATTTTAATAAAGTTTTTGAGGTTGCTTGTGATGCATCATGTGTAGGTATTTGTGGTGTTCGAGTCAAGAAGGTCACCCTATAGCTTTCTTTTTAGTGAAAAACTCAATGATGCTAAAAGACGATATTCACTTATGATAAAGAGTTTTATGTTATAGTGCGTAGCCCCCATGCTGGAGGTTTTATTTGCGCCGATCAATTCTTGTGTGTTGTTTTCAATTCATCAAGCTTAAGATATTTAAACTCACAAAGTAAATTGAATGCTCGACATGCTAAGTGAGCTGAATTTTTGAATGAATATTCTTTTTGTGATTAATCATCGCTCGTATTGAAAACAAAGCCGCTGATGCACTTAGTCGACAATCGTTACACTTCATCGTATGAGTGTCTATGTCATTGGATTTGATAGAATTGAAAATGAGTATTCGCATTGTCTGACTTTGTTATTAACATTTATAATGAGTTGTAATGGTAGCAGTCGAGTATCTGGACTTCATATTGAAAATGGGTATTTGTTTAAAATTGGCCCAAATTGTCACGTGCCTCGTACATCATTTAAGGTTTGTGGGGAGATGCATGCAGGTGGTTTATTTGGACATTTTGGGAGGATAAAGTATTCGTTGGTTGAAGATAGGTTTTATTGGCGCCTGCGAAAGGGATCTTCTTTACTTGAGATAGTTCTTGTGATACGGAACATGTCGGATAAATTTAGAGCTGAAACAAAACAACGGCTTACTGCCTCCTTTCCAAATCCCTCATGAACCTTGGAAGATGTTAGTATGGACTTTATTCTTGGATTCTGGGGCTAATTTAGAGGGACATGATTTATTTGGTTGTTGTTGTGATTTTCTAAGATCGCATTTATTCGTATATGAAACGATGATGCTTCACATTGCTAAATTGTTTTTTGAAGAAGTTGTTAAATTGCGCGGTTTGCATAGCGTTCATGTCCCGATAGGGATGTGAAATTTGTTAGCTATTTTGACCTTTGGAGATTGTTTGGCGGCTAACTCTTAAATTTTCATCTAGCTTTTCGTCCTCGGTGATAGACAAGCGAGGTTGTTAATCGTAGTACAGGTAATATCTTGGAGTGTTTGGTTGAGATTAAAACAAGGTGTTTGGAGTTAATTTTGTCAACGGTGAGTTTGCACATAACAGATTACGTTAATCGAATTCAGTAGTAAAAGTCTGGCTGGTGTTAATATTTCTTCACCACTTCACCTATTGATCTTGTTCCTTTACCACCTTTCATGCGTGTATCTGAACACAAAACTTTGCAAAACACATCATGACTTAAATCTCTTTGAGATTAGAAGAATTCTACATTAATGAGGAGTATAAGCTATTCTTTGATCATAATCGTGAATCTAAGAATTTATCTTTAGTATTTATGTTATGGTTCGCATTCGTCTTTGAGCAATTCCCAGCGTTTTCAAAAAGCTTTATCTGAAGTATGGGCCGCAATACATCATTAAATGGATGTCATGTCTTAGCGATTTGCGCAACGGCGTGGATATTAGCGCATTTTTGATGTAGAGGACTTGCCTCGCTACCAAGAGCTTTTGCTGACGCCTACTTTGCGCCTTACAGTAATACGCGGGTGAAGCGCGGCAGTGCGCGTATCGCCCGTTACCGTTTAAGGAGGCGGTGGATCTATCGTGATGATGAGTTAGTGAGTTGGGTGGGTAGGTTTCGTCGTTTTAACTGTCAAATGGCGTGATCGTGCGATTAAATCTTGGATGCGGGAGGATGATGTAGTCATTTGGATTAACCGTTCATTGGATTCTTCTATATTTATTTCCCTTTCTTGAGATCGAGTTAACTTTTAATGGAAATGATGGGACATGGGTAAGGCATCTCTGGCTAAAACGAGATAGAGCCACAGTCAGATGAAGACTTTATTCACCGTAATTATTTATTTAATTTTATTTTTGGATTTATCAGATAGTATTTTTAGTTTATCTGTTAGTATTTTTGGATTTATCTGACCAAGTTTAGATTTATAAAATTTATGATTTTTTAGGATTATCGATTTAGGTTTTGTTTGTCTTATAAATAGCGCATGTTATTGTTTTTAGTAGGCTTGATTAATATTGAAATATTAAATTTGGATTCGATTTAACTATTCGATTTAACAATCTTATTAGCCGATTGCAATCATTCTATTATAAATAGTTTCAAAAAAATATAATTTTTAAATAATTAGAATATTATAATTTTTTATAACTTATTCTATTAGAATCTATTTAATTAATATTATTATTATTATTATATTAAAAATACAAGCACTTAAAAAATAAGTGCATTTTGAATATAATCTTAGATACACCAAGCTCATTCTAAATTGAAAAAATGTCCAATCTCATTTTAAATATGTTTATTTAAATTTTAATTCCACAGCTGAAACCCATGATAATTCCTACGTCTGATCTATGAATTCTTTGCTTGCAAGGTATTGAAAAAAATATGATGATTTTATTAGTTAGGTAAAACTGCAGAATTGGGTGAAAGAGAGAGAAAAAAAATATGATCTGTGATTTTTTTTTATTTTTTTTTATTTTTTTAAGAATCTGTTCGGTGATTTAAAACTAAAAAGAAAAATATTTGGTGAGCATAGGGATCCATGAGTTGAATTCAAGAGATATCTTTTTCTTTTTTATTAATACTAATTAAAAAAAATAGAGAAATCTTGGTAATGAATAATCCAATGTGGTACACCACACTGGAGTGATCTAACACCGCCCACTAATCAAATAGCCAGCGTATATGAAAATGTTTAAAAATGGAGCGGATGGTTGATTTGTGAGTTGGTATCAAGCGATTATCCTTTGAGTTCGGTTTAATCCGGTCGATTCACGGTCCATTCGATTCGATGCTTGGATAGTGAATGCTCACATCTATCATTAAATGAGGAGAAAGTTGCGTATAAATTATGAGATCTATTAAATCTAGTAGACATGTTTTAAAGGCGTGAAAATTTCTTGGGTTAAAAACAGACAATATTTGCATTGTTTGGCCGATTTGTTATAAATTATATTATAGTCAATCCCTGACGATGTGTGGATCTGTTATGTTTGACCTCGTAAGGGGTGTTTGTTCGTTTAATTCATTAAACCCATGTCTACCGTCTATATGAGGAGAAAGGAGTGTTTGTCGTATCTTACATTAGATATAAGAGAAAATTCGCAACACTATATAAGTATAGACTTTTCTTAATTTAGTAATGTTTAAAACTATGAGGCTCGTAGGCAAAAAAAATGGCAAATATTTATTTATATGGTTTGGTCAAATCGTCACAAATAGAATCAAAGACAATTCTACAACCCGGTGTAGGTATGTTAGTTAAGCGTTGTTAGTTTGGCGCAATAATCGCTTCAGATATAATAAAACGTTACATGTGTTCACAATATGGAATTATTTGTTACATCTAGTAAAATAAGAAAAAGTTTATAAACAACCTCCTAAATGCATTCATACCGATTTCGTACTTAGCGTTTCTGCAGTAAAACCTTAAGACGGATAACGTGTCTATGTGTATTGAGCTTGGATCGGATCGTGAATCAATAACTTTTCGGACTGAATCTTACCTTTTCTTGATTCGGTTTATAATTGATCAAAATTAAACCATTCGGATTAGAACAGTAGCAATACAGCAGCAAGCAGAGGATCAATTTCCACTTCCTTGTACAATAAGGAAGCGGAAAGAAGAATAGTGGTGAAATAGTAGATGTGACTGTTTGCTTAAAATAACGTCCTAAATGAATGAGTAGAGCTTCACAGTTACGTAAAGAGAGAATAGTACAAAATTTTGTTGACGGGTCTTTTCTTATTCATTTTCTTGGCTGCCAAACAGCCTTTATGAAAGTGTAAGTCACGTGTCAAAATAGTAGATAATGATTCCACGTCAAAAAGACTCAGTGTCTGAAACCTACTTATTATGTCTACCTAATTCATTTAATTGCCTCCGTCTTCTTCGATTTTTTTTTAAGGTTGAGTTATAAAAAAAACTCGTTTTAATACGATAATTGTGATTTTATATTTTAAGATTTATGCAAATTAAAATTTTATTTAAAAAAATATAAATTTTAAGAAATAAAATAATCATCTCATTCTCATACGGGAATAAGCATTTTTTATAGCTGAATTTTTTATTTTTTTTATAATTAAATACTTTAATTACAATGATTTCACGTCATAATGACATAGTATCTATTAATCCTATTTATTATGTTATTTAATTCATTTCATTGTTCATCTTATCCTATTAATTTGTTTTTTTTTGGACTAAATGCTGGTAGTAAATTGTTATCATTAGACTCAAATCTAAGATTTTCACCTTCTTATAATTTTACCTATTTTAAACATTAAATGTTTTATCATATGTACTAAGTATAATGAACATTTTTTATTTTATAAGATTTTCATTAAAAAAAGTCGATTTCAATCTATATTTACGTATTACAATAGGGTGTCAACCAACAAAAAAAAACTTTGTAAGTCTTTTTTGACCCTTTAAAAAAAATTATATACTGCAACCTCAAATCCCAATAACAGTCAATATGTCTAAATGATAAATGTGATAATTTATGAATTATGTAATTTTTTTTTTAATTTAAGTTTTATAAGGTTTTTAATTAAAAAGTTAGTAATCATTTTTTAAGGTGTTCCACTGTTAAAAATTTTAGAATTTTTGAAATGTTTTCTAAATTTGATCAAATATCTATTTATTTATTATTAAAATACTTACCTTCAAAATGCAATTTAAATATTATTACAAAAAAAAATCTTATATATGTTAGATGTATTTTGTATTGTTTTATATTTGGTTAGTGATAAAAAAGTAAAATTTATTATTCAAAAAAAATTTAATACTAAAATGAAGAGAAATAAAAATATATATATATTTTCAATATTTGTTTTAAATTATATATATATATATATATATATATATATATATATATATATATATATATATATATATATATATATATATATATGTTGTACCTATCAATTTTAGGGTAAGTGCATGAACAGTACACATTCCCAAAAAGTAGTTTAAAACGAAGATAAACAATAGTATTATCACACATAAAAAAGATGGATGTCTATCACAAAACCCACGCATCTCGACAACATCTGGCTGTGGCTTTGTCTTTTCCCAATCAAAAAATAAAATCAATTAATCTAATTAAAAATAAATAAATATGTTTAGGTAGATCAAAATATAAGGGTTCTATAAAAATGTAAAAAAAAAAAAATCATAACAATTATTTAAAGTAGCAATCTGCCTGCAGAGCATGCCCCAATACGTGTTTAAGAAAAAAAATAACAAATCTTATTTTAATATTTTAATTTTTTAAGTGTAGTATTAATTATTATATTTGCATATATAATATTCTATAATGTGCATAAAGTTTAGTTAGGAATGGATAAGGACATTCATCGAGAAAATTGATAGTCCTCACCCTGTAATTTTGTTTAGTTCTTCATGAAATATATATGGTTCTTTATCCAAGGTTGACATGGTTGGGTTGATCCCCAGAACCTGACAAATTGTAGAAATAAGGAACCTGAGAGAGAGAAAGAGAGAGAGAGAGAGAGATTATATGAGAATTAGTAAGACAAGGGTGAAAAACCCCATACCTGCAAATCAAACCAACTGGTTTTGAAAGAAATCCAATGGATGGATAGAATCTGCTATAATACACACCCATCCAACAATCAAACCAACCAGCTCACAGATTCCAAGGACCTCATGTAAAGCCACAACTTCCGGATAATGGGCCTATAGTTTCAGATTTTATGCTGCAGCCAAAACACCAATTGCTTTTTAGGTGTTTCTTGTTTTTACTATAAGAGTTTGAAGCCTTAAGGGGTTCCATTTCTCATTTAGGTTTGTGGGTGTTTGTTTTGGAAGATGGGTATGATGGGAGAAGGCACCCTCAGGTTGTGATACCACATTGCTGCCTTGGTAGAGTGGGTTTTGCTCTGTACGAGTGGCTTCACGGTTTCTAAAGAATAAGAGTTATATCTGCTGATTCTGACGTGCAACAATGATATAGTGATAGTTTTGATTGAAGAAGAGGAGGAGGAGTATAGACCATGAGGATGTTGCTGTTAAATTATTGCTGAGATTCAGAAAGCAATCTCTGTTGGTGAGCTCTCTCTCCTCTCTCTGGCTTGAGATTCTTGAGATTTGTGGACGGGTTTGTTGATTTTATATTATTGATGTGTGATTATGATGATGATGATGATGATGATGATTATGATTATTATGATTATTATTATTATTATTATTTGTGGGCTTATCATATTTAAACTTGGGTTGATCTGTTTATTGTATTTCTTAATAGAGAACAAATTGTTTATTCTGCTTATTCTTGTGCATTCTGATTGTTTTTATGTACTTTGGTTCTTGATCTTTATGGAGATTTTCAGGGGGAAAGTTATCTATAATGATTCACCATGTTATTATTTTCTCACTGTTTTCCCCTTTTGGAATTTTTCAAATAGTATGCGTTTGTTTTTCATACAAAATTCTCAATCTTTTTCTTCTTTCTCTATTTCTATGGGGTTTCACATGTACTCATTTTCAGTTTTTAAACTTTGACAGAGTTAGTGAAAGAGAGACCTTTCAATTCATATATAGCTTGGTTTTGTAGAATTTTTATATGATTCAGATTTTTTTTTTTTTTTTTGTGGGGAATATGTTATTTATATTGGGAGTGATTGGTTTTGTCAGGAATCATAAAAATATTAATTTATTTCTTAAAATATAAGACATTATTTATTGGCCACTTCATTTTTTGTTCCTATAGTTTTGTTTGTCCTCTAGCTTCTGATCTATGATGCTTACTGGAAATTTTGAATTTACTAGATTTACCATTTTTTCCTTATTCCTCTGTTTTCCCCTTTTGAGAATTTTGGAATAGTGATGGATGTTTTGTTTGTTTCAAAGGAAAATTGTCATGTTGTGTTAAACTTTTACTTCCCTTTCTAAGAAGATCCTGTCTCACTTCCCTGGAACAAAAAGTATATAAAATTGAACATTAAGAACATATCTCTATACTAATGATGCAATTATACGCTAACCCGAAAAGTAGTAGTGTTTGTGTTATAATAATTCATCCTGGTCTAACAGTGGCATGTGAGTTGATCTCTTTCAATCTGTGAACTTGATCTTCTATGCCTTGATAGAACAAAGACAGATGTGACTTTCTATTCATTCCAATTATACATATATTCTTGAAATGGGCTCTTTAAATTTCAAAAACATCATATGTTTCAGGAGTTATGTTTTTCTTTTTTCGGTCTTTGAAGTTATTTGTCATAAAAAGTAAAAAAAAAAAATGTATATTTCACTTCCGGTCTTTTCTTGCAAATTACAACTTCTTGGTATCTCATGTTAGTTCTTGTGTAAATGCTTGATGTATGCTTTAGAAATATTAGCGCCATTGGTTTTATTTAATTGTTTTTCAATGTATAGAGTCAAAAATGCTTTTCTGATTATATTTGATCTTACTTTTTGATCTTTTGGTGTTTCAGGGGCAACCTCGTTTCTGTTTACCGAGTATAGGTACCTTGGCATCTTCATGGTTGTTTTTGCTGCCATCATTTTCCTCTTTCTCGGTTCAGTTAAGGGCTTCAGCACCAAAAGCGAGCCTTGCACCTATAACACAGGCAGTCTTTGTAAACCAGCCTTGGCAAATGCCCTCTTTAGCACTATTGCCTTCTTGCTTGGTGCTCTGACCTCTGTCTTCTCGGGTTTTCTTGGCATGAAGATTGCAACCTATGCCAATGCGCGAACAACTCTGGAAGCAAGGAAGAGAGAGGGCGTCGAAGGCATTACGTGGCACCGGCTCAGGTGCTGTGATGGGGTTCCTACTTGCTGCCAGTGGACTCTTGGTTCTCTATGTGTCAATCCATTTATTTAGTATCTACTATGGAGATGATTGGGAGGGACTTTATGAATCGATTACCGGTTATGGCCTTGGAGGCTCTTCAATGGCACTATTTGGAAGAGTTGGGGGTGGTATATACACAAAAGCAGCCGATGTTGGAGCTGACCTTGTTGGAAAAGTTGAACGAAATATCCCTGAGGATGATCCACGAAACCCAGCTGTAATTCCTGACATTCTTCTATCTTTTTCGAACTCTTCCTGTTTATACCTTTTCATTAGTTCTTCGTCAATCCAAAATATGCGGTCTAAGCATATAATCTAGTGTCATCAGGTCATAAGTGAGGCAAATCATAATTTTCTCCTTGCTGCAGTTTTCCACGAGCCAAACAGATTGCATACATGAACCATTTCTTCACTTTTAGTCAAATTTTCTACTTTTTTCAGGAATCTTAATCTATCCTGCAGAAATCGCCTATGGTTGTTCGCCCAACATGCATTGCTTTTTACCTCATTTGATGATTGGTTTGGTATTTTTCAGGTGATTGCTGACAATGTGGGTGACAATGTAGGAGACATTGCTGGGATGGGGTCCGACCTTTTCGGTTCTTATGCTGAATCATCCTGTGCTGCTCTCTTTGTTGCATCAATATCATCCTTTGGTATCAGTCATGACTACACAGCCATGTCTTATCCTTTGATTATAAGTTCGATGGGGATTGTTGTTTGCTTGGCTACGACACTTTTTGCCACTGATTTTGTTGAGATTAAGAATGTAAGCGAGATCGAACCATCCTTGAAGAGACAACTTCTCATCTCGACTATTCTGATGACTGCTGGGATTGCCATAGTTAGCTTCTTGGCTCTACCATCAGAGTTCACTCTCTTTAACTTTGGGGCTTTTGAAGAAAGGTGGCTGGGACAGGCAGTAAACTCTTCTTCCCTTCACACCCTCCTGAAGTATTATCCATTTTCCTTCATTATTTAAAAATTGTCGATTTAATTCTATGCAAACTACAGGCATCTCTTCTTCTGTGTATCGATTGGCTTGTGGGCTGGACTCGTTATTGGATATACAACCGAGTATTATACCAGCAATGCTTACAGGTGAATTATACTTTTTCGCAATTATATTTACAGTATATGACTGGTTATAGAGATATGAATCAGTCCTTACAATTGTGGTTTTTAATGTTGCAGTCCAGTGCAGGATGTGGCGGATTCTTGCAGGACGGGGGCTGCAACGAATGTGATCTTCGGGTTGGCTCTGGGATACAAGTCTGTCATCATTCCAATGTGCATTTCATTGCTATCTATGGAGTTTCGGCGCCGGCTGCCATGTATGGAATTGCAGTGGCAGCTTTGGGAATGCTCAGCACGATCGCAACTGGGCTTGCCATTGATGCTTATGGCCCCATAAGTGACAATGCTGGTGGTATTGCTGAAATGGCCGGAATGAGCCTGCCTGAGATTCTGTCAGGCGGGTCTCTGGATGCTGCTGGGCTCTGACTGCATCGTGGCAAGGTAATTCTGTTCATTTGCTGTTGGCTTGGTTATCCAATCTGCTTAAGCTTATGGATTTGTTGTTGAATTTGCTAAACCATTTACATGTTAAACGCATGATATTCATATTAAGCGCCGTCATTAAGTTGAGCTTTAGAAGAGTTGGTCATTTAACGTGGTGTCGGAGCCTAGGTTTGGCGCTTTCTGCGATTTATTCCCCATTTATTGATTTGAAAGTCGCGAAAGACTATTTGGTTTGTTGACTCTCTGTATGCGGGTATGGAGTGCGCGCGTAAAGGAGTGTGTAAAGGCCTGTATTTTATATTAAACTCAAAATCTAAAGTTTGAACTTTTAAGAGAGTTAAGTCGTTAACGATATATTACGGCGGTTGTTCGGGGTTTTGCTGTGGATGTTTACTCTTGTTTCTCGGCTTTGTTTGGTGCCTTTGTGGCGAGAAGCGGGGATCGAAGGCCGATTGATGTCTTGACTCCGAGGTATTCATTGGGTTGATGGTCGAGGCCATGCTCCGTCGCAGTTCTCGTGCCAGCGATGAAGGCGTGGGAAGTCGCGACTCACGAAGATGGTTGAAGAAGTGGGCGCCGGGTTCAACATATTCCGACCTTTGGAAGGAAGAGCAAAGCCAGACTATGCAACCTGTGTCAAGATCTCTCACGATGCTTCTCTCGGAGATAGTCCCACAGTTACCTGGTCATGCCTCCCACTCATCGTGAGGGAACTCTTTTTGGAGTGAGAACCCTTCTTGGGGTTCTTCTTGGGTTCCCTCATTTCCGTTGTGGTACCTTTCGCAACTTGTTGCAAATATCTATAAATGTCAACGCCCATACCGAGTTAGGAGGAAAAGGATTCACAACAGCATATAAGTATAGACTCTTTTTAACCTGCAATAGACAGATTTAAAAGCCAGATGGCGGCCCAAGTAGGTCTAAATAGATTATGTCTACAAGTGAGGTGTAGGTGTTCTACGTCGTAATAAAGCTAATCTATCTTTAATGTAAGGGACTTGTTTGACCCCTTATTAAAAAAGGTGTTTTATTTATTTTGGTTTTAAACCCCCAATCCCAATCCCTTAGAGGGTATTTATTACATCCCACATTGGTTATGATATAGGACAGTTATAGTAGAGTCTAAACGGACAATATCTACTTAGTTAGATGCAGGTCATTACAACATCTGAATTCCTAGTATCCTCAGTTCATCATTGAGTGTTAACAACACATCATATCATCCATTCTTCTTACTTGGTCTTGGATATCTGATGCTACACATCCCACATTGGCTATAACAGTGAAAGTTCGCATACGTTCAACCGCTAGGGGAATACTTGCATAGCGGACAATACTACGCGTAGTTAGATCTTTGGTGATTCTGACATCTTGCATTCCTAGTATACTCAGTTCATCATTGAGCGTGTTACACATCGTATCATCCATTCTTCTTACCAGGTCTTGGATATCGATCTTTACACATCCCACATTAGCTATGACTTGAAAGTTCTACTTATACCACGTTTAAAACCATATGACGTGGCTCATGGACGATATACCATGGTTAGATGCGGGTGATTACAACATCCGAATTCTTAGTATCCTCGGTTCATCATTGAGTGTGTTACACATTGTATCATCCATTCTTCTTACTGGGTCTTGGATATCTGATGCTACACATCCTCCATTGGCTATGACTTGAAAGTTCTAGCATACGTTTTAAGGCGCAGGGAACCGCCAGGCCTAAATGGACAATACTCATAGTTAGATCTTTGGTGATTACAACATCTTGCATTCCTGGTATCTCAGGTTCATGTTCAGTGTGTTACACATCCTTATCATCCATTCTTCTTTGCGGGTCTTGGATATCTTGCTACATCCCGCATTTGGCTATGACTTGAAAGTTCTAGCATACACGTTTTAAAACCATGAGAGACCCTTGGCTAAGCGGACGATATCGCCAGTTGAATCTTTGGTGATTACAACATCCGAATTATTAGTATCCTCGGTTCATCATTGAGTGTGTTACACATCATATCATCCATTCTTCTTATTGGGTCTTGGATATCTTATGCTACACATCCCGCATTGGCTATGACTTGAAAGTTCTAGCAAATACGTTTTAAAACCATGAGAAACCTTGAGCCTAAACGGACAATATCCACATAGTTGGATGCTGGTGATTACAACATCTGAATTCTTAGTATCCTCGGTTCATCATTGAGTGTGTTACACATATCATCCATTCTTCTTATTGGGTCTTGGATATTTGATGCTACACATCTCACATTGGCTATGACTTGAAAGTTCTAGCATACACGTTTTAAAACAAAGCAGAGACCCTTGAGCTTAAGCGGACGTATCATGGATTATAGATCTGGTGATTACAACATGCGTGATTCTTAGTAATCCTCGGTTCATCATTGAGTGTGTTACACATCCTTATCATTCATTCTTCTTTCTTCTTGGAGTCTTGAATGCTCGGATGCTCCCATCCCACATTATTTCTGACTTGAAAGTTCTAGCATACGTTTAAAACCATGAGGGCAGCCAGGCCTAAACGGACAATATTCACATGGTTAGATGCGGGTGATTACAACATCTGAATTCTTAGTATCCTCGGTTCATCATTGAGTGTGTTACACATCATATCATCCATTCTTCTTATTGGGTCTTGGATATCGGATGCTACACATCCCACATTGGCTATGACTTGAAAGTTCTAGCATACACGTTTTAAAACCATGAGAGACCCTTGAGCTTAAACGGACAATATCCACATGGTTAGATGCGGGTGATTACAACATCTGAATTCTTAGTATCCTCGATTCATCATTGAGTGTGTTACACATCATATCATCCATTCTTCTTATTGGGTCTTGGATGTCGGATCTTCTGCATCAAAAATTGTTATGACTTGAAGGATTACAGCGTACACGTTTTAAAACCAGCCAGAGACCCTTGAAACCCAAAGCGGACAATATCCACATAGTTAGATGCAGGTGATTACAACATCTGAATTCTTAGTATCCTCGGTTCATCATTGAGTGTGTTACACATCATATCATTCATTCTTCTTTCTTACTGGGTCTTGGATATCGGATGCTACACATCCCACATTGGCTATGACTTGAAAGTTCCCAGCATACGTTTTAAAGCATGAGAGACCCTTGAGCACAAGCGGACCCAGTATTGTCAGCATAGTTAGATGCGGGTGATTACAACATCTGAATTCTTAGTATCCTCGGTTCATCATTGAGTGTGTTACACATCATATCATCCATTCTTCTTACTGGATCTTGGATATCCGATGCTACACATCCCCCATTGGCTATGACTTGAAAGTTCTAGCATACACGTTTTCGCGTGAAGACCCTTGAGCCTAAACGGACAATATCCACATAGTTAGATGCGGGTGATTACAACATCTGAATTCTTAGTATCCTCGGTTCATCATTGAGTGTGTTACACATTGTATCATCCATTCTTCTTACCGGGTCTTGGATATCGAATGCTACACGTCCCACATTTGCTATGACTTGAAAGTTCTAGCATACACGTTTTAAAACCATGAGAGACCCTTGAGCCTAAACGGACAATATCCACATAGTTAGATGCGGGTGATTACAACGCATACGATTCTTAACGTATCCGCAGTTCATCATTTGAGTGTGTTACGTTGTATCCGATTCTAACCTTACCAAGTTAACTGGATATCAGATGCTACCGTCCCACATTTGCTATGACTTGAAAGTTCTAGCATGCGTTTTAAGGCATGAAACCTTGAGCCTAAACGGACAATATCCACATAGTTAGATGCTGGTGATTACAACATTCGAATTATTAGTATCCTCGGTTCATCATTGAGTGTGTTACACATCATATCATCCATTCTTCTTATTGGGTCTTGGATATCTTATGCTACATCCGCGTGGCTGCTGGCGAAGTTCCGCCGTACGGTTTTAAAACCATAGAAACCTTGGCCTGTAGACGATATCACATAGTTGAATCTTTGCAGTGATTACAACATACGAATTCTTAGTATCTCAGAGTTCCATGTTGATTATATTACACATATCATCCATTCTTCTTATTGGGTCTTGGATATTTGATGCTACACATCCCACATTGGCTATGACTTGAAAGTTCTAGCATACACGTTTTAAAACCATGAGAGACCCTTGAGCCTAAATGGACAATACTCACATAGTTAGATGCTGGTGATTACAACATCTGCATTCCTAGTATCCTCAGTTCATCATTGAGTGTGTTACACATCATATCATCCATTCTTCTTACTAGGTCTTGGATATCTGATGCTACACATCCCACATTGGCTATGACTTGAAAGTTCTAGCATACACGTTTTAAAACCATGAGAGACCCTTGAGCCTAAACGGACAATACTCACATAGTTAGATGCTGGTGATTACAACATCTGCATTCCTAGTTTCCTCAGTTCATCATTGAGTGTGTTGCACATCATATCATCCATTCTTCTCCTCAGAGTCTTGGATATGCGATGCTACATCCCACATTAGCTATATGACTTAGAAGTTCCTAGCATGCGTTTAAATGTGACAGAGACGCCAGGCTGCTTCAGACGATATCCATGGATTAGATGCGGGTGATTACAACATCTGAATTCTTAAATCTCAGTTCATCATTAGGTGTGTTACACATTGTATCATCCATTCTTTAACTTCACGGGTCTTGGATATACGTGCTACATCCTCCATTGGCTATGACTTGAAGTTCACAGCATGCGTTTTAAGGCATGAGAGACCCTTGAATTTCTGAAATGGACAATACTCACATAGTTAGATCTTTATTGATTAGCATACATTCCTAGTATCCTCAGTTCATCATTGAGTGTGTTACACATCATATCATCCATTCTTCTTACTAGGTCTTGGATATCGATCTTTCGCATCCACATTAGCTATGACTTGAAAGTTCTAGCATACACGTTTTAAAACCATGAGAGACCCTTGAGCCTAAACGGACAATATCCACATAGTTAGATCTTGAGGTGATTACAACATCTGAATTCTTAGTATCCTCGGTTCAAATGTCACGTGGTGTACGTACATCATATCATCCATTCTTCTTACTGGATCTTGGATATCCGATGCTACCGCCCACGTAGCTATGACTTGAAAGTTACAGCGTCTGTTTTCTGAAACAGCGAGACCGCGGGCTAATGAATGATACTCTACTTAGTTAGATGCAGGTCATTATAACATCTTAATTCCTAGTATCCTCGGTTCATCATTGAGTGTGTTACACATCATATTGTCCATTCTTCTTACTGGATCTTGGATATCGATGATTCTTCCTCCATCTTGTTCATTTTTCAGGTTGCGATTTCAGCTTCCAACACCGGTGGGGCATGGGATAATGCAAAGAAATACATAGAGGTAAGATACTGATCCTTAGCTCAAGCTAACTATGACATTCTTTCAAAGCCGGGTGTATAATCCTGGAAGCTCTGGTCCGTGAGCGGTGCTTCGACCACGCCCAGGGCGCTCGGCCCCGAAAGTCCGACCCGCACAAGGCTGCCGTGATCGGTGACACCATCGGAGATCCCCTCAAGGACACCTCCGGCCCTTCGCTCAACATCCTGATCAAGCTCATGGCTGTCGAGTCCTTAGTCTTTGCTCCATTCTTCGCAACTCATGGCGGTCTTCTGTTCAAATTCCTGCAGAAACTTTTGGTTCCGTTTCTCCGGTGAAGTTGGATCAGCTACAGTAGCGGAGTGAAATACAGTAATATTGCCCCAGTCTTCTCCTGTAATTTTGCCCAGCTCTAAAATTGTAAATCTCACTACTGGGACAAACAAGGTTGGGGGGAACACGGCTTAATTAGCGATAATCCACAATTTTACGTCCAATAAATAAGTTTTTGTTCATGTATCTAGTGTATAGATTTTGATATTAGCTCTCTAAGTTTTTTCTTAATGGAATCAGTCACAGTTGTTCATGGTGGTTTCATCTTCTTCTGCTAGATAATTCCTCTGTGAATGAGCATCTTTTTCTTGTATTCTCACAGAGCTTTGGGAAAATTGTGGGATAAGGATGTTTTTTAAAAGCAATAGGTTAATGCATGCATGGTAATGTTTTTGAAAACAGTTTTTAAAAAATGGTTTTTGAAATTAATTCTTAAAACAGTTGTAAATTATTTTTAAAAATAATGAAAAGACTTGTACCTAGATTGGTCATTTGAACATTTTTTAAAGTTGCTTCTAAATTACAAATTGTATTTTGTTTTTTCTTTTGTTTTAAGAGATGAAAACTACTTACAAGAAGTTTTATGTACGATTTCTCTTACAAAGGTGAAATTTTGCATTCTTGTTGATTCATCTTCATTTCTTATTTAGGTTTTGTTTGGAATCCATAAAGTATTAAGAAAAGAAAATAGTGAGGAAAATAAAAAGGGAAAATGAAAAATAGTGAGGAAATAAAAGAAAAGTGAAAGAAAATTTTTGAAGAAGAATTTATATTTAATAAATTAATTCTATTTTATTTAAAATTATTTTATTCGTTTTCTCTATTATATATAGGATTAAGGGAGATTTAAAAATCGTAAATTTTGAATAATTTTAATTCTCTTATTTTAACATATTTTAGCTAGTGAAAATAAACGCCCAAGAGAAAATAATTTTTATTCTTAAGTATTTTTTTATTTTTCTAATACTTTTCGGGTTCCAAAGAGAAGCCTTATATTTGTGGTCAATTATCATTGATGTTTATGCATGATTTGTTTCTTTAAAGCCAATAGATTAATTTATTGAATACCTTTTAAGCCATTTTATCGAAGGCATTGGCTTAACGGAAATACAAAACCATGATTGGTTTGTAGGAAATCGTGTGTGTCGTACAGCCTTGAACCAAATAATAATGGGTGAAAAGTTGGGTTGTAACCAAATAATAATGGGTGAAAAGTTGGGTTGTTACAAATGGTATGAAAGTTTAATTTAGTAAAATCAAACCGGCTAATGAAAATCGTGTATGCGCTATAACCCTGAATAATACAATATTAGGTGAAGAGTTTGGTTGTGAAATCCTCGTACTTTTAAAATTTAGTTAAAATATATTATTTACTTTGATTTAATACTTGAAGTTATTTTTAATTATAAATCATTTTATTATTACTGTATAATATCGAATTCTCTAACCATCTTCATATTTTTCAAGTTGGAACAAATTCTCGAAAATTGGTTCTCATCAAATAAAATTTCAAAATCGAAACCATTAGAAAAACAAAAAACAGTTTTAAAAAATCACATGCCTAGATTGTTTTTTCTTCTGTTTTATTATCAAAATCTTATATATCATATATCAATCCCTTTGTGATTATGATTTGACTTCCATACCCATAAATTTTACTTTTCAATAAATAAATAAAAAAAAAAAAAAAAGCCTTGCTTTTCCTAAGCATGTGTTGTAGCTTTCAAATTAAGCATAAAGAAAGGGCATATGAGTAGATAAAAAACAAAGTGGATAAAGCCACATCCTAAAAATCATTACCAAATACAAGAATGGTCATTGTTGTCCCATTCCCCCACATTGTTTCATTATCAACTTGAATACAATAGACTTCTAGATTAAGCATCCCACAACCTTTACTATATATAATTAGTGCCGACCCAAATTCTTTTTTTTTTCTTTACCACCTTCATTTATCTTATTCTATGGACTTTAATGCCTCTCTCTCTCTCTCTCTCTCTCTCTCCATATAGAGAGAGATTATTTATTTGTCTAATGATCTTTATTTCTTTAAATTATTATGATTATGTGTCCTTAATGCCGCACTAAACTAGTAAAATGATGAAAAAATGTTATGAGATATCTATCTTAGGCTATAATCATTGTAAAAGTAGAATATTCTGCGCGATTGCAAGGCTATAATTAAATTTATGGTCGACGACGGAGTTAATTTGAGCCCACATTGGGTCGGGTGTCGTAGCTATTTTTAAGCAAATAAAATAGCAATCAAGCGTCCCTAATTTGAGAGGTGATATTATACTTATATTTGATCGATAAAATAACAGCTTTGCGGCACACGACCTATGTTCAAATGGATTGAGCTCAAATCGTTAGCTCTAACTAGAATCCCCCCCTCTCTCTCTATATATATAGAGAGAGATTATTTGTCTAATCATCTTCATTTCTTTAATTTATTAGCAAATTTATATGTCATGTGCACTAAACTAGCAGAAATGATGGAAAAGTATTATGAGATATCTATCTTATTTATAATCATTGTAAAAGCAGAATATTACAATGATTACCAAAAGCTATAATCGGAAATTTGCTTGATTGAGACGAGCGGGTTGGGTGAGCGCATTAGGTGGTCAATGTTGAGCTCTATTGCACTTAAGCGATAAGCCTTGTCGAGCCCATCTAATTTGAGGGAATTTAAATGTTACCTTATATTTAGGTCAATAAAATAGCATTGGCCCTGTACTGTGTTCGAATGGATCGAGCTCAAATTGTTAAAAATTTCATTCAGAATCTCTCTCTCTCTATATATATAGAAATTATTTCTAATATTCATTTCTTTAAATTATTATGATTATGTGTTCTTAATGCCGCACTAAACTAGTAAAATGATGAAAAAATGTTATGAGATATCTATCTTAGGCTATAATCATTGTAAAAACAGAATATTACAACGATTCTCAAGCTATAATTAGAGCTAGCAATTCAAACCGGCGGGTCGGACCTAGCCCACATCGGGTAGGGTCAACGTTAGCTCTATTTTTTTTTGAGTCAATAAAATAAGCGTTCGAGCGCCTGAATGGTGGGAGTTCAGAATTGCCTTATATTTTAGTCGATAAAACGCTTAACCATTTGTCCCCATTGTGTTCGAATGGATCGAGCTCAAATTGTTAGCTCTAACTAGAATCTCCCTCCCTCTCTCTCTATATATATAGAGAGAGAGGTTATCTGTCTAATCATCTTCATTTCTTTAAATTATTATGATTATGTGTCCTTAAGGCCGTACTCAATTAATAAAACGATGAAAAGAGGTTATGAGATATCTATCTTCGGCTATAATCTTCGTAAAAACATAATATTTAAACGATTCCCAAGCTAGAATTAGAGTTAGCAATTCAGACGTGCGGGTCGAATCGAGCCCACATCGGGTCGGGTCAAGTTAAACCCTATTTTTTTTGGCCGATAAAATAGCAATCAGCATTACCTAATTTGAGATAAATAAATTGCCTTATATTTAAGTCAATATGCACCTAGCCTAACCCAATAATGTTCGAATGGTTAGACTCAATTACTTAACTCTAAGCCCAGAATGTATACTATACTGTATATAGAGATTATTTGTCTAATCATCTTCATTTCCTTAAATTATTATGATTATGTGTCCTTAAGGCCGCACTCAACTAGTAAAATGATGAAAAAAGGTTATGAGAGATCTTAGGCTATAATCATCTTAAAAACATAATATTACAACGATTAAATTTAGAATTAAGAGTACTTGGTCGGACGAGTGGTCGGTGGGCGTCGGGTCCCGGTCGATGTTGGGCACTATTTTTTTAATTTAATAAAATAGCAGTCAGACATCCTAATTGAGGGAGTTAAATTGTCTTATATTTCAATTAAATCTAAAATAACGTGTAGGGCTCAAATTGTTAGCTCCCCAACAAATTCCCTCTATCTATATATATATATAGAGAGAAAGATATTTAATAAAATATGCTATATTTAACTTTAATTTATTTTGTATGTCTTTTGAGCGCTCAATGTAAAAAGAGTAGGATGAATTTATGGAAATCATCAGCAAATCGTGTAATAACATAATATTACAAGGCTAGAATCCTCGAGAAGTATTGTAATAAATGCCATTCTTTAAATTATTATGATTTTGTATTCTTAAGGGCATCAGTAAGTGGTAAAAGGGGTTATAGGAAATTGTTTCAAATTCATGTAAAAACATAATATGCAAAGTGAATAGGTGAAAAAAAATAATATGATTATGTTTGGTTTTAGAAATTTTAAAGGAAAATGTAAAGGAAAGAAAATAGGGAGGAAAAATAGAAAAAAAATAAAAAATAAAGAAGAATATAAATAAAGTTAAATAAAATGTATTATATTTACTTCTTACTTCATAACTAATTTTGTTTATTTTAAATCATTAATACAGATATTAAATAATTAAAGAATATAAATTTCAAAATAATTTTATTTATATTTTGATTTTAAATTTTCATGCAACAACTAAATATAGAAAGGCATTTATTTTCCATATTACTTATTTTCATATTATTTTTAGAAACCAATCTACCAATATGTTAGATGTTTTCCACTTAAATGCTATTTACTAATATTTATTATATTACAAATTTGTTTGAATTTGCTTAATTTATAAGATAATTTGATTGAAAACACGAGGGAAAAAGTAGAATGTCTTAAAAATTAAAGTAAAACCTGAAATTGTAAAAATTATTATTAAATTAAGATTTTAAATATAAATAAAAACCATACTATTTAAAGGTTGGCGTAAAGGACTAAAGTAAAATAAAATACTATAACAATATAATATAAAGTGATTAGAAAAAAAAGGGATAAAACTATAAAGTATTTCAATTAAGCAAGGACTTGGTCTTAAAAAAACAAAATTATAAATAAATGCAAAATTATTGGGTCAAACCTTAGATAATGTGCACTTAATTCCTTTCCAAATTTTTATCCGGATTTTAAATTCTTTGGCCTTTAATTTTATGGAAATTCTTTTGAATAATAGCATAAAAATTATTATTATTATTATTATTATTATTATATTTTTTTTGAAAGAAAAAGGAAATTATTATATTTGAAAAATATGGATACCGTCCAATAAAATCTGCCTAATCCTCATTAAAAAGGTTAAAGTCCAAAATGCCCAGACCCGTACTTTCATCATTTTGGTGACAATTTCCATAAAAGTGGAGGGTGTTACCGTAATTTTATTCACTATTTGTCTACTCTTTAGCCTTCTCGTTCGTGTATTATCCAATAGCCATCACCCACGTCATTTCAATGACAAGTTTATACGACGTGGCAGTTCTTTATTCGTCCACGTCATCTCACTCTTAGTCCACGTCATTGGAAACTCGCCACGAAGGAAAATTACCCCGGGGTAAGCCAAATTATTACCGTCTGTAAAATCGGGGGGAGAGGTTCACTATATAAGCCCTCCACATCAGAAGACAAACACACCGCTTCTCTCCCTCTAGCCATGGCGATTCGGGGAAGAAACCCTAACCTCGGCGCTCTCTCTCTAGCTCTCTTCTCTCTCCTCTGCATCAGCTTTACGCGAAAAGTCTTTATTCGGGCGATTTGATGGCCACGTGCTCGCGCCAGATCCTGTTGTTTGAGTTGAATTGAGGATGAGTGTAGTGTGATCTGCGATCAGGTCGGTTTGTCAATTTTCGTTTCTCGATCTGATGGTTTTGGATCATTGTGTGAATGTTAATGTAGGATTCGAATTTTTTTTCAATGGAACTGCGTTTGATGTTTAGATTGTGGAAATTCTAGTGGTTTTTGATTGATTTTTCGATCTCGTTGCGGGGGAGTTAGTGGCATTTGTCAGTGCATTTCTGTCTTGAGAAATTTAAAGTACTTGATTTGTTTATTAGGTTGTGTATCGTCTTATTTTTGTTCTGGAAATGATAGTGGTCTTGTTGTTTGGTTTCTGAGAAAATGGAGGGAAAAGAAGACCAGTAAAAATCTGGATCTATGAGAACATATAATCTGTAGAAGATTTAGTTTTGTCCGATCTACGGTAACGAGATGTTTAAGATTACGACTTTTATTGTTTTATCTGGTCCATCTAGTGATAAACGAGTGCTTTTTACATGTAGATATTTGAACCCAATTTAATGTTATTGGAAACACTTTTGTAAATGTGGTTGTTATATATACCGATACATTTCTTAGCCTGCAGTTGTTTCTTGTTTCCATTTCTAAATTAATATGTTATCTATTTTGGAATATTTTAGATGGATGGGAGAATCGGTGGGTTAAATCTGAATGGAAGAAAGATGAGAACATAGCTGGAGAATGGAACTACACCT
>JAEQBH010002460.1:0-147389 GCA_016808115.1 Tetrastigma voinierianum | reverse complement strand
GAGAAAAAAAGTGGAAGGAAATAAAATTCGATAGGAAAATAAAAATAGGTATAAACTTAATAAATTAATTATATATATTTATTCAAGCTTATTTTCATTTGTTTATCTCTATTATATAAAGAATAAGAAATTTCAAAAATATATATCAAATTATGATTATATTTGATTTTCTTTTATATTTTTCACATTGAAATTAAAGTTTCCATGCAGAAATTATTTTTCTTAGTTTTTTCTTTCCTATATTTTTCGGGTTCAAACAGCCCGAAGAATTTGAAAAATAGTATTATAAACTTTTTACTTAAAATAGAATATCATAGTAACTCTATCCAAATATAACATTCTATTTTGTATTCTACATATTCGACAAATTCAAAGATCAAATATATAAAGGGATAATAGTTTAAAGGACAAATTCAAAACTTATTTGCAAATCACATTATTTTTTTAAATCTAAAAGGATGTACAAAAGATAGCATTTCAGAAAAAATCTTCACTAAGGATATAGTTATAATTGGGGTGTAATCGAAATGAGCTAATCGACATGTTGTCAAACACTAACCCCAATTCGATAAAAACTCAAAGCTCATACTAGGACTCAAACTCGATCAAACTTCTTCTTTCCAGATGTTCGAAACTCAACTAGAAATAGTCGAAGTACTCAAACTCACCAACAAAACTTGAATCAATTAAAATTAATAAATACTATACTGACTCGATTAAATCGACTGAGTTCGACTCCAATCAATAAAACATCAAAGCTCAATTAAATTAACAAGCATCTCGAATTGGGTATTGTGATACTCGAACTCGACTCGACACAAACTACTGAACCCACTTCGAACTCCTGAGTCAAATCTTGAGTATTCTAAGCATCGTTCGGAAAGTAGCTACTCTTTTATTTTTACACCCCTAGGTTATAATTTGATGGATGGAGAGAGAATGCCCCGCTATCATGTAGGGATTTATTCATGACTTTCACAAGATTTTAATTTAAAAGTGACATTTTCTAGATGACTCTTGCAAGAGATTAGTTTTACAAATAACGTTTGGATTTGTCTATTTTAAACCAACTTTCTCATAGACAAAGACCGAAGTTTCACAAATAAAAGCTCATATTAAGAACACAAAGAAAATGTGTACATAATTTCGGGAAGGCTATCATGCTTCAAAAAAAAAAAAAAAAAAAGCCTTTACAGAGATGTGGAACATATGTAACATCAAGTAGAATGTTATGTTTTACATTAAGGTGATTGTAATTTTATTTATTAAAGAAGTTTATATCGTATATATATATATATATATATATATATATATATATATATATATATATATATATATATATATATGGACTTATCTTGCGTATTTAATAAGTAAACTCAACATAGATTTATTTAAGGTCAAAGTGATATGAAATCTTACACAATTGTTGAATTCAATGACACAATAATAAAAATATGAAAAAGAAAAACACCATATTTATACGAAAACCCTTAATGAAAAACTATAGACAAAGGAGAAAACTTCACCATGAATATAAGAATAATTACAAATTACAATGTGTAATAGAGAAATAACCCTAGTATATATGTTGATAAGGATAAAAATACTCGAACAATATGTAAAGCGCGTAGCGTAAAAGAAGAAAGGCAAGTTCAAAGATTCTACTGAGGAGCTACCACCGGTAGCTAAAGACTTCACGCCCATGATGAGTTCCTGGGAGGTATGCTTCATACCAATCGTACTAAGGCCACACTACCATCCAAACACACCTTTAACGTGATTTTCCCATGCAATTTGGTCAGGCAATATGGCCATACAAAGGCTATTATCACTCCAACGTAGAGAACTCATGGAGTTCATCGCCTTCCTAGAGTAGAGAGGAGCACTATGTAGACTTGACCAATGTAAAGGTAAATTCCATATATGCCCCCAGCATCATATTTTTTGCTTTTTTTTTTTTTGTCAAACTTGTTTTTATTGTTTTGGTTTTGGAAACAATTACCAAACTTGTTTTTGAGTTTGAGATCTCTTCTTCCGCTTTCAGTACTCAAGAACTAATCATTGCGCTTATTTGAGAACAAGAAAATCATATTTTCTAGACATCATATATTTTTCTTTCTTTTTGTTGTCAAACTATTTTGGTAACAATTACCAAACTTGTTTTGAGTTTGAGATCATTCCTCTTGCTTTCTCAAGATTCAAGAACAAATCATTCCCCCTATATATATACTTATCATTAAGGTTGTTTCTCGCTTTTCTACAGATGCGAGATTTACATCATCCATCGCTTCACAAACAAGCCCTCTGCAGTTCATTAATTCAGGAAACCTGAAATTTGAGTCTGATTATTTATTATTTTTCTTCAAAATGAAATGTAATCTTGCAATTCCTTGTCGGGACGGTACAAACAAAACCCAGATTTTTCTCTCTAGACCTCGCATGACCTAAACTAATCACGCCATTAGAATCATCTCGCGAAATCAGTAGAATCAAAACAAATCCACGCCGACCGAGACAAATGGATTTTTACTTATTTCTCGAGGCTTCCGACGAGCCACACCGGGGTGACACGTGGAACCTGAGGAGCAGGCCACATGGCACTGTGGATTTGGGAACACTTGGCACCTAAATGGCCAAGCGGTCACTCCTAGAATGCATGCAAATTATGGAAGCAGTTGGTGCATGGCTTGGCATGGGTGACACTTGCCATGGCTTGTACCAAAGCCAAGCACCATGAGAATTGGTCTTGTGTAGTGAGAAATCAGAACTGAAGGGGTTCTTCCGCTGGTTAGATCAGTCCTAGAGAGGAAGAGAGGAAAATCATAAAAGAGAGAAGAGAAGGAAGCAAAGGGATACTAGAAAAAAAGGAAGAAAAGGAAGGAGAGAAAGGAGGAGGAGCTACAAATCCTCCATTGTTGCATAGTTTGAGGACCTAAATTTGATCCCACACACTACAAGAGTGAGGGATCTTTCCTTCTTGGTTATTTTTGTTTGGGCCATGGAAATGGCATTTGGTTGAGTTTGCTATGTGATTGTTTGAATGAATGTAACATGCTGAATTTGTGATGTTGTCCATGCTGAATTTTCTGGGTATTAAGACTGAATTTGTAGATAAGTTGTACTTGCTGAATTTTCTGGGTTTGGAAGATCAAACTCCTTGTGATGTTGTACATGTTGTTTTTTTTTTGATTTTAGACTGAAAACTCAGGTTTCTTCTATGTATTATTGTATGCAGCTGACTAAATATGCAGAATGTTCTTGGGTTTTGTGGATCAAAGAAATCCAATTTGGTGTGTATTATTGTATGAATGAAAAACATGCAGAATTTCCTGGGTTTTCATGCATGACTAACATGTAGAATCTTTTGGGTTTTTAGATCAAAGAAAACTCAGTTTGGGGTATTATTGTATGCATGAAAAACATGCAGAATCCTCGGCATCCATGCAGAATGTTTTAAGCCAGATCAAAGAAAACTCAGTTTGGTGTATTACGTACGCATGACTAACATGCAGAATGTTCTGGGTTTTTAGACTGAAGAAATTCAGTTTGGTGTATTATTGTATGCACATGAAAACATGCCGAATTTCCCGCCATGCATGACTTTACATGTTGAATCTTTTGGGTTTTTAGATCAAAGAAAAATCAGTTTGGTGTATCATTGCTTGCATGGTTAACATGCAGAATTTTTCTGGGTTCTTAGACCTAAAGAAAATCAGTTTGGTGTATCATTGCTTGCATGGTTAACATGCAGGATTTTCCTGGCTTTAGCCCCGGGTTGTTTAGGCCATAACTTTTCCTCGTCCGAACTCCGACGGTGTTCTTGGACTCATAAGTTCATGGAGTCCTAATCTAGCCATGTCATCTGAAGAAATAGGTGCTCATCTGTGCCGAAAACTGAGTAAATTACATCACATGGGTGTTTCAAAACATTGGGTTGTAATGTGTTGTGTTGAACATGGCCTTTCTCTCTTGGCAGCGTAGCGTAATTATATGATCGTATAATCGTGTCTCAAATTGGGAATATGAGTTATGGCACATTTTGCCTGGCAATGGTGGGAAATTATGTTAATACATGCTTGAAGATGTGTTGATATGAATGAACTCGAATGATAGAAAAGATGTAGAGCATGCTTATGTGATGTACCGATTTGAATGTGGAATATTGTAATATGACCGCATGTTTGTTGATGTTGAACTGAATATATGAAATGTTCTATGCATTAGACATGAGTGTTCATAGCACACACTAAAGTGTGCACGGTGTAGAATGTCCATGTAGAGGTTCCTATACATTGGTCATGGGTTTGAGTGCAAAGGACACAAATTCGCTTAGACAGTGCGGTGTAACACCACACATTATATGAGAGTACGTACACCTGCATCGATTTGGCATCGTTATTGGTGTTGAATCGTGTGGGCTTGGAATGGGACTAAGTCCAATTGAGTTCCAACAGCGTTAAACGAAACGAAAAATGAAATGTGTCGGCGTAGCAAGTAGGGGAGGCAGATACTCCCCTCGTGTGAAAAGCCCGAAAACTGTTAGACAAGATATCCACGGTGAAAGACCGAAAAATGCCTGAGAGGGTGTAAGAGACCCGCGGTGAGACTCCAAAAAGTTCTGTTGCCCAAAAAGACACGAAACGCATTAAATAACATCACATAGACTACGGGTTGTGAGAGATGAGAGTCAAAACTCGACTCGCATCGATCTCCCATCGGGCACTTGCATCGGGTAGTAGTGGGCCTGAGGCTTTCACCTCGTACTTGGGGCTTGTAGAGTGTCGCCCCATACATGCATGTAGATTTTTCCATGATAGATAACATATATGCACGCATTGGTTGTTGGTTTGACTATGAAATGATCAGCCATATGTGCACCTAGCGGGAAATAAATTCTTTATAGGATTTTTATCCCATCGGGGCGTTAGCTCACCCCCGTCGGTGGGACCCCCTTCGTGCACAGACAGGTGCATGTGCATCGACGCTCCTTAGATGCCGGGATTATGAAGCGGGCCGAACTGTGGCCTTGATTCTTGTTTTGTGTATATAGAAGAACGAACTAGTTTTAATATATGTTTTGTATTAGAAGTGATTTAATAACTCTTGGATCTATAGAAATGTATGGTCTTGTAACCATATGGACGAGTATGGATGATGGGCCCTATTGGGTCATTTTACTCATGTATGTCCCAGATATGAGACACACAGGTTTCCTTTGCAGTTGACGGTGGTCAACGTGGGACCGGTTTTGGGTGTCACATGACTAGCTCTAAAAATGGTCAAATGGTTTTTACTGCCAGAGGCAAAACCAACATTAATCCATGAAGAGGACAATGGAACCACCAATTCCATATAGAAGAAGACTGAACATAGGGAAACTCCTCGCTTGTCGCGGCAATCTTTGTCCATTCATCACCATTTTCCCATGAATCAAATTCTCCACCAAACAATGACACGCCTTGAATGAAACAATAGTTCAGCTTTAGTCTTTGATCTGTCTCCTCGAGTTGTGTATCGATTCTTCTCGATAACTACCTCATCAGAGCCATCAGAATTAGTTATGTGTTATCGTAGAGTCTCTCTCTTTTCTTGAAACTACCGCTTCTTAGCATTGTCTCCCCATCATTGGACTTGAACCGATTGCATCTTTTACCATGATCTGTATCCACATTTTCCTCTCGTGGAACCAAACATACTTTTTCTCATTATGTCAGTTGGGAAAGATGAAGGAAAGGAAAATGACAATCCCATGGATTCACAAGCAGTGATTCATCAAGGACCAACCTGTTTCACAAGATTGCATATCAATTTAACTAAAAACCAAAGAAACATTTATTCGGTCAATTGATCAAACAGAAAGAACTCATTCAATTATCGCCTCAAATTTTCAAAATTAAGTTCTCACTTCATCAAATTTAACATTTTCCATATCTCATTCTAGGTGAAATCTTGTACTCATGAATACCATAACTAACCCAGGCTTCACAAAAACCCTAAAATCTCCAAGTTTCAAACTCACATTCCACAAATTTTCCAAATTTAATCCAAACTAGAAAATCAAACAGAACAAAAAAACACCAAAATGAACAATCAAAGAAACAAATAAAGGATTTTTACCTGAAACCTGTATATGTAAAGAAGGTGAATCTGATTCTCGACATCACCATCCTCCCCCATTTATATACCGACCAATTAAAGGGAAAAAGAACCCACAAAAAATATAAAAGCAAAGGAAAATAAAGTCCACCTAGACCCATCTTCTAATCCAACAAAGACTGGATAAAAACGAGTAAACCAAAAAGAATAAAAATCAATGGCACACAGAATAGTCACAGGAGTGTGTTTCACTTTCCCATCAACTCGTTAATCTCCTTTGAATGGAAAATAGAAATAGAAAATAGAAAAATGGAAATGGAAAATGGAAAATCAAGCAGAACCAAACAATCGGGCTTTTCCCGCTTGTGAGCCACTTGAAGGACTCTGTAGTCAAGGGTTCAAATTGTTTGAAATAAACACAAGACTGAATATTTTCCCTTGTTGATTTAACCTATTAGGAGTCAATAAAATGTAGCCAAGAAAAATAATATGCCAAGGAGATAATCACAAAAAAAACAGAGAGAATTTTTAACGTGGAAAACCTCCCCCAAAAGTGAGAAGAGGAAAACCATCAGACCTTTGTCTGAGTCCACCAAATATCCAATTATAATAATTTAGGTACGTATCCCAATTCTCAAACTAGGTTCAACACCTAGTTTTCAACACAATCGAAGATGAACTTCAAGATCCCAAAAACAACAAAATCATCTAAATATAGTAAATAAAAATATTGTGGCATATTCAGCCTCAAATCAAAGATGCATTGGATGAAGATCTCACCCGAAAACTGTCCTCTGAATTTGATCTGAATAAGAAAACCCTTCTCGTAAAAATAAAAGTACCCAAAAACAGATTATCCCCGCTGCCTCTTTCTCGCTGCAAAACTCGGATTATTTGGTCAGCCCTTTTTCATCGCAAAAGAACCGCCGAAAAACCGTCACAACCACACAGCGCCTTCACGCCCTTCGCTCCTCCTCGGGGCTTCGAGATGAGAACCCATAAATTTCTAATGGGCTTATGAGTGGAAAAAGTGGGCCGCCTAAATGGTCGGGACCTGACATTACAATCTCCCCCTCCGTACCCAACAAGGGGAGATTACACTCTAACATCCTGCTAGAGTCCATGCCACGACCCCAGACAAAGCTTCAAATTCTTCTCCTGTAACAACTTCTTTGTCATCATATCGTAAGGATTAAAATATGTGTGAATCTTCTTAAGCTTCATAAGGTCTTTTCCAATGACATCTCGTAACTAATGATATCTCACATCAGTGCTTTGTACGCGGGAATGGCAATGGGCGGCCTTGCTCTCGTCCATAGCACTCGACTATCACAAAACACAACATACCACCATTCCTTGCATCAAACCCAAATTTCGATAAATCTCTTCATCCATAACATCTCTTTGTCAGCCCGCTGCTACTATATATTCTCGCCCGCAGACAAAGCTGACACACTTCTATAACTTAGACTCCGGCCATGAAATGTACCCTTAGCAAAAGTGAATAAACACCCGTAGTCGACTTTCTACCATCAAGGTCACCTCGCCATAATAAAGATCCTGTAAACCTTAACATTGGTTCTTTGAACCCCAAAACTCAAAACACACTCTGAAGTACCCTCAAATATTTGAAGATCCATTTCACTGCTTCCCAATGCTCCTTTCCTGGATTTGAGAGAAATCTACTCACTGTACTAACAACATGTGCAATATCAAGCCTTGTACAAACCATACAATACATAAGACTTTAATCGCGAGGGAGTAAGGAATAGAGGCCACCTCTTTTCCTTTTCATCTCATAAGTAGGGCATAAGCTTCCGCTAAGCTTAAAGTGATCACAGAGGTGCTAACTCGACTTAGCATCTTCATATTGAACCTTTCAAGCACACGTTCAACATATTTCTTTTCTCGGGTGACAACCACAACTTCGCCTTTCTATCTCGGGAGTAATTTCATACCTACCATTTGTTTTTGTGTGCCCTAAGTCCTTCATGTCAAAGGACTTGAACAACCTCTCTTTCAACTTGCCAATCAATTTTGAATCATTCCCCGCTATTAACATATCATCAACATAAAGTAAAAGAATAATGAAGCTACCATCTGTAAACTTCCCTCGGAATAAACACAATGATCGTGATTCCGCCCTTCTTATAATCGTGGCTCACCATAAAAGAATCAAACTTCTGTACCACCGCTTTGGCGCTGCTTCAAATTTCATAAAGACTTTTTAATTTGAAAACCATGTGCTCTTACCTTTTACTTCAAACCCTCAGTTGTGACATGTAAATTTCTTCTTTCAAATCACCATGAAGAGTGAGGGCCTTCTCACATCTTAACCTGCTCAAGCTCGAGGTCTAAACTAGCAACAACCTCAAAACAACTCGAGAAGACATTTTCACAACTCGGAGAGAATATCTCATCAGTGTCAATACCCTTTTCTCGCCCAAAACCTTTACTACTCAAACAGCTTTATACTTCAACAATTTTCCATCACTATCTTTCTTCAACTTGAACAATCCATTTGTTCCTTAATGCCTTTCTGGCTCTTTAGAAGTTCCAATTAACTCATAAGTGTCATTTCTTAACAAAGAATGCATTTCTTTCCGCATAGCTGGCAATCCAAATTTTACCTTATCCGCATGAGTCCTGCTTCTTGAAAATTCTCTGCCCCTCATCAAGAATCAACACATGTACTGGCGATGATACTGTGGATGATAGACGACTCTCCCCTCGTTAGTCCTTCTAATTTGAGGTTCCTCGAAATGACTTGTCGAGGAGGTCGCCTCCCCGGCCACCGCCATCACTCTCTGCATCCTACTATCAATCTCACCGTTTCCTGCTTCATCACTGGGCCATCTCTCGCTTCCCATCTATAGTACTTCGTGAAAGGAAAATGAATAATCAGAGATCAATAACACTATCACCGATAGCTTTAACCTTTCGCCTTCTCTCACACCAAATAGTATGATCTTCATAAAATATCACATCTCTACTAAAATCTTCTTTCTTCACGGATCCTGCTAACTGGTACTCCGCCAAAACTCTTCATTTCCATAGCCAACAAGGATACATGGAAAAGCTTTATCATCAAGCTAATTTCTCGCTTCTTTAGTGGACATGTGCAAAAGCCTCAAAATTAAAAACTCGGGTGATGATCAGAGCAACATCTTTTCCTCGTCCATACCTTCTCCTCGAATGTCAAAACTCCAAAAAGGAACTCGAGGGAGACCCATTTATCGTTATGAACAAAGCTAGCATTTAATAAATTCTTCACCCCAAAACACTTCGGGTAGTTACGATTTTTAGCATGCATCCGACCTTCTCAACAATAGTGCTGTTCATCCTCTCTCGCAACACCATTGTGCTCGTGGAGTACCAGAACCCAGTTTTCTCATGTCTAATACCATGTGCCGAAAGCAAGAGTTTTCAAACCCCTTGATGTGGCACTCACCTCATTGTCAATGTACAAGACACTTCAAAACTTTCTTTGTCTCTTTCAACTAAGGCATGAAATTTCCTGAAAACTCGATATTAATTTGATCTTTGGCCTTCAACAGATAAACCCACACCTTTCTTGGATGCATCAGAACAATGAATGTGACAAAACATCTATTTCCACTCAAAAGGACCACAAACACGTGTGACAAACCACTTTCAAAATATTAGATTTTCTTTGAAGATTTAGAAAAGAAAACTCTATGGGCTGCTCCCAAATAAACAATAATCACAAGGGTTAAGATCAAGTTTCCTTAGTAAAGGAATGAGAGCCTTTTCGCTAGTATATGTAACCCTTCTCACTCATGTGACCCAATCTTTTGTTATAATGGGAGTGGGAACCATCTTCGCTGTATCTAATTCATCTCCACATATTCACAACTGCCTTGTAAAGTGCTTCTAACTCGTCTAGCAACTACTAAAGAACCTTTGGTAAGCTTCCATTTACCGTTACCGAAGTAATTCACATATCCTTCCCGATCCAAAGCAACTCTAGAAATAAGATTAAGACGTAAGTCAGGAACATGCCGCACATCTCTTAGAGTCAATGAACAACCAACGTATGTCTATATGCAAACATCACCAATACCCACAATCTTGGAGTAGCTGGTGTTACCCGATCCTCACAAGCATTCAAAAGTCTCCCGGCTCAGACGTATGTGAAGAACTCCCTGCTGAGAGCGTAACGTGATAAGAGGCCAGTTTCCTATCAATAATCCACCAACTCACATTATCCGTAATGTGCAAACATTCTTCATCTCCAAAAAATAGAACTGCCACATCTTCGTCAGATAAAGCAGCTGTAGTATTCTTATTTTCATCTTTCCTCTGATTTTTGCCTTCTTTTTGTTCCCGCTTTCCAAGCATACCACCCTTTTCATATGTCCTTTCTACCACAATGATAACACTTTCTTCTTTCACTAGACTTTCCTCCTCGATTGCGACCGCCTTTGGATTTACTCACGACCCTTAGGT
This sequence comes from Tetrastigma voinierianum, assembly GCA_016808115.1. Lineage (NCBI taxonomy): Eukaryota > Viridiplantae > Streptophyta > Magnoliopsida > Vitales > Vitaceae > Tetrastigma > Tetrastigma voinierianum. The sequence continues at coordinate 136,823 of JAEQBH010002460.1, read as the reverse complement.
TCTCTATTTTTACCTCTACTGCTCTTCCGTGGATAAGAGCCTCGGTCTCAGCGAAGATATTCCCTCGCTTCCTTCCTTCCGTTTCTCTTCATTAAACAAAATGTCTTTTTACCATATCCATGGTTAAATTGCCATTAGGAGCTGAGTTACTAAGTGAGATAACTAGAGTATCCCAACTTATCCGGCGCAGAACTCAGCACAATGCTTGCAACTCATCTTCAATCTTCATCTTCATAGCATTTAACCCGGTTCACCAACCTCGAAAGTCACCGGTGTGCCTCGCACGCCGCGGCCCATTTTTATACTCGTGACATTTTCAGCCTTCTAATCAAAGTGGCTTTATTCTGTGCAGTCTTTCGTTCGTACATGGATTCTAATTTTTTCCAAAGCTCAGTAGCATTAGTCTCCTGTGACACGTGATGAAACACACTTTGGTCTACCCACTGTCTGATTAGAGCTACTGTTTTTCTATGCATGATCTTCCATTCTCAAGTTTCGAACATATCTTTAGTTTATTCTTATCCCCATCAATAGGCGCAGAGACATATAAATCCTTGCACAAAGAATATTCTCTCCATTCTTGGCTTCCGTGATAGAATAATTAGGACGAGGTTAGCTCCACTCATAATACCCGAAGATTCCTCCATTTTTAAACTACCACCAACCACAATACCTGCATTAATAACCCGCTCGATACTACTTGTCGGGAAAGAAACACAAGATCAATATTTTCCTCTTTGTTGATTTAACCTATTAGGAGTCAATAAAATGCCAAGAAAAATAATATGCCAAGGAGATAATCACAAAAAAAACAGAGATAATTTTTAACGTGGAAAACCTCCCCCAAAGTGAGAAGAGGAAAAACCACGGGACCGTTGTCGGAGTCCACCCAAATATCCACTATAATAATTTAGGTATAGAACTCCAATCTCTAAACTAGGTTCACCACCTAGTTTCTTTAAACACAATCGTAAGATGCACTTCAAGATCCCAAAACAATGAAATCATCTAAATATAGTGAATAAAAATAATAGGTGCATATATAGCCCTCAACCAAGCACGATTGACGAAGATCTCACCCGAAAAACTGCTCTCCGAACTGGACCGAATAAGAAACCTTTCGTAAAATATACCCAAAACAGACATCCGCTGCCACTTTTCGCGCAAAAAACCGGGATTATCTCGCCGTCCTTTTCGCCGCAAAGAACCGCTCAAAAACCTCACGCCGCTAACCACACCTTCACGCCCTTTATGCCCCGCTTTATTATAAAACCTATAGACCTAATGGGCTTAAGAGGGAAAGTGGGCCGCCTAAATTTGGGCTGGACCCACATTACACAAATTTCCAGAGAGAGAGAGAGAGAGTCAAAGAGAGAAACCCCCGTTTATTTTCCCAAAGAATCCTCTTTCCATGAAAGATCAAAGCTCGAAAAAACTAATCAACTCTGACCTGAAAATAAAAGGCGTGATCCCAAATCTTTTCAAACACTTAGATTTTCTCCATCATTCGACATATGGTCAATTTGCTTATCCTGCTCACTCTTCAAGAAACGACATTGCCCCGAAATCAATGCCAACAAACACTTGTATCATCTTGCTCCCCTTTGTTTTTCCGGGACGGAAAAAATGCGACAATGATTTTTTTTTTTAAGGAAAACTATTTTATTATCATCGCTCAATTTATTTGAAAACTTACGATTAAAAGCTAATAAAACCAAAGTAGCTTGATTTCAAAAATATTTAAAAATAAAAAGAAAAAATATCAGATATAAGATTCAACAAATCTTAAATGCAAACTGATAACTTTACGTGCAAGATCATACCTAATATATATGGTGTTATCCAAAGTTTATGGATTTAGTATTTAAGGAATGTTAAACCTTTTATTGAATATTTGTTATTATCAAATATTTTTTTAAAATTAATAATCTTAAATATGAACTCAAACATATTTGAGGTCATCATACCTAATACATATGATTGCATTCAAGGTTTACTAATGCTATACTTAAGGTTTATTGAATCTTTTATTAAATGTTTTGTTATATTTATCAAATATTTTTAAATTAAGTGACCTGATTTTAGTTTCATGTCTTTGTTTATAATTTTTAAATAAATTAAAATGGGATCACAATATAATTTTCCCTTTAATTATTAGTATTAAATATAATAATATTTTTAATCTTAAAGGTCCATTCTTCCTATTATTCTTATTTAATAAGAATATTTAATGTTGACTCCATATTAAATAATATAAAAAAAAATATAATATGAGGGGTTTAATTTGGTCGGGGTTTTTACCTAAGGACCAAATCAATGAGAAAGTAACAATTCTTGCAAAAATAATATTATTATGGTAGTTGGGTTAATCATTTATTTTAAATTTTGATGGTGGGTGCTATGAAAGTCTAGTTTGGAAAAAGACCCTTTGAAGACACTAAAAGAAAAAAAAAATGAATAATAATTTAATTATCTATCATGAGTGTCCTATAAACATAAAATCCGATAATATTTATATAATTACATCGAGCTTAGCTCAAAACATATAATATCTATGGATTTCTGCACCTAATCATTAAATCATAATATTATATTATAATACATTCAAATGAGCATAAAAGCACAATTATACAAGCGTATTTATCCAAAAAATTGAATAAATGAAAAAGAAAAACTTGCGCTTGCCGCTTTTTTATATTTGATATTATTATTATTATCTCAATAAAATTATAAAAAGGCTTTCACTCTAGTAATTTTATAATTTTTTTTATTAAATGTATATATATTCTTAAATTAATAAACTTTTCAGTTAATGGAAAAATGTTTCATGTTTAACAGAAATCATGATTCTATACTTTTTTTTCTTTTTTGTTACTTTAAAACAATAATGCTACATGTAAATGTTATATAATATAACAACCTAAGTTTCAAAGAAGTCGAAACAAAATAATTTCTTATCAAATATATAAATCTTCTTTGATGAACAAATTTTTTATGCACAAAAAAAGGTGTTTCAGGTTTAATGCAATAAATGATCAAATCCTCAATTTTATTTCTTTACGTTTATTTTTGACTGAGAAAGAAATATGCCCCGATAAAATGTAAAAATCAAATTGATTTTGAACTTATTTTCCAAGTCAATAACAAGAAATAATTAATGTTACACATGGAATTGTCTTATCCCAATTTCACACGTAGATCACTACAAATACTTAAAGTTTCTTTTGTTTAAAAAAAATTTGTTCTTACACGTTAGACATTTTTCAAACAAACAAATTTCAAAACCCGAATCAAATCAACCAAATAAATAAATCAATATTAAAAGGGAAAAGTAAAAGGTGTTTGCTGGTTCCTATTTTTAAAAAATTGTTATTGAGAATAACTTTAAAAGTTCAGCGTATTGAGAACAATTTTTAAAATATAAAGAACATCGCTTTTTGCTTTAGAAAATTGTTCTTGTTAACTAAATTCAGTGTTTTATGCGTTTTCTGTGTTTTCTGCAAGAAAAGAACGTGTTTTTATTCTCTTTATTTTTCAAACCAAAAACAATTTTCAAAAATCCGTTAACAAAGTGGCCCTAGAGCATGTTTGATTCAGAGCAAATCAAGTCGCTTTGAAAAACACAAAACACTAAATTCAAATAACAATAACTCGTGACGCCCAAAACTCGGTCCGCTTGACTACCCACAACCCAAGGGAATGTACAAGTGGAGGTCGAAGCTACCCGATGCCACTTATAGAAAATCTGGCAGTCTCCTTTGTACCTTGAGCCTCTACCCATTTACAAACCCGCATTTACCGTCCTAAACAAATTCAATATATACAATGTGGTTATCCAATACGTACCACTTTGGGCTCCATAAACGTGACTAATGTACATGCCAAAATCATGAAACCAACTATATACCCAATAGTTACAAGAGTTAGTATTTTCACTTTAAACACTACATATATTAAATGAAAGCATTCTAATACATGTGTATACAACGGACACCAGCCACATCCCGAGCTCTTCTTCATAATAGTCTCTGTGGGATCGAACCGGCCTCTCTGCACGCTCCTGTACCCGTAAAAGGTAAACTCACGACGGGGCGAAGCAAAGCCCAAGAGGAATCGCCTCATGGGCCACCACCACCTAAGCGCAAGGTAAATGTTCCAAAGTAAACACACATTCAAGCAAATGCATGATCCTACATGAATGTCTACATGACCAACTCATCCCGAAATCCACCGACTCCCTCTCACACTCTCGCCTAAGCCTTGTATGAGAATTATTGTTTTCTTAGTGTGGACAACCTTCCCGATGTATATATATCAATCGGGTCGTCTTACGATTGATATATTAATTGTTTGTGATCACCTCCCAAGAATGACAATTGGGCCAGTCCTACCATTGATACCTTTAGCCTGTGTGACTTCACTCCTCCTATAATTAAATATTTTAGACTACCCTTCGAACTATTTCTCTTAGATTCTCATCTCATGCACTAACTCCTGCTATTCCTAGGGATGTTCCGTGGTATATATTGCCCAAATTTTATGCCAATTCCAAACACGCGGTAATTATCATCTCAAATATCAAATTACGCTTTTCTTGGGAGTTTAATGTGAGTCAAACATGAGCGATTTTAATTTTAAATCACTAGACCAAACACCCGGCTTCTTCATGTAAAATATATATTTTAGAACTGCCCCGAATAGTGAAACCCTAGGTTACTATTCCCAAAAATCTGGCAAATCAACTGTCACCTGCGGAACCCAAATCCACGGCCATTCCCATTCAATGCATACCAAACAAGCATCTAATACACAAATTAGACAAAATGCACTCAAACAGCCCCTAAAGTGTACCGCGGACAGCCTCACTGCCGCTCCTTTTTCCTTTCAAAAAATTTATCACTCCGTCCCAAGTTGGGGATCGATCAAACGGCCCTCACTACCTCATATTCAACCGAAACATTAGTAAAACATTTAATGAGAGTAAAAACTCGGCGTAGGGAGAAAATCCCACTTTGAGTTTGTCAAAACTCGCAAATCTTCAGTCCACGCTGCATGCCTCCGCGTGAACGCTTTTCCTTCGTCCGTCGAAACTAACTATCCGATTGCCCGAGATCTTGTGATAGAAGGAAAGACCTTCTCTCTCTCTAAAACCCCACTTTCTATCTCCACTGCATCTCCTTCCCAACTTCTACGCTTTTGGCTCAAGTTAAATGAGAAGATGAGTCATGCTCACTATTTCTGTCTTCTAGTGACTTAAACATTTGCAAAAATGACGCCTTTACGGTCCCTTTTTCTCGTATTTGATATTCTAAGACTATTTCGCCGTCCATTTTAATCATTTATCTACTCATACCACTTATGGCACATGAGTACGTGTTATATGTGACTTTCGTCGCATCGAAAATCGTTTTATGGCACCCGAAGCGCGATGCCTCGAAAAACGTGCCTACTACAACTGTCTCGGAAAATTACGAAATTTTACGTGCTAGCTAGATTTCACGAGACGATTCCAACGGTGAAATCCGTTTTGTCATCCGAGATCTAAAGAATAAATTTTGGATTTTTAACCGAAATTGCTAATTTGTAATCAAAATTACGATTTTGCCCTTATTCCGTAAATTGAATTTCTGCCCTACATTCTCCCCTCTCTTAAAGGAATTTCGTCCGTGTAAATTCAGGACAACACTATCACTCACATGCATATGCAACGCGCACTCATCATGCATGTAACTAGCCATCAAATCTCAAACGACTAAACCACGTACTCATCCCTAAACAAGAAGGGATAGTGGCCCGCATAGTGTCCCTCGCGCCCCATGTATACCCTCCACTCCACAAAGGTCGCCATAGCACTGAGTTGAAGCCCTCACGGTCTCTATCGCAAAACCCGATCATGGCTATCCAAATGCACACCGGGTCCCTCCTCAAGGTCCCATCAAGCTTCAACCTCAATCGGGTCCCCTCAATCCACCACATGGCCGGATCCGAGCGGCACCCCCGAGCATGGGGACGCGCGGAAATACCGCGGACACCGACATGTCAGCATAACGCCAACCGCAATGCACGCTGCCTATCCTCCTCCTCGAGCATTCTAAAGGCCCAATAAACCTAGCGTTAGCTTCCCGCGTCACTTAACCGGGATCACCTCTTAGGCATCCCCTTCAAGAAACGCGATCACTAACCCTCAACTCTAAGGGTCGACGCCGCATTAGCATAGCCTCTTCCGCCTCCGAGCCGTGAGAAGACGCCATCGTATCGGGAGCTCACCTTGGGTGGGATTAACGACCCCCTCTGTTTCGCCCAACACACTCTAATTCGTTTTCATTTTCCTCGCATCGAGCTAAGAGTCTTCATTGAACGTGAGTCTCAAAGACAACTCGACTTCACACTCACCACGAGCAGGAATGGAACATACCAGGCACATAAACGTAATGATGCCCTACTGTGACAACCAACCTTGCCCACCAAGGAGCGTAATCCGAGAGATCTCACTCAAAATCCCGACCTATCGTCAACTCACCCTACATCTTGTGAAGAACATCTATATCATTTCTAAAGGCCTTAACCTCTAAGCCCAAATCCACCAATGTCGCGGTCGGGTATGACAACCCGACCTTAGGTCCTCAATTACACGACAACCCAATGTTCAGCCAACTCTTCCGTCAAGCCGACATCAATAACCAATAGGTCTACCACCCTAAAGTCCATCACGCTTCCACTCGCAACCTCGATCCGTCCCCCGACTCGACCACACTCCGGCCTCCCTCCGCCCATTTGTTTTGCTGTTGAGAGTGCTTGTATAGCACCTAGAAACTGAAACTGGTTCCTCTAACCCACACTAGGGTGTGGAGGAATGAATTGCGTAAACTCTCCTGCTCTGATGTGCCTAACTCGGACTCAGGCTGTCCCAAAGTCTCGGGGATCCCCGTCTCCGGGGGGAAACTCGTCACTCATGCTCAATCCTGGCCCTAGTCCTGAAACTAGTGTGAAACAGAAGTCTTCTGCCTCTTCCCTGAACTAGGAGAAAGCTGATGCTCCCTCTTGCTACCAACACCCGTATCCCGAGTGTTCCAAGTATCCTTAATTTCTCTCTCGATGGTCAGGGTCATCCCAACCATAGAGTCCATATCCCGTAGGCGAAATCCTATAATCCTACCCCGAATGGACAACTTCATCCCATTCTCGAATCTCCTGTGATACCCAGCCAATCCCAAGAAACTACGTATCTCGAAGATTGACATTCGGTCTCTCCAAACTCATCACTACCTCAACCTCCTTCTAGCTCACCCACACTCCCCGATGCTAACACCACGTTGTCCTAAAACTTCAAATTCTCGCAGCTTCTCAAAACCGCACTTATCGAACTTAGCATACACTGAATGGTCTCTCAACAATCAAAGAATTTATCCTCAATGATACCATGCCCCACCTACCGATAGATCAAGATGTCATCCAAACAAGACAACGAGCCAAACTCGATCTAGATGCGTTGAAACATTCTACGACAGATCCATGAATGTCGCTAACGCACTGGGCCAATCCGTAGCATCATCAGAACTCATAGTGCCCATAACGCGTCATAAACGCCGCCTTAGGGCGACCCTGCCCCTACCTCACAATTTATGGTATGTCCAAAGTGGTGAAGGTTCATCTGGAGTAGACTCGCGCTCCCTCAACTCGGAATAAATAAATCGCCAATCTCTGAGAATGGGTACCGATTCTTGATCGTAACCCCGTTTCAATCAAGTTCAGAAGTCAATGCACGAAGGGTTCTGCTCCTTCTTCTTTCGCAAATAGAACCGAGCTTCCACATGGTGAAGTGCTCGGTCTAATGAACCTCTTGTCCAGTAGCTCCTTTTAACTGGACTCTGAGTTCCTGCAACTCAACTTGTGCCATCCTATGCGGAGTCATAGAGATGGGTGAAATACCCGGGTGTAACTCAATACCGAAGTCTACACTCCTAAGGGAGGTAGTCCAGTAGCTAATCTGAAAAACATCCACATATTCGCACAATACTCAGAGGTAGATCCAAGTCCGACCTCTCCTCGGCCTTCTAGGTAAGTCTCGCGAGCCAACTCCGCTTAACTCCGGTCCCCGACACTTGACTCGTGTACCGGGGTCCGGCAAATGTCATGATTGTTCCCTCCCCTCGAAAATACCACACGACACATCGGGCCTCGCTGCGATAGGCTAGAACCCTCCCGCACACAATCGATAACGACCCCGTGTTATCACCATCCATCCTCAGATGACATCGAATCCTTTGACATGTCCATGTGATCCTCGTGTCCACTGCGGAGTAGAGTCCCTTGAGATTTCAAACTCGCAACCTCGATGATATCGGGCTCCTATTCTTGCCCTAATCCCTAGGGGGAGACTCACGCACAACGGCTCCTCTCGAAGATCCTGAGGTCCTCTCGCCCATTTCCACCACATTCGGCCCTCATTCCTCTAGCTAGAACGCAGCTAGTCTATCCCCGGTCGTGTCGTGAGGTAACTCCGCAGCCTCTAACACTTTCTCGTTTCCGCATGAACCCAATGGTCTACCACCATCTGATCTTTTCCCGTGAATGCTCGGGAGGATGATGCGCCCTAAACCTCTAAAGCCATTAGGATCTCCTAATCCACCACTATGCCAGTCAGCATAAATTTCAGAAATGTCCACGCGGTCTCAAAAGGTCCCACTGATCAAGTGTCACACGGCCTAATCGGTTTCCAGGTGCCCACTAGTCCCATGATCCCTTCTTATGTCCCTGTCCTTCACTGAACATCACTAGCGGTCAAATCATAACAAAACTTCATGAGCCTTCACTTCACTGAATTAGCACCACATGCCTTGTCAATGATGCCCTCGAATAATCACAATCCCAATCCTGTTTACTTCAAGTCGCGTTAAATCTCAACCACCCACTGGTTTACTAAGAAGGTTCATGCCTCTTGTTCAGCTCCGGTCCAAGATCCAAATCCTTAAGGTCGTGACTCCATAACCCTAGTATCCAATCTCTTTCCTATACGCATTACACCATGCATACTATAATTTCGGCGAATCATAATACAAATCACGATTTCAATTAGTATTAAATCAAAGACAAAGGTTCCTCCCAGGCATGAAATCAGACATCCCCTCGGCGACACTTAATCATAATATATAATTAATATTATCAAGAATCACTTCGTTTAAAATAATATTGTTGTTTTCAACGGAATTTTATTTTAAAAATTTTACTTTGAAAATTATTTTCAAAAAATTTTATCAAAATTTATTTGATTTTATTTGATTTTTATTTAAATTTAAAATATTTTTTTTTTTTTCAAAATTTATTTCACAATGAACAAAGGTTCATTTAGAGACTCAGAAAAATACCGAGCTCAAAAAACGGATCGAAAATAGGCCGAGTGCACCGCAGTGCACACTCAGCCGCCACAAGGCCCGTGCGTCGCACGCCCAGTCACACACAGTCGCGCGCCCAGTCACGCGCCACAAGCATGGGCAGATTGGCCGCCTCGACGCACGCCCCCGCGGTCAGGCTCCCCGCGGGCTGGCGCCGCCCCGCCGCAGGCGCCACGCCCGCATGCTCCAGCCTGGGGCCGCCCCACGCTCGCCCACGCTGGGGGCCGCCCGCGCCGCCCCGCTGTCTACCCCTTGCCTTATGCTCCAATACACCTTTATCATGCACACTACCTTTGTCTCCTATAGCTCCCCCGCAATACATTAATCAGATGCAATAGCGCTCAGCTTCCAAAGGCACCCATCTTTGCAATACAATTTCCACAAATTTCTCTCCCGTTTCGCAATACAACTTTTACATTGCAATACAAATTTTTTTTTCACCACAATACAAAAATGGCAAGAGTCTATCAAAATTTTCTTCAAGCCAAAATTTTTTCGTTTTTTTTCATTATAAATGTTTTTTTTTTCATTTATTTTCAGAAATTGGAAAAATCTCTAAAAATCACCAAAAATCATTTTTATTTTCCATACTCTTTAATACTCAAATAAATTTATAAAATTTATTTAACCCCCATTTTCTTAAATTTTATACTCATATAAAACCTAGAAAATTATTTTCACTTCATAACCAAATAAATTTTATAAAATTTATTTTCCTTTTCCGCTTTTTTATCGAAAAATTTTTCTCCACTCAAATAAATTTATAAAATTTATTTTCTTCCATTTTCTTCAATTTTACTACTTGTAAAAAATCATAGAAAATTTATTTCCTTTCTTCAATTCTCATCAAATAAATTTAGTAAAAATTTATTTTATTTAATTTTTGACTTTAAAATTTCTTTCACTTTCCAACAACCCAAATAAATTTAGAAAATTTATTTCATTTAATTCTTTTTGGCTGCTTATTAATCGTAAAACCTTAAAATTAAATTTCTTTACTCCTCTAAACCAAATAAATTATGAAATTTATTTTGTTTATTTCTTTGGTTCAAAGTTTACACACTCAGAACACCCAAAATGTTCTCACACCTTAAAATTTCATTAAAAATTCTATTTTGATATCCAATAAACCAAATAAATTGATTTCGATTTATTTCATTTCCAGTTTTGTACACTGTACCACTCAAAATATTTTCTACACTTCCATGTGCTAATCACCAAGCACACGTACAATCTCAACACCTAAAACAGGTCAAGCACACCAAACACACATCATGACATGGCATACACACCAATCATCAAATAATTCACAAAATCACACAAAACACATCAACACACGTGCACGTAGTGTCCTAGTTTTGTCTCCATGATTTTCAGGTAATCTCATACCTAAACTCAACATCGAACCACACCTAGTGGTGATGTTCTTACACCCACTAGCGGCCTAAGCCCAAATCCTCAATCTATAGGTTTCCATATACTCATATTTCACATCAAACCACCTAGTGTGATGGATACCAAACCCAGCTCCCTGTATCAGATACCCATGCTCGATACTCAAGCCGTGACGCCCCAAAACCGGGTCCGTTGATCATCCACAACCCGCGGAATACAAGTGGAGGTCGAAGCTTACCCGATGCCACTTTCGTAAAAATCGGGCAGAGTCTCCTTTGTACGGAGCTCTACCCATTTACAAACCCGTGATGACTGTCCCAAACAACCCAATATATACAATATATCCAATACAACCACTGGGCCCATAAACAAGACTCAATGTACATGCCAACTATGAAACCAACTATATACCCAATAGTTACAAGAGTTAGTATTTTCACTCTTAAACACTACATATATTAAATGAAAAGCATTCTAATACATGTATACAACGTGACACCAAAGCCACATCCCGAGCTTTCTTCATAATAAATCTCTAGGACGAACCGTCTCCTCGCACGCTCCTCATTCCTCGTGCGGAATCCCACGACGGGGCGAAGCAAAGCTCAAGAGGGAGAATCGCCCTAAGTGGGCGCCATCACTTCCACCACCTAAGTGCGCAATGTTCCAAAGTAAACACACATTCAAGCAAATGCATGATCCTACTTTGAATGTCTACACGACCAACTCGATCCCGAGCCTCACCGACTCTCTCACACTCGCCTAAGCCTTGTATGAGAATTATTGTTTTCTTAGTGGACAACCCTCCGATGTATATATATCAATTGGGCCGCTCCGACGATTGATATATTAATTGTTTGTGGACTACCCTCCGATGAATATCAATTGGGCCGCTCCGACGATTGATATTTTTAGTTTGTGGACTACCCTCTGATAATTAATATTTTAGACTACCCTCCGAACCATTTTATCTGGGATCATCCTACGACTCAACTCCTATATTCCTGGGGATGTTCCAAAGGCATATGGAATGAATGTATGCCAATTCCAACACGTTATGTAATTATCATCTCAAACATCAAAATTAAACGCTCGCTAATGGTCAAACAAGAGCGATTTAATTTAAATCACTGCACCAAACACCTATTTTCATAAAAATATATTTTAGAACACTATCTCGGGAATAGTGAAACCCCTTGCTACTATTCTCGAAAAATTACATTAAATCAATCCGCTCACCTCAGGAACCCAACCCCGGCCGCCATTCCCGCCCAATGCATACCAAACAAGCATATAATACACAAATTAGACAAAATGCACTAAACAGTTTCCTAAAGCGTACCGTGGAGTAGTCACGCCGCTCCCTTTTCCTTTCAAAAATTCGATCACCCGGGTCCCAAGTTTCGGGGACTCGATCAAATGGCCCCCTCACGGCCCTTTCATTCAACCTAAACATTAGTAAAACATTTAAATGGGAGTAAAACTCAAGTAGGAGAAAATCCTACCCTCTTGAGTTTATCAAAACTCGTTAAAATCCGGGTCCATCAGAACAAATCACAGAGCGCTTTCCTTCTTGCTCCATCGAAATCCAACGATCCGCATTCGCCGGTGATTCAGAGCAAGGAAGACCTTCTCTCTCTTAAACCTCCCATTCTTCTATCTACTGCATCTCCCCAACTTTTACGTTTTTGGTTTGCTAAATGGAGAAAAGATGAGTCATGCTCACTATTTCGTCTTCTAGTGACTTAAACATTTGCAAAATGACGCCACGCCCCTTTTTCTCGATTTGATATTCGGCACTATCTCGCCGCCCATTTTCATCACACATTTCTCTACTCATACCACTTATGGCATGAGTACGCAGCTATATGTGACTTTCGTCGCATCGGAAGGTTCCGCTTTAAGACCGTCACGACGCCGAAAACGTGCCGACTACAACTCGGTCTCTTTAAAATTACGTAAATTTTACGTATAGCTAGATTTCACGGCATCGCATTCCAACGATGAAATCCGTTTTGTCATCCGAGATCTAGAGAATAAATTTTGGATTTTTAACCGAAATTACAATTTTGTAATCAAAATTACGATTTTGCAATCAAAATTACGATTTTGCAATCAAAATTACGATTTTGCCCTTATTCCGTAAATTCCTTGAATTTTTCGGTCTTACACAACTTTCAATAACATCAAATGATATTCTTGTGTATTTTTTTAAAAACTCGTTTCTCAATAACAATTTGCAAAAGCATGAATCAAACATGCCCTAAAAGTTCCCAAAATATGTCTTTTGTTTTTTGTTTTGCTCTCTTTATCTTTTTAAAAAAAAGCGCTTTCAAAATCGCAAACAAACAAGTTCCTACCGCTTGAAACTATTTTGAGTTTTCAAAAACAAAGAAAACATGGAGAACATGTTTAGTTTCTAATGTGTTTTTGCTTTGAAAACGAAAAACACAATAAAACACAAAAATTCAAAACAATAATAATTTAAAAAAACTAAAATAGTATTCTTTATATTTTTAAAAACTATTTTGAAAATTTTTTTTTCCAAAAAATATGAAACAAACAACCTTTAAGTTCCCAAAAGTGGTAGCATTTGTGGACATTGAGGAGTCAATAGTGGGATATGCTCTTGATCATGTTTACACTTTAGGAAACCTTTTCCAACACAAAATATATGTCATTTTGATTCCGACCCACCATCAAATTAATCATACCATATCTATTTTATTTAATTATTGAACAAGTCATAGGCACTTGCATGGCCCCATCAAGCCTGCAAGTTTCTACTTTCCAAAAACTTTTTTCCATTTTGACCCTGTGTAATTTTCGGAAAGTGAATTTTCTTGGGATGGTCATTAATTTTTTATTTAAATAATTAAAAAATAAAAGTGAAACTACTTTTTCTTTTTTACATTTGTTGACTTTTACAAATTACGTTGCAAATTACAAATATTGATTTCTTTAGCCTATTTTTCAAATTTATAAATTATTTTGGCCTCCCATACCACATGTAAGAATACCATATGAAAGAGAGACTCCAAATTTTGATATAACAAAAATCATTGTTAAAATCGTAATTGGTAATTGAAAACTTCTCAAAATTCAAATTAAAATCATAGTTAGTAATATGAAATCGTAGTTAGAAAATGGGCTTTAATTTAAAAATGAAAAACCTGTAAATTATCAATTGTAGTTTTAACAATAATTTTTTTATATTAAAATGTGAATTTCTCTCCTGTACAAATATTTTTACATAATATGAGGAGACCACAAATTGAAGATAAGTTTGTTTAAAAAAAAAAAGTTACTTTGACATATAGGCAAATGAACTATTTACTATTTATGTTTTGGGAATTGTACTTTGAATTTTTCTTGGGAAAAAAAATTTAATATAATTAGCATTAATTAAGAACATGTTTGATAAATAATTGTAGGAGTGTATTTTTACTTTAAAACTGTTTTTACATAAAATTATCACGCATTTGCTAAAAATTTAGGAAAACCCATTTAAATTTTTGAAAAATCGCTTTTAGTATTGAAAAATCATTTATGGTGTTTTATAGGTTATTCTTCTAAAAAACACTTCCATCGAAAAATATTTGAAATACATCACTACCATTTAAGCATCTGAGATTGAAACATTTTTAAATTATTTAGAGCCCATTTGATAATAATTTAATTCATTCATTGAATTAAAAATGATTTTCGATCTTTAAAAGTGTTTTCTATAAATGACTTTTAAAACATGCACTATAAATGATTCTCCAATATTTAAAAATTATTTTTTAGATATTTTTAAAAGTGTTTTCTAAATTTTGTAAAAAAAAAGTGTTTTCTAAATTTTATCAAACATTTAATATTTTTACGTAACTCTTTTAAGGTTAAATACACTTCTTATAATAGCTGCTAAACAAACTTTTAGTCGCTTATATTTATATTAAAAAATTAATTAAAATAAGTTGAAAGGTGATAGGGATACGTAAATGGCCGTGCACCATCCGTCACCCCAAAGGAGCTATGAAGACCATACCCCGTCCGTGTCCCTACATAGCAGCCCGAACAGAGGCCCGGCCCGTTAGGCCCAAAACATGGATTTGGTGTTAGGGAGGCCCATACTCGCCAAATAAACCATCTTCACAAATAATAAGATAGAATATTCCCTAAAAGACGTCCTGGTCGTCCAATCAGGTCCTATTATAAAGGGAAGGAAAAGCAACAGAAGACCATCAGGCGGATACCCACCAACAAGGAAGGAGGATTACTCCAAATAAACTCCTTTGACTAATCCATCGCTAAATCTAAGGCTAACTACATGAGGAAACCTATCCTCCAAAGGGAAGAACCCCTAATCATCGCCCAAATTGGATGAATATCCATTATAAACACAAGGTCGATCCAACACCGAAAAGTGCACGCGATCACTTCTAGGCTATGAATGGTTCTCTTATTTCCTCCGAAAGAATCTCGACTTAGCACGAGCGGCCCCCGCAAGCCTCCCGCCGACCTCTTCGATTCTTCTTACGGAGTGCCGCACCTCGATCCTATAATCCATCGGCCTTTGGTCCAACCCAACGACCTAACGCTGGGCTCCAGCCCCGCTCCCATTCAGCATCATCAATGACGCCACCGTGGGAACGACACCTTCATAAATATAACTGACTTCACATCGAGGAATCAACAAGGAACACGAGCAGGAGTAACACTAATCCACCAAGGACACGGAATCCACCAGGTGATATGAGCAGCAGACCCCCTGGGACGATGGAAACGACGCAAGCCAATACAAACGAAGTGGAAGCGCTTCGCCTTGTCAACCACTAAGCCCGTCGAAGAATCTAGCAAACTACCAGCAGATACTTACACGTAACAGAGACACTCAAGAAACCCGTAGGCTGCCATAACCTCCCCGCGAGGAACAAGCCTTTGGCCGAGACACTTCCCAGGTATCAAGGTAAGCGAGTCCGCGTGCCAATGACCACTCGCTGGCTCTTCATGAAGAGGGAAACTGAAGCACTACCCAGGAGGCAGCCTAAGCTACCGAATCAATTCCCCAACTAGGTGCAGAGAACGCTTTGATGGGACAGGTTCGTAAACCTCCCAACAAGAGCTCATCCTACAAGTGAGGGAAGTGGTGAAGGGACGGACCCCGGATACTATGGATACTTTGGTGCAGCAAACGGAATCTCCCTCAGCCGAGGTGTTGCACTTTCCCCTTCCAAGAAAATTCGATCGCCTCGTGAGACATTCACTAACCAAAGATCCCGTCGACCACCTTTAATACTTACAAAAATCGTGATGGAGCTACATGGGTTTCGTGATCCCGCGGCGATGCATGCCTCAGCCATTACGCTTAAAGGACCAAATTTTGGCCTGTTCAGCACGTAATTCCCTTCATCCATCTCGTTTCATCATTCGTGTGAACTATCTCTGCGCTTCGCCTCCCATTTACCTGGAGTCCTGGGATTTTACGTAAAGCCTCTAGCTAACACCCACTCAACATCAAGCAAGGACCGCAAGAGAGTTTGAAATCATATGTACTAAGATTCAACGCCGAGTCCCCGAAGGTAGACGTACTCGACAAAAAATTCGGCCGCCATGATTTTCATCGCTGATTAGCGCATAAATAAAGGACCTCGTGGCTGTTCTCTATCTCAGCACCCCAAGCTAGCATGGCCGAAGGTCCCCGCCAGTGCCGAAAAAGTATATAAACGCGAGGGAGGCCCTCATATCAAAGAAGGAGAGCTCCTCCGCCCGCAAAGAAAAAGGGGCGACAGACAAACGACGAGTGTGACCTGAGTCCCAAGAGACACAAGAAGATCTGAGGAAACTCAGCCCCGTGACCCGGAGCGATCCCCTGTTGGTAGAAGTCTCGTAGACCGCTTGGGCTCCACGATAAAAACCGAAGGGCTGGGTGACACTACCCGACACAAGACTTCACTCCACTAACGGCCTCGCAGATTGCCGTCCCGCATGAGTGCCGAAAAACGAAAGTACTTCGAGGATGTCGCCGTGATGAACCGATCCCGCGACAAGGATAATACCTGGGTATCATGAAGTTCCATGGACTATGTATCGTGACCGACAACTCTATACACACAACTCGCAAGAAATGAACATTCAATACAAAGTACGATATCACGCCAAGCTTTCATTCTCAGGAATCAAGCTCATAATCAAAACCCAGCCGTTGTAACTATAACCGAACCCTACTCGTGCCAGCCGCCATCTCGGCTGCATCATCGTTCAACACCAAGAAACTGAGAAATCCAGTGATCTCTGAGGATCTCACGAGAGGAGAATCTAGTTCGGCTAGAAAGCCCACCTACGAGATACAGCACGAGAGACCAATGACATGGGAAATACTAGTAGTGCTCCAAAGTGCCGAATCGACACTACCATCAATGCTCCCACTCAACCGGGAATGACGCCAAGACTCCCCGGCGTGGACGTACCTTACCGTGTCCCGTGGCAATCATGGCCAATACCAAAGTTCATCGGGTTTTAATTGATAATGGGAGTTCGATCAAGATCATCTTCACAGCCTCTGACAAAATGGGTATCGGAAGAGACAAGCTGCACCTCCATCAACACACATCTACGGATTTTCGTGAGAGGAAGGTGTTACTCAAGCTGCCTCGATTCAACTCGGTGTCGACCCCCGGCAACCCCCGCAAAAGTACTTCTAGCAATGAAGTAAAGTGTTCCTTATAGTGGACGCCCCGCGCCCTACAATATGTCAAGTAGCGTAATCCTCCTCAACGCACGTGCCATCCCCTGGCCATGACATGATGCCAACACCCATCGTAAATTCCCAACAGAAATGGTCTGATTTGCCGAGGTAGACGCAGTGCCCGAATGCTGGCCACAAACACTTCCATGAAACCAAGAGCGGTCGACGCGGAGCATGGGGACGACCTCACTTACGCGACGACAGGTACTCACCCGACCCGAACCCCCTCGTGAGGAACTCGAACTCATATCAACGGATACGACCGAAACATCTCGCCACGCCGGATCGTAAGCTTCGACAGAAACCTCAAAGGCCTCTCACCGCCAATGTAATGCGATGCAGCCAGATGGAAGGCCAGACATGGAGGAATCGACCCTCACGATCACTCATGCATACGGGTAAACACCGATCCCTCCTTCAAACCCGGCCACTTAAACTAAGCTTCAGACCGTAAAGGCAAAGGGCCATCAATGTGAGGCCTGGGCAAGCCCTCCAAGCCGGAGCGAGAAGAAGCGGAATACCGAGTGGCTAGCCAACGTCAGGCTCACAAAAAGCTAACGGCAAATGGCGACTAAGATCGACTTCAATCGACATAAACAAAGCCGCCCGGGCGACGCTCTCTACCAAGAATCGACCTCTCACGTGGACGCCACAAAGAAATACTTAATCACTCATTTTATGGATGCATTTTCCGCCACAAATCAACCGCGACGATCTCCTGAGACCAAGAAAAGACTTCCATTCACACAAAGATAAGGAAACCCATCAAGTATCGGGTAATGCCGCTTTGACTCAAGAATGCGTGGAGCAACCTACCGTATATCAGTGCAAACCTGATGTTCCAAAGACGTATAGGCACAACGATGGAGGTATACATAGACGAGCATGTCGGTGAAATCCACTAAGTCCCGATCTCCATATCACTCATCTCTCCGCGAGGCATTCCGCATCCCGAGGAATTATAACATGAAACAACCCGAAGCAAATAGCCTCTTCACAAGATCACTGGAAAATTTGGTTTCATAGTTAATCATTGTGGGATCAAGCTAATCCAGATAAAAATAAAAGCATTGCTCGACATGCCGTCTCTTCGTGAATAAATGAGGTCCAAATAATCGACAGAAGGGTCGCAGCCTTGCCGGGTTCGTGATCCGTGAGCGAAAGGATAAATGCCGCCTTTCTTCTTCCAAGTTCTAAAGAAAGCCTTTCAGTGGGACAAAAAATGCGAAGAAGCATTCATGGCATTAAAAACATACTTAAGCTCTCCTCCCATTCTAGTAAGTCCCCTTGAAGGAGAACTCCTCACTTTATACTTAGCCGTATCGGATTTCTCAACCGCTGGCAAGACGGTCCGCTACAAGGAGCGAGAGTCCAAAGACCTGGGCTTATCACTCGCAAATGAGCCTCAGAGGAGCTTAGAGGAGAGGTGCACCCGAGAATGGAAAAATTGGATACTAGCACCGGTGACCCAAGCCCTGAAATTCCTGCCCTATTTCCAAAGCTCACACCATAGAAGTCCCAACTGAGTACCCAATGAAGGTATTACACAAGCTTAAGTCTCCTAAGATCGATGAAGTGGGCCGAGCTAAGCGAAGTTCGATTATCGTACAAGCCGAAGATCAAGCATAAAGGACAGTCCTAGCCGATTGCCATGGAATTCGCCCAATAGAGCTTACAACCCGCCAGCCAAATGTAGACGACCATGGAAATCCTCTGCACGACCAAACGCATGCAGGAGCGGAGGTGCTTAATCCTCACTCTCACCGTAAGTGGATAGACATCAATACTGACTTAGTCAGTCCGTGAGCTCAAACAACGGTTTAGTATGAGGGCAAATATATAGTTCTCAACTCAACTGCAGCTTACATTGTAGGTCCATCAATTTAGAGGTCCGTGAAGGATTCTAATCGTGGTCGTGCAGACTTAAGATACATAATGAGCCAAAAGTGAGACATGGTTCTATATCTCCAAAAAGGTCCCATAATTTGCTGTGTGTTTGTATTGGTTCCGGTCAAGCACGTCCCTGCATCAGAATACTGAACGACGCCATTAAACTAGCCACGGCCTTGCGAGACAAGATCCTTGCGGTCAACGCCCCGCCATCACCTAGCGTAACCCTCTGGTCGAATTCTTACAACATGAGGCCGCCCCAGAGGAATTCACGCGCCTCGAACCGGATGGACCCTATTTGGGATTATATCAATGACTTTAAACCTACCGTGACACCCCGCAAAGAAGCTGCCAAGATACGTGAGGCTTCCAGTTTACCAATCACAAAGGAAGCCTCATGTCGTGATTCTTTTGAATCTTTCCTCGAAATGCACGCAGGAGAGGACAATCGAATACGTGCTGAGAGGTACACCGAAGGCATATGTGGGAACCATATCGAACACGAACGCGAATGAAAAAATCTTGAGACGTGGATATTACCGCCCACATACTTAAAGATCCGACCGACTTGGGCGCGAACGCACCGCCAGAGCACGCTAAAATATCACGCCTCCCGTCAGAACCCTTGACGTCAATTACCAGCCCCTGACCCTTCCAGCAGTGGGGGTTGGACATATTGGGACCCTTGCCCATTGGCAAGGGCCAATGCAAATTCATAATTGTCGCAGTGGATTATTTCACCAAGTGGGCAGAAGCCGAGCCCCTTAGCCACTTCACATGTCGTAAGATACGCAACTTGCGTGTGGCGAAATGGCCATACGCAGGTTCAAAGATCCCAAGAGCCCTAGTATCAGATAACGGAAAACAGTTCGACAACACCAAATTGAGGGATTTTTGTGCCGAGCTCGAATTAAAATTATTACCGCCACCAAAAGACACCCGCAATCAAACGGACAGGCTGAGGTCACCATCATAACCCTTAAAGCTGCCTTAAAAACCAAGCTGGAAGATCTTAAAGGAAGTTGGGTAGAATACCTCCCCGAGGTACTATGGGCCTACAGAACTATCGCAGGTCGCAACCTCGAGACCCCATCACTTCAGCCTTTGGCACGTGTACAGCACTCTGAGGCTCAATGAACGCCCAGAGCCTTGAGTCTGGCTTCTGAGAACAAATGACTATGGTCCCCGCGCCCCGAACTTGAACTCCCGGATGCTGGCACCGGGCGCGTCCAAACACACGTACAGAGCAACAAGAAGACGTACCGTACACAAACTGTGAGGGTCAAGCCCAGTTGCTACGTCGGGTGATTTCGTCCTCGAAAAAGCTTATGCGCTAAGGAAGAACCCACCTGACAGGGAAACCAGGCCCCCAATCGATGGGTCCCACATTAATAACCCGAGTCATCGGTGACTGTGCAATTATGAGCTCCAAACAGAGGAGGGAAAATCTTACAACATACATGGAACGCTGAGCACCAAGCGTTTACCAAGAGTGTCCCCGTTTATAATAAAGCCTTATCACTCTTTGCATGACTTGAAATGGGCATACGCGTGTGCAATTTTAGTATCGCAAATGGGGCCGAGGAACATACGTAATGAGAAAATTCATAAAAATAAAAAAGTCTCTTTGAATTCAAATGAATCATATTCGGTTACAACAGTGGCAGGCCGTCCTTGATTACATCTCGAAAAACACTCAATACGTGCAATTGCCAAAAGAAAAGGTACTAGGAAAAGACGGAGACAAAGGAGAAAGACTAAATAAAGTGAAAAAGAAAGGATAGGAAAAAGAAAAGAGAAAAAAGATGGAGACAAAGGAGAAAGACAAAAAAAAAAAAAAAAAAAAAAAAAATGGAAAAAAGGCAGAATTTTTGGGAAAGCTATGGAATAAGAAAAGGAAGGAGAAAGAAAGAGGGTGCTAAGAGTGGAAAGGAGGAGGAAGAAGATAAAAGAAAATCAGAGTGCCAAAGGGATACCTGAACCCTCCTGACGCATCCCCTAGCAAAGCTAGGGAACAACATGAATCCCGCGAAAGGGAGACTACAGGGAAAAATCACAACTCCCGACATATGAAGTATCCACCCCAGCATCAGAGATCCAAAGACATCGGAGAAACCCGCCACCCGGGTCAAGACATACATCCCAAAGTAAACTTCATCCACCCGTCAGAGAAGGTAATCTCCAAAGGCATAAGATACGTAGGCAACGAGCCACCATTTATAAGGAGGTCAAAGAGCCTCGTGTCACGCAATCGCTCCGTGATTCTCCATAAATCAAGATAATGACTATCACCATCTTTTCGAGGACATGCGAGATGCCAGCCACTGCAGCCTCGCGACACCGGAAGTCACGCATAACACGCCGTCACTGACAGTCACCGACTGGCAGACAGCCACGCCGCCCTCAGAGATGCATCTTCGCCAGCTACATCGCTACTCTGGCCTTAGCGCCGGAGCCAGCCGCCTCACTTTGACGAGCTCACCCAATTCAAGACAGCCACGCCGCCCGAGTCGACTACCAGCCACATCGCCACCCTGCCTTAGCGCCCAGCCACGCCGTCACTTTGACGGAGCTTCTTCCCATCACACGCCATGGACGAGCCTCACCGCGCACTACTCATTCCTCGACGCAGCCTCTCTCCCTGGGCCACACAACGTGGACGAGCTCTACTGCACTATTCATTTTGACGAGCTCTTCCCATCACACAACACGGACGAAGCCTCTACTTTACACTACCCCGGGCGAGCCTATCCCATCACTCAGCATGGATAAAGCCCCATCTCATAGCGATTTATCCGAGACAGCCCTTCCCAACAGCCTTCCTACTCCGACAGCCCTGGCTAACAAGGCCGGACGAGCTCTCTATCTTACAGCCAGCCTATCCGACGAGCTCTTCCCAACAAATTCTACCCGACGAGTCTCTATAACTTACATGGACGAGCTCTTACAAAAATCTACCTGACGAGTTCTTCCCAACAACTTTAACCGACGAGCTCCTATTACTTACATGGACGAGCTCTTACAGCTAGCCTAACTCGACGAAGCTCTTCCAACAAATTTACTGACGAGCTCCTTTATTACTTAAGGATGGATTTAGCCTACTAAAGAAGCCTACTCGACGAGTTTTTCCCAACAATTTAATTCTGATTTGAGCCCCAGTAATCTCATATGGACGAGTTTCACATACGCCTACCTGACGAGTTTTTCCCAACACTCTACCGACGAGCTCTATTACTATGCATGATTTGAGTTTCACAAAGAAATGAACCTTAGATTTGAAGCCTTTCCCCAATGTACTTCGACCGACGAGCTCCTGCTGATCGATGGATGACCAGCCCCATAAAGAAGCCTAATTCGACGAGCTCTTCCCAACAACTTTAATTCCATTTAGTTCCTATTATCATTGTGGTCAGCTCTACAGCAATAGCCTACTCCCGATGAGCTCCTCCCAATGTGCCTCTACCTCGACGAGCTCCTGGGATACTTGGCAGCGGACGAGCTCTTACAGCTAGCTTCAACTAACTAGCTCTTCCTAACAAATTTCTACCGACGAGCCCCTATTATCGGACACGGACGAGTTTCATAGCAAATTAATTCCGACGAGCTCTCCCCAACAAATCTCAACCGACGAGTCTTATTACTCACAAAGTAGGATCTAGCTCTACAAGATAGTGACACCCGACGAGCTCTCTTCCCAACAAATCCCACCGACGAGCCCTTATTATCGGAGCACTTACCTAGCTCTACAAGACAGCCTACTCCTGACGTAGCTCTCCCAACGCCTACTCTCCGACGAGCTCCTATTATCGACATGGATGAGCTTCCTTACAGCTCAATTTTAATTTAAAGCTCTTCCCAAACAATTTCCCCACTCCTGACAGCTTCAATATTTCACATGGATCGAGCCTACAAAGAAATTTTCCAACCGACGGAGCCTTCCAACAAATTCTGCACCGACGAGCCCCCATTACTCGATACGGACGAAGCCTCTACAAGAGCCTACCCGACGAGTCCTTCCCAACAGCCCCACCCGATGAGCCCCAGACATCGGAGCATGGATGAGCTCTTTACAAACAATCTACCGACGAAGCTCTTCCCAATGTACCTTCTACTCCGACGAGCTCCTATTACTTACATGGATTCAGCCTACAGCTAGCCTACTCCGAGGAGCCTTTCCACACTCTACCCTCGTGCCGAGCTTCATACAGCCTCTCTCGACGGGTTCTCTTTCCCAATACCACTCGGGACGAGCCCCACTCAACAAGATATTACTGAAAAGCTCTTCCCACCACCACTAAAGACGAGCTCGTCGCCCTCCTAGCATTGACGACCTCACCCACAACGCCAACACACAGCCGGGGCTGACCAGTCAAACCCGCAAATCAGACATCGAAGGCCACAGGCCCAATCCAACGAGCTCCACCCACTCCAACTACATGAGTGGGGAACTGAGCCAGTTCAAACAGGATAGTATGCAAAACTTCAAACAATACAGTCTAAACTACTGAGACCTCCAAATCAGGTTACACAGATCAGGAAAAAGAATAAAAGTATCTCAGTTAGAACACAGGCTTTCAAAATGGGTATATATTGAAAAGAAGGTTGATGTGGTATCTGGTGCCTCGTGCCCAACAAAAAAAGAGGGAGGTCGACATCGAGGAGCTACAAATCCGTAAATCTAGACATCGACGCCATGAAGAACAAGAAGGAAGTCTGCAGGTACTGTGCCCCCGAGAATAATTCAGATTTGAAGACTCTCCCGCCTCCTCGTCACCCCGGAAGGCCTAAGCTGAAATCTAGATCCGAGTACGCCTGAACGTGCCTCCTGAAAAGCGAGCCACCCAGGCCCACTAAGCAACTGCAGCCTGATCTCGCAATTGTTTGATAACCTCGTCCCTCTGAGCAACCATGTCGACCTGCTGATGAAGATCTGTGCGCAAACCACTACATTCGTCACTCAGCCGTCTTGATAAATGTACAACTTCTAAGACTCTAATACGACGAGCAATCTCCAAAGAACGCCGTCTCTCAAGCCCTCTGAAGCCAATTTCTTGAGTTGTCTTTGGCACTCAAATCACTGCAACCCCCAGCGCAGCCTCCACCCGAAGATCCCTACACGCCGCGGGGAGGTGATAAGCTCCTCCCCAACCACTGGAAGCCTAGCTGACAGATCTCAACCCCTCCCCGAACTTCGACCTAAGACCCACCCTGCAAGCCGCAACCTGAGCTCACTTCTAACTCTCCCGAGATCGCCCTCACCCTTCTGAAACCAAGCCCGAACCTCGTTCTCTATTCTCTCGCCCGAAGGAAGCCGATGAAGTGTGCTTAAGATCGACTTAAGCCGTTTCTATTTCTTCGCATTAACCGCCGCGCTGTTTCAACTCCTACCGCCGTAAGAGAGGTAGCCACCTTCGCTTTATAAATCTCGCAATCTTCTCACATGTTCACTCGCTTGGCCGTATTCTGCCGTGCCCTTCAAATGGGCAGGGTGTACTGCATGTCGTATTACAGACATAGCGTTCAAAGACGTAACAAGCATGGGAAACAACACACTACGGACTTATCAAGCAATCCTCGAAAAGACAACGCCAAGGTTTTCATCAACTGCACCTTTCGACCCCCAATATCGTACCCGGAGAACGGATGGTGACTCGCATTTGCCGCAAGTCTCGGCACTAGAGAGCAAAGAAGCCCCCGAGTGCACCAGATTCGCTTTGATTTCGGCCTCGCCATCCCGAGGAGGTGACTTGGCATCGCCGAAGGCTGATTCCATACCCGTGAATAGGCGCAGCCATCGTACGCGAGGCGACTACAGACTTGAAAGACCCGCTCGACGACAGCGAGGAGCTACGGCACCCGAGTCGAGGCGACGCACCCCGCTCCGGCTCGTGAGAAGAGGGGGACACGCCCACAGGCCCCAGCCCGCCAGGGGCGACGATACCCATCCTGCCTCCCGAACAGAGAAGGAGAAAGCACCCCCCAACTTCGAACTTCGTCGTAACCGACCGGTCCTTCTCGTGGGAGTCCAAGCCTTCTTCACTACTTCTGGGTTTCCCAGGCGTCGGCCCCAAGAATTTAAAATCTCTCCCCAGTAGGAGTGGCAAAGTGGCCCAAAGGAAACACTCCAAGGGCAGAGAGCGACGCGGGCCTCAAAACGTAGAACGTGTGTGCAACAAATTAGAAGAGCTGTGGATGTTCACTTTATCGCCCCGCATAGGAACGAGCGCAGCATTCCTCCAATGTTAGAGCCACAAAGCAAAGATCTTCGGCTGGTGTCAAGACTAACATCTCGGGAAGCATGGGGCGGCTGGGCGTCAGAAGTGTTCATCGCCTTATTAAATCAAACCAAAAATAATGCAAACACTCACTAAGATTAATGTGATTACTTCCACGTCCCGGGCACACCTGTAGAATACCCCAGCTACTGCGAGTCATACTCCCAGTTGGAACCACTAACGAAGAAATATCGTCCTTTCCATGACCGGTGTGAAGAAGGGAGATCCGAGATCACCATAGAGACTCTTAACGCCCTGAAAATAAATAAACCTCTCAGTAGAGGGCCATCGACTGGAAAATACGGAGGAATGGAGCACACTGGGACACCAAACCTCTCGGGTCCTTAAAAAAGACCAATAAAACCAACTAAATACCCCAACCATTGGGAGCCAACTGGAAGTGCAGATTGCTAAATGCCGAAGGTGAACCTCTTTATGAAGGGATGCAAGTGTGCTTGGCATCGTTATTAGCAACTTCAAAAGCGCACCAGCTACCGCACCTGAGGCAGCCAGTAAAGGTCAAACATCCGGTCCATACTCTGGACACCAGGAAGAGGCCTAACGCCCTAGCAAAGTAGATTCAAATGAATCAAACCCCAATTAGGGCTCCACCTTTCGCGCATGCCGAATAATGGGTCCCGAGGGAAGTCCGAATTCTTAGGATATTTGATCGTTTATCTTCTTACTCTTTTACCCAAGGGAAGCGAGGCGCTCGGGGAGTGTGCCAGCCAAAATGATCAAGCCAAACAAGCGGGACGCCCTCACCGCCTGGACCACCAATAAGAATCTCAACATCGCCGAATGGCAAGAAAGAGGAAGAACGATTCGACCCATGACGTGAAGCAAAACAAAGCACAAACAAAACTGCATTTAATGAACCCACTTCGCCGTATCAATCGAAAAGCTGAAACACGACAAGACGGACGCCGTACCGGTAGTCAGGAAAGCGCCGTAAAAGGACCGCAACACTAAATGTGACAAAGAACAATCCAAAAACGAAATACAATCCAATAAATATAAAGACAAAAGGGAGGAATTATGAGGCCAAAGGAAGTCGAACTCGGAAAGGTCGATACAAAACAAGGAAAACAAAGGGAGTATGAAACATAAGCGCTTAAACTCGAAGAGCCATCATTAACGCACTGCTGGCATGCGCGTTGAAGCTTAATTAATCCACATCTAAGCAAAGGCGGAAATAACAACCGCTGGGTAGATTAATCACGTACTCTTGCCCACGTAGTCCGCAGACACAAGGGTCGGGGGCAACTCGATAGGGATACGTAAATGGGCTGTAATTCATCCGCCAGCCCAAAAGGAGCGGTGAAGACCAGCACTCATCCGTGTCCGTACACATAGCGCCCAAACAGTAGGCCCGGCCTGACAGGGCCCAAAACATGGATTTGGCACAGAGGGAGGCTCATACTCACCTGGGCCAACTGGCGACTCACAAATTAAGATAGAATATTTCCCCAAAAGACGCCCCGGTCGGGCCCGCTATGGCTAATCAAACCTATTATAAAGGGAAGGAAAAGCAACAAGACCATCAGGCGGATACCCACCAACAAGGAAGGAGGATTACTCCAAATAAACTCCTTTGACTAATCCATCGCTAAACACATGAACAAACAAATAGGTTCATTTATTGTTGCAGTTTTTACATTATACTAATGTTTTTCACGATATTGTTCCTATATATATATTATGAAATGGTACAGGTAGATTTTGATAACTATACAAACATCAACATTTCTTTATTTTTGTAGATTTTTTTATGACACAATTTTATTCTCTTTGCTGACATACGTGTCAGATTTTTATAATATTGTAGTTCCCGTGTTCTTTTAAAAATCGTAAACAAAATATTTCAAGGAAACAAACTCATAGTGATAAACAATAATTAGAAAGCGTATCCGAGTCCAACAATAACGCAGGTCCTTAAGACGATCGGTTATTCTCAACTTGTACCGAGGATAATGGACAATCGCCTCCCAGATATAACTGCGATCTCGCTCCTTCAGGGTGAAGGATCGAGGACCCCGACGAACGCAGAATCCTGCGCAATTGGGCCGCACAAAATGGAATGATATGCAGTGAAATGAGGAGAATATTTTGTATATTAAAAATGGGAAAAACGGGAGTATAAATAACCCAGAAGTGTCTCCACGAACGTATTATTACGTCAGTTCTGAAAAGGTATGAACTACAAAGTATTTGTTTGATGAGGGGATGATATCTTTCATTCACAAGGAATTTGTGGATACCCAAAGTCCCAACAATCCTTACACATGAATGAAAAGTTCGAGTATCAATACCCTCGTATGCATGAGACAAATGCAATTATTCCATGAGAAAACGTTTGCATCAGATAAGAATCCGAGACTTTGAACTTTCCTTAGCGAAGCTCTTACCTTTGACTTACTTCCACAATCGAAGACTTGATGTCTTTGAACTGCCGACCTTCGTGTGTTTCAGACAATATAAAAATCACACAACTATTTAACAGCAACCCAGCCAACGCTATGTCGCCAGCCATGAAATTGACTACTCCCCAGTCCCCATGAGTGTTTTAGAGAATTCGCCTTGCACCTCATGTTTCGACCCACTTCACACTCACATAGGTATGATTTCTGAACATATGGTTTCATAATCATCATTAAAGCTTTGCTTAACCTTCCACACACCGTTTTTATCCTGAATGGGTAAAACAAATTTGATAAAGATTTATACTGGTTTTCATAACTTAGTTGTTCCTTTTTGAACCTGTGATCCCAGGACCAGCCTAACTTAGGGTAGGTGTCCCGCTTATGATGACTTGCTTGAAGGCCTTAAACCCATTCCCTCCTATGTTTTTGCAAACCATCTCTAGTTGTGTACTTTAGTCAATGGATCCGCAATACATTCTGACTCTAAGAAGATAGCCTAATGGTGATGCACCCAATGGGTGAAAGAAGTTGTCTTTGATCGTGTCAAGGTCGCCGACGTATGTGTTTAACTCCCACTGCATACGACATTCTCGCCCATCCTAGATTAGTCAGCCGACTATCACAATGTATACATACAATCCAGCATTGGTTTAGGCCAATGGTTTAGACAATGGCACACAATGATTCCAAGTCCACTCCTAGAAAGGCACATTTTGCTCACTAAAATGGGATTGTCAAAGCAAGATTTGCCATAGTGGATGTCGAATTAGGCCAGCCAATAGATGATGTGACGATCGACGGATATTTCACCTTTGTAGGTGGTAATCTCATTACAGTGACAGCAAAGTGCAATTGTTGTTGCACATGCCTGCCGCCAGAGGCTGGATTGGAGCAGTATGACACTTGGAAATGGTGTGATTGCAAGACTCTACATGATCGGGCATTCGGCATAGAGAACTGATTCAAAGGCTTTATTGTGATAATAAAGCAAACATGTGATGGGCTGCTCATAATCCGGTACAACATGATCGTACAAAAGCATCCGAGCGCATGCATTCTTCATTAAGGAGAAACTGACGAGAAAAATCAAGCTCCAGCGTCACAAGATTCGATCCAAAGACCACTTGGTTGATATCCTCACTCTAAAGTTGTTTCAAGTCGAAAGTGTTCCTCGTGCTTTGTGTTAGGGCATGTGTGACATCTATGCACCAAATCCCTGAGGGAGTGTTGCATATTGATTAATAGTCAAAGACTTACAATTCTTTCCTATTACTATAATATTATTTCCTAGCTTGTAGAGATTTTCGTTAGGGGCAAATAACTTAATTACAGGAATAGTCGATTGTGGATTCTAATATCTCTATAAATATGTACATGTAAAGATGCTGCATTTATTATGAATAAAAATATTCTTCTCGTTGACTTAATCCACCATTCTATCCAATCAAGGTGGTAAAGATCCCTGTAGAGTTTAACTCGACGGGTATAAGAACCAAGATCAAGCCAGACACCATTAGAGATTGCCACTGATTTCAATCAGAATGTTAATCTATGACCTCCATTAAAGGCCTTGGATATGATGTATATATTACTGGAGGGTTTCGCTAGCTTTGATTGGACCGTGAGATCTGGCGTAGTCGGGTTTGTTCATATGATTCTCCTCTTACAAATCTCCATGGTCACGTGTTGGTAGACTAAAGGACATACACAACTTGATTCAATCAGTTCAATGCAACCAAACAGTTCACAACTCCTACCAAATCCATTATACAAATCAAACTCTTTCAATTATTTGATAAACTAAACTAAACCACAATCTATGAAACTGCTGGACAAAACACTTATGAAATTACTACGTAATTATTCAACAAGTGGTTTTGAGCTTTTATTAAGAGTGAGGAGGAGTGATTACAATCGTAACCCACAGGAGGCAATAATCATTGGCCAAAGTGATCAATTGATTCTTGCCTAGCACCAAAGGTGGTCTCATACAACTTCTCAATCTCAGCGATATAGGGAGTGCATGTTCACTACATTTGAATTCACATGGTCAAGACTATCAATCCATACTTTTGTCCGTAATTATCATTCCTTTCTATCTCCTTGTCTCTCTTCACCTTCATGATCTTTCCAAATTCCTTGAATTGTTCCTTATAAATATTTGAACCCCTCTGCCTTTCAACATATTAGCTTCCCATCCTTTCCTCTCTTTTCTCTCTAAGAATGAAAGCACCTCTTCATCTCTTTCGCCAAGCCATCATAGAAGGCACTTATCATGTGTTCAGCCTTTTCATTAAGCCTCTTTCTCTCCTTTCCATTTCTTCTTTCCATTCCTCATCCCTCTGTTTGAGTATTTGTTCCCACTGTTGTTCTTTCTTTCCGGGTCAAAATTTCCGAAACTCCCTCTTCTTCGATGTGTAGCTCCCATCTCTTTTCATTATCTCTTCCATTTCCTCTACATTGATTCCAACATCTCCATATGATTGTTTCCAAAACCATAACAAAGAAAACAAGTTTGACAAATGTGCATAAGCAGAAATGATGCTTCTAGAAAATATGATTGGCCTTGTTCTCAAATATGGGCAATGATTTTCGTTCTGAATGCTGAAGCAATAAAGAAGAGATCTCAAACTCAAACAGGGTGCTAAGTTTTTAATGGTTCCAAACCATAACAATGAAAATAAGTCTGACAACAAAAAAAAAGAAGAAATGTGATGCTTCTCTAGAAAAAGTACATTTGCTGTCTTCAAAGAGGCAAATGATTTGTTCTTGAGTGCGCTGGTGCGCTGGTGAAGAGATCCAAACTAAAACAAGCTTCGACAATTTCCAAAAAAGCACAAAATGTGATAAGCCGAAACCATGATTCGCTTTGTTCTCAAATATCAAGTAATGGATTTTCTGAAATAAAAGAAAGAAGAGATCTCAAACTCAAAAACAAGTTTATGACAAAAAAAAAAAAATGTAAAAATGTGATGCTTCGAAACTATGATGTGTTTGTTCTCAAATATGGGCAATGATTTGCTCTTATTTGAAGTGGATCTTGCGGGCAAAGAGGAAAAAGTCAGAATTCTCTATTCCTTCAGATAATTTTCGGATAGTGCGGAAAGAGAGAATCCAATAGCTTTTAAAGATGGGATGGTAGTCGGATGTAGATTAAAATATTCTTTGTCTAGAACTGCGGGAGCCGGAATAGGTGGCCTTAGGTGAAGAGTGCATTCCATCTTAGATCTTTTCTGAATAGACGGGCTCTATGCAAAAAAGGTGGGGCAGGCCTCTCCCCCTTCTCTTGTTCGCTGCCTCGTGAATTTCCTCGTCCTCGTATACTTTTAGGCTGTTTTGTTCCGTTCCTTATTTCTCGGGGTCAATATATTGCTTTTACCGATCCAAAAAAAGAATAAGGAATGTATGGATTATAGAAGCTGATAAAGACAAATAAATGCAACCATTTAAGAGAAATCATCTTTTCTAAAACAAGGTTGATCAAGCTCCCCACCCTTTCTAAACAAGGTTGATTGGCTCCTACCCCTAATATGCAAAGTAGTTTCTTTAAAATCACCAGCAGGTAAATTTGACTCCATATACCAAATATGAAAAGGAATAGAAGAATACTTGGTTTGCAAATCAAACTTCTTATTTCTTAAAACCTAACCCACCTACAACGTCCAATACAAAAAAAAAAAAGAGAAAATAAATAAAATCAGATTATTAAAATATGTGTTTATATATTATCAAAATTAACATGAATATAACAACTATAAGTTTTGGTGCAAATGTAATAGCCGGGCGGCAAAGGTAATGGTCTTTAAAACAATTGATATGTTTATTTTAGAGATGTAAAACAAAAGTAGAGATAAGTAAAAATAAGAAGCCGTCCGCAGATAAATATAAAGGGTTTCTCTCGCTGCTTAATTATATATGAGTATCTTTCCATTGAAACAACCCGCTCTTGCATGGCATGTTATGGTAAGTATAACAAGAACATTAAAGAGTGGCTCTGCAAGAGGTGGAGCAAATGGAAGTCTCGAGATTTGAAATTGAGATAAAACATGCGGCCAACAGTGTAATGGCTTGATATTGTTTGTAATTTGGTTCGATAAAAGAGATTGTTTGTAATTTGGTTTGCTGATTGTGACGCTATCCTCATAACTGCTTCTCGTGTCTTGTTAATGCATCGAACTACGCCACCTATCAAAGACAAGTATTCTGGGTGTGACATGCATTCTTATTCCAATTGGCTGTTACACGCTATGGAGGTCTTGCTTAATCTTCCTTGAGTCATCAATACTAATTAAAATTGTCAAGCTAGTAAAAAAATGAATCCTCGATTCTTCAAAATTTCGTGGAGGTCGGGTGGACCAAAATCCCCATAAAGTATGGAAGGGTGGATGTCTCAGACCCCAACAAGGCTCAAGAAGGGAGGCTTCGGTAAGTTAATCGTGAAAGAAGAGATCTCAAACTCAAAACAAAACAAGCTTTGCACTGCTCTCAAAACCAAAACAATAAAAACAAGTTTACAACAAAAAAAAAGGCGTAAAATATATATGATGATTCTAGAAATGACTTTAGAATAGGAAACTCCGCTTTCAATTCATTATACCTTATGAGAGATGGAACAGGAAATTCTGCTCTCTCCCCTCTGATAGTCTTTCCTCACGTATTTGCAATTTGGTTCTTACTTGCTCCACTGCCTCTCCCATCACACCATCCTTCCCCGAAATTCCCAATAATTTAACAAAAAACAAAAACAAAAACAAAAACTTGAAATTAAAATTGAATTAGCCACCATTATAATACCTCCGCCCGCTTTACGGATCAAAGTGTGTTTCGAAGCAAGGTCTGGTATATTCATTCGAGGAGATGTCTCACGCATCGAGCCATGACTCCGGCTTGAACTCGGAGGAGGTCCGCATGCAACCGGAGAGCGTCACCGCCGCCGCTGACCCGGCCGCCCCGACCATTGCCCGAAGCCCTCACTCAGCCTCAAGGCCTCTCGCTCTTCTTGCCCGCAAATTCTCCATTAACCCAAATTAACTAATTAACTAAATTATGTAAAATATGAGTAATAGAGTTGCAGAAAAAGAAACCCATTTACTTAAGTCCTAAAGTCAACGACCACCGCAGCCCATTTCGTAACCACCCCGAAATCCTTGGGATGAGTTTCGAGCAACGCACATAAAGGGCGAAGAACCCATCACCAAATTTCGCCTACCACCCGACTCGATGTCGCCACGTTCTTCCTCTCAACTCGAACCCCAAGAACTCTCGACAACCTCCCCATTTTCTCTTCCGTTTCACCACCCACTTTCTAAAGCACATAGAAGAAACCAAATCAAAAAACAAAAAAAAACAAAAACAAATAAAAACAACTAAAACAGAATGAAAACCAGAAATCGGAACTCACGCAGGTCTTTGATCTGAGCTTTTTTCGCCAATCAATGATTTTAGCGCCTCCCGAACAGCCCATGAGTGGAAATTTCGTAATCCCGCTTGTTTTGAAATGAAAGAACAAACAAGCAGGAAAATTCTTTCAAATACAAAAAAGAAAAACCTCCATTCTAAAATACAACTCCTAAGTAGTTATATAGCCACCGTGGGAGGATCCCAAGATGGATGGTTATCCAATGGGCAATAATGGGGTGGGACGCTATGAGTCGCCCATAATTCCCAAAGATAACGCCACGCCGATTATGTATAACGCTTGTGGTGATTAATGGGGTGCTCGAAGGCAAAACAATGGAGAGAAAGGGAGTGATTAATGGGGTGCTTTCCGAAATGGCAAAACAATGGAGAGAAAGGGAGGTTATGAAATAAAGAGCCGTTTGAATTTTGAAATTAAAAAAAAAGGGAGGTTATGTAATAAAGAGCCGTGTAACGGAGAAGATGACTCTATTTTATTATTAGTTGCCTCTTAATCTTAATGACGCTGCTCTAAATTTTCATTATTACCAAAAAGTAGAATACAAATATTGGATACGATCTTTTTTTATCCTGTCTTCATCTAACTTACCAAAAATTTTAAAATAAATGTTTCGTAACTTTAATAGTAACTCTTTGGTTACCCCTTTTTAAAATTGTTCTATATTCCTAAAATCAATGAGAACAAGAAACACGTTTGTTTTTCAGTTTTTTGTTTTTCAAAACATAAAAAACACATAAAACACTAAATTAAGATAAAAATATCAATTTTCAGAGAACACCAAGATAAATAGTGTTCTTTTGTGTTTTCAAACAAGGAGAATAAAAATATATATAGAAAACACGTTTGGTTCTTAAATTTTTTTTAATTCTGAGGAACACAGAAAAACATTAAATTCAAAGAGCAATAACATATTTTTAGAGAATACCAAAATTGTATTCTCTTTGTTTTCAAAAAACTCCGGTTTTACAAAAAGTTCATAGGATTTAAAATTAGAAAATAATCATTCTTGTGCCTCGCTTGGATATTTTTATTATTAAATTATTTATATTTTCATAAAAGGGCTAAGAAAAACCAATTATTTATTTTAAATAAATTATTATTTAAGTGAATACATCACACCATAACTTTTCCCCTACCAAACACAACTCTTAAATTCTAAGCACTTCCATAATGGGGTCAAGATGACCCTCAAACAAGAAACGCTTCAAAATTGAATTATGGACTTATGGTGTGATTTATTCAATTTAAATGTGACCTCAAGACTAATCTACAAAAGAAAAAATCACTTAGGTGAGATGGTTAGGTCTTATGTTCTTTTTTAACTTAAACCAATGGTCTCGAGTTCGAACCCTGAGAAAGTAGCTGTGTTCTATGTTAGAACCGTATCGTTCTTATATATGGTCCCTATAGACTAGTATGGGGATTAGTCTGAATATGATATGTCTTAAAAGTGCTTTTTGTGTGTATATGGATCCGCTCAAAACACATTATGGTCCGACAAAAAAAGAAAAAGAAAAAAAGAAAATGGGGTAATGCCTCTTCACCCTTTTCTTTATTAGTTCATAAGGGCCTAATAAAAAAAAATTTTTAAATGAAATGGTATCAACCCTTCACCTTTTCTTTTTTTTTTTTTTTTAAATATGTAAGGCCTGAAAAAACAAATTACAAAAGAACCTTCTCACCGTGAATTGGCTCGTTTTTAGGATTCTTGGGCTAGGGAGGCCAAAGTAGTAAAGTCCGGGGAGAGGTGGGATTTTGGGGGGTAGGCCTCAGCGAAGGAATTAGAAGGGTCGGAATGATATTATCGTCGCCGCCAAAGGCTACTCTCCCCGGGCTCGATCGCGGGAGAGATTCACTGCTCAAGAGCCATGCGATTTGAGCGCCTCGCAAATGTAGTCCCTCAAGACCCTGACCCTCGGACCGGCCCCGTAGCCTCAGGGTGCACGACAACCATTTCCCTATGTCCACCCTTCTTCTATATGGTATTGGTGGTTCCATTGTCCTCTTCATGAATTAATGTTGTTTTGCCTCCCGTCGACACCCATTTGTATTTGTGAGCTAGCCATGACACCCCAAACCCGGGGTCCCATTGACCACCGCTAACCTCGCTGTGAAACCGTGGTGTGTCTCATATCATGAGACTCATACATGAGTAAAATGACCCAATAGGGGCCCATCATCCATACTCGTCCATACAGTTACAAGACCATACATTTCTATAGATCCAAGAGTTATTACATCACTTCTAATACAAAAACATATATTAAAACCAGTTCGTCGCACATATACACAAACAAGTGAATCGCGCCACAAACGGCCCGCCCATAATCCCAAAGCCTAAGGAGCGTTTGTCCGCCCTGCATCTCTGCCCCAGACCTGGTGCGGTCCCACGACGGGGTGAGCTAACGCCCAAGAGGGACAATCCTATAAGGGGCGGCTTCCCACCCAGTGCACATGTAAATGATCATTTCACGCCAAACCAACAACCAATCTATGCATGCAGAGATGTTGACCTATCATGGTGTTCCATATGCATGTATGAGACGACACTCTACATGCCCAAAGTACCGGTCAACCTCCGACCCACCACCCAACAAGCTAATGGGAAACGGCATCGAGTCGCTTGACTCTCATCTCACAACCCGTAGTCTGCGTGATATTTATTTAATCGCTTTCATGTCTAAGTAACAGAACTTTCGGGTCTCACCGCGGGTCTCTTTACACCTCCGATATTTTTCGTGCTTTCAACGGCAAGTGGATACGTTTCCAACCAAGTTTTCGTGCTACAACGAGGGGGTATCTATCCCTACTTGCTACTCCCGACACATTTATCTTTTTTTTCATTTTCTCGTTTAACACCGTGGAACTCACCTTGGACTTCTCGTCCCATTCCCAAGCCTGCTCCACACGATTCAACACCAAACGCTAGTACAACCGCACCATGTACGCACTCATAATGTGGTGTTATCAAGACACCAATGCAATGCAATTTTCACACGCACTCAAACCATGACCAATACGAAGACCCCAACATGGACATTCTACACCGTGCGACACTTTGTGTGTGTGTGCCAGAACACTCATGTTTAATGCATACAACATTTCAGTTATATTCAGTTCAATACATCAACAAACATGCGCCATGTTAATATTCCACACGCTCAAATTAGTACATCACATAAGCATGCACTACATCTTTCTATCATTCGTCATTTCATTCATATCGTAACACATCTTCAAGCATGTATTAACATAATTCCCAACCATTACTTAGGCAAGTAATTCCCATAACTCATATTCTGTTGAGACATAGTATGTCAATCATATAGCCTCGGCTACATGCCAAGAAGTGCCACATGTTCAAGACAACACATTACAGTCCAATGTTTTTGAAACACCCATATTGATAACAATTACCTCAGTTTTTAGGCACAGATGTGAGCACCTATTTCAACTGAATGGCTTATGGCTAGATTCTGACCCGCTGAACTTTCCATAGAGTCCAAGAACACCCGAGTTCGGACGGAAAAGTTATGCCTAAACAACCCTCGCTAAAACCTTAAAATCCTGCATGTTAACCATGCAAGCAATGATACACCAAACTGATTTTCTTCTGGCCTAAGAACCCAGAAAATTCTTGCATGTTAACCCATGCAAGCAATGATACACCAAACTGATTTTTCTTTGATCTAAAAACCCAATAGATTCAACATGTTAGTCATGCATGAAAGCCCAGGAAATTCGGCATGTTTTTCATGCATACAATAATAAACCAAACTGAATTTCTTCGCCCAAAAAACCCAGAACATTCTGCATGTTAGTCATGCATACAATAATGGCACGAAACTGAGTTTTCTTTGATCTAAAACCCAAAACATTCTGCATGTTAGTCATGCATGGAAGCCTGCGGTGCAATTTTGCATGTTTTCATGCATACAATAATACACCCAAACTGAGTTTTCTTTGATCTAAAAACCCAAAAGATTCTTACATGTTAGTCATGCATGAAAGCCCAGGAAATTCTGCATGTTTTTCATTCATACAATAATACACCAAATTGGATTTCTTCAAAGATAAAACCTGAACATTCTGCATGTTAGTCATGCATACAATAATACACCGAACTGAGTTTTCAGTCCTAAAAACCAAAAAAAAAAAAACAGCATGTACAACATCACAAATTCAGTCTTCAAACCCAGAAAATTCAGTCTTCAAACCCAGAAAATTCAGCAAGTACAACATCACAAATTCAGTCTTAAAACCCAGAAAATTCAGCATGGACAACATCACAAATTCAGCATGTTATTCATTCAAACAATCACATAGAAAACTCAATCAAATGTCCTTTCCATGGCCCCAAACAAGGAAATAACCAAAGAGGAAAGATCCCTCACCTCTTGTAGTGTGGGATCAAATTCGGGGTCCTCTGTAAATAGCAACAATGGAGGATTTGAGCTCCTCCGCTCTCCTTCTTTCTTTCTTCCTTTTTCTGGTTTCCCTTTGCTTTCCTTCTCCTCCTCTCTTTATGATTTTCCTCTCTTCCCTCTCTAGGACTGATCTAACCAGCCGAAGAACCCTTCAGTTCTGATTTCTCCACTACACAGCATCAATCTCATGGTGCTTCAGACATGGTACAAGCCATGGCAAGTGTCACCCATGCCAAGCCATGCACCAACTACTCCCCAATTAATTTGCATGCATTCTAGGAGTATGACACTTGGCCACTCAGGGGTGCTGTTGCTCCCAAATCCTGTGCCATGTGGCATGCACTCTGTGCCACGTGTCACCCCCCCCGACAGCCTCCGGGTCCGGCCTCGAATAAGTAAAATCCGACCTGCTCTCGGGAATTCACGTATTTGTTTGGTTCTACTAGATTTCGCGAGATGATTCTAATGGCGTGATCCGTTTCATCATCTGAGGTCTAGAGAAAAATCTAGGGTTTTGTTTGTACCGTCCCGACAAGAATTACCGATTCGCTCATTTTCAAAAGGAAAAATACACACACACTCTTTTCGTAGCCTTTTCAAGTCATGCTTCTGAGGGAGCCATTTTGAGCGTTGATCGCTTACCACTACTCGCACATCTCTCGCAGAAAAATCTAAAAACAACCTTAATGATATATATATATGGGGAATGATTTGTTCTTGAATGCCGAAAGCAAGAGAGATGAGATATCCTCAACCTTCAAAACAAGTCTGGTAATTGTTACCAAAAATAAGCTTTACAATGTAAAAAAAGCAGTAAAATATATGATGCTTCTGCAGAAAAATATGATTTTCTTGTTCTCAACAAGCGCAATGATTAGTTCTTGAGTACTGAAGCTGCAAAAGAAGAGATTGTCTCAACCTCAAACAAGTTTGGTAATTGTTTCCAAACCAAAACAATAAAAACAAGTTTGACAAAAAAAGAAAAAAAAAGCAAAAATAAGGATGTCGGGGCATATATGGAATTTACCCTTACATTGGTCAAGTCTACATAGTGCTCCTTCTACTCTAGGGAAGCTGATGAACTCCATGGTGTTCCTGGTTATGATAATGGGCCATCGTATGGCCATATTGCTCGACCAAATTGCACGGAAATCACGTTAAAGGTGTGTTTGGATGATGATTAATGGCCGCGACCGATTGGTATGAATCATACTCCAAATCCTCCATCATGGGCAAATCCGCCTTCCAATACTATAAAGTAGGTTCTCCAATGAGCTGAAACTTGCCTTTCTTCTTTTCTCTCGCTACATACATATTGTTCGAAAGATTTTTATCATATCAACATATATACTAGGTTATTTCTCTATTCCGCTGTAATTTGTAATTAGTTCTTATATTCATAGTGAAGTTTTCCTTTGTTCATAGTTTTTTCCCCGTAAGGGTTTTCAAAGTGCAATATGGTGTTTTTCTTTTTCATATTTTATTATTGTGTCATTGAATTCAACAATTGTAGATTTATATGCTTGGACCTTAATAAATCATGATGGTTGTAAATACGCAAGATAAGTCCATATGAATATATATATATAGCATTATAAACTTTTTAATAAATAAAATTACAATCACCTTAATGTAATACATAACATTCTACTTGATGTTACATATGTTCCACATCTCATAATTTTTTTTTTGAAGCATGATATCGGAATTATCTCATACACACATTTTCTTTGTGTCTTTAATATGAGCTATTTGTGAAACTTCTATTTTGTCTATGAGTAGTTGGTTTAAAAATAGACAAATCCAAAAAGTTATTTGTAAACTAATCTTTGCAAGAGTCATCTAGAAAAATGTCACTTTTCGAATTTAAAATGCCCTTTGAAAGTGCAAAGATAAATCCCTACATGATAACGGGCATTCTCTCTCATCCATCAAATTATAACTAGGGGTGTAAATAAGTAAAGCTACTCTAACTTGATCATAGAATACTCAAATTTGACTCAAAAGTTCTGAAATGGGGTTTGAGTAGTTTGTCGGTCGACCGAGTATCACAATACCCAATTGGAGATGATTGTTAGTTTAATTGAGCTTTGCAGTTTTATTAATTGAGTCGAACTCGAGTCGATTTCAAATCGAGTCGAGTATAATTATTTATTAATTTTTAACTGATTTGAGTTTTGTTGAATCGAGTTTGAGTAACTCGACTATTTCCTGAGTTGCGTTCCAAACATCTGAAAAAAAAAGTTTGATCGAGTTTGAGTCTAGTATGAGCTTTGAGTTTTTTTATCGAATTGAGTTCGTGTTTGACACTGTATCAATTAGCTCGACTCGATTACACCCCGAATTATAACTATATCCTTAGCTGGGAATTTTTTCCTGAAATGCTATCTTTTTGTACATCCTTTTAGATTTAAAAAAAAAAATGTTAGTTTTGCAAATAAGTTTTGAATTTGTCCCCTTTAAACTATTATCCCTTTATATATTTGATCTTGCTAATTTGTCTAATATGTGTCATAAATAGAATGTTATATCTTCGACGGGGGTTACCATGATATTCTATTTCAAAAATGTAAAGTTTATAATACTATGTATGCACAAATTCTTTCTGGCTACGCTTGGGAACCCGAAAATACTAAGGAAAGAAAACTAAGAAAATAATTTTCTCATGTTTAATTTCAATGTGAAAATATAAAAGAAAATCAAATATAATCAATTTGATATAAGAGCTTTAAATTTCTATTCTTTATATAATAGAGAGATAAACAAATAAAATGTTTGAATAAATATATATGTAATTAATTTATTAAGTTTAAAACTCATTTTTATTTTCCTATAAATTTTATTTCCTTCCACTTTTTCTCTATATTTTCATTTTACTACTTTCCGATATAGGTGGCAATTTGGGTGTAATGGCCGAAATGGGTCGATCCAACATCGCGTAACCTAAATCGAAGCCTCAGCCAAATTGGCCTTGTTTTTTCAGGCCTAAAATATAGCAGCTCGGCCAGCCACAAAATCCAAGCGGGTCGGGCCAAATTGCCTTATAAAGGCAAAATTTTGGCGGACGGACCGAGCAAGGCCTAATTTGGCCTGGTTTTTTCTGGTCAATAAATTAATGACCCTGCCCTAATTCCGGGTGGGCCAGGCTAGCCCAATGGGTCGAGCCAAAATTCCACCCTACTTCTCTCTCGAGTTCTAAACCGAGCCTAACTTTTGTATAAGCATTGTAAAATCATGAAGATTCTTGTTCGAAAAGACAATATCTATATTGTTCAAAGATTAGTTCATTGGTAGCAAAGACTCAAAAATAAATATATTATCATTGCCCATATTCAGAAAGGTACATCATAGTTTCCGTATACTCAAGAGTTTTTGTGTTTTTTTTTTTTTTTTTTTTTTTTTTGTCGAAACTTGTTTATGAGTTTGAGACTTCTTCTTTCTTTTCAAGACTCAAGAACAAATCATTGCCAATATTTGAGAACAAAGCAAATCATAGTTTCTGTAGCATCACATTTTCGCTTTTGTTGTCGAAACTCTTGTTTTTGAGTTTGAGATCTCTTCTTCAAGCCAAGACTCAAGAACAAATCATTGCCCATATTTGAGAACAAGCAAATCTTACTTTCTACAAGCATCACATTTTCTTTTTTTTTTTTTTTTGTTGTCAAACTTATTTTCATTGTTATGGTTTTGGAAACCATTACCAAAACTTGTTTTGTTTTGAGTTTGAGATCTCTTCTTTATCGTCGTATTTAAGAACAAATCATTGCCCATATTTGAGAACAAGGCCAATCATATTTTCATAAACATCACATTTTCGCCCTTGTTGTCAAACTTGTTTCTTTGTTATGGTTTTGAAACAATCATATATGGGAAAGATGTTGGAATCAATGTGGCAGAAATGGAAAAGAGATAGAAAGAGATGTGGAGCTACATCAGAAGAAAAGAGGAGGGAGTTTCCTGAGGTTGACTTCAAGAAAGGAACAATGGGAACAAATACTCAAACAGAGGGATGTGAGGAATGGAAAGCAAGAAATGGAAAGGAGAGAAAGAGGTTTAATGAAAATATCGAACACAACAATAAAGTCCTTCATGATGAGCAAATGAAAGAGATGAAGAGGTGCTTTCATTCTTAGAGAAAAGAAAGGAATGGATGGAAGCAATATGTCAAGAAGCGTGCAGGGGTTCAAATATATTTATAAGGAACAATTTGGAAAGATCATGGTGAAGAGAGACAAGGAGATAGAAAAGGGACAATAATTTTACAAAAATTATGGATTGATAGGGTCTTGACCATGTGAACTCAAATGTATTGAACATGCACTCTATGCTCACCGAAATTGAAAAAGTCGTATGAATACTCCTCTGGGTGCTGGTGCAAGATCAATCGGGTCACTTTGGCAATGATTACGCCTCGCGAATAGCCGACTGTAATCACTCCTCCTCCTCTTAATAAAAAGCTCAAACCACTTGTTGAATAATTTCGTGTTAATTTCTCCGAGTCTTTTTGGTTAACGGTTTCATAGATTGTGGTTTAGTTTTAGTTTATCAAATAATTGAAATAGTTTGATTTGTATAATGGATTTAGTAGAGCTGTGAATCGTTGTTGCATTGAATTGATTGAATCAAGTTGTGTATGTCCTTGGGTCTACCAACACAGCCATGGAGATTGTAAAGAGGAGAATCATAAGGAACAAACCCAACTACATGAATCTCGCGAATCTCCACCAAAGCTGCTAAACCCTCCAAGCATGCCTTTCCTCCTCCCTTCTCCATGGCCTTTAATGGAGGATACC
The DNA here is from genome assembly GCA_016808115.1 of Tetrastigma voinierianum. NCBI lineage: Eukaryota > Viridiplantae > Streptophyta > Magnoliopsida > Vitales > Vitaceae > Tetrastigma > Tetrastigma voinierianum. Next base: position 94,079 of record JAEQBH010002460.1, on the reverse strand, counting down.
TCGGGCCATAGCTACAAATGAAATCAAAGGCAATCTCTAATGGCGATACAAGAAGCAAGTACGGTTCTTATACCCCATCGCTAAGCTCAAAGGGATCTTTACCCACCATAGCAATTGATAGAATGAATTGGATTAAGTCCAATGTAGAAGAATATTTTTTTATTCATATCAAATCTGTATCTTTACATGTACATATTTATAGAGATATTAGAGATCCTACAATCAAGCTATTCTATAATTAAGTTATTTGCCCACCGTAGGAAATCTCTCTAAACTAGGATATAGTACAATAGTAATAGGAAAGAAATTACAATAAAGAATCTTTGACTATTAACTCAATATCGCAACACTCCCCTCAAGTTGGCATAGATGTCACACATGCCTAACTTGCCCAAAACTTTGAGAACACTCGACTCAAACAACTTTGGTGAGGATATCAACCAATCGATCTTCTGGATCGAACCCAGGGCAACCCGATAATTTTCATCCAATTTCTCCTTAATGAAGAATCCGTCACTCCTCCGTGATGCTTTGTAATGATCATGTTAGCCTGGATTTTGAGCACACGCATGCCGCTTTATTATCACAATAAAGCCGAATCGGGTTGCCTATGCGTATAGCCCAAATCCATCAATAGGAAGTCATAGCCACAATGCCTCACATATTCCAAGTGTCATACCCTTTAACCCGCCCAGGCGCTGAACGCGCAACAACATTCGGCTCTTGCTTCTCCATGTAACGCAGATTACCACCTTACAAAGGTGAAATATCTCGAAGTAGACGCTCCACATCTATTGCTTCAAACTTCACAAGATCACTATAGTATGCATCCACACTTTGACAATCTTACATTTTTAGTGAACAAAATGCCCTTCTAGGAGCGGACTTCGATATCTTAAAATGCATAACCGTATTCATATGTTACCTCCAAGATTAGCATAACCGGGCTAACAATCCTCAATGTATAGGCAAGATCCGCCTAGTGTGGGCTAAGTACATCAATCTTCCAACGACTTTGATATCTCCCTTTATCAACAGGCACCTGATTAGTCTCAACACATAACTTCAATCCTTCTTCTACTGGTGTATCAGCTAGTTGACATGCTGACATACCAGTTTCCTACAACAAATCTAAAGCATATTTTCTTTGAGACAAGAAACCCCTTTATCATATTGAGACACTTCGATCCCAAGAAAATATTTCAAGTGATCGAGGTCTTCATTTTGAATTCGCCGACAAGTAACTTCAGAGCCTTCCTTCCATCAAGGGCTCAAAACCACCATGCCATCAACATACACAAGGGCAGCGATCAACATAAAATTCATGAATCAAGAATTAAATTGTAATAACCTTAAAAATGGATTGAAATCAAATGAGTTTTTAGACTCATCATCAGCACGGCATTCCCTTTCGATATGCAAGATACCCAAAAGACACATCAGAATGCTTGAGGTGTCAACTTGTCGCGGCCGATGCTTATGAAGATGTACAAATGCTGGCTACCACCAAAGACATGAGGTGGTAAGTTTGGACCGACCGGAGCAACAATTGCTTCAATGAGAGCCTCGATGGTGTCCCGAAATCAATAGTGTCAAAGGTACCGTTGATCAAAATATGCCGCAAAGGTAAGTGCGTTGTCCCCAATAGGATAAAGGCATATGTGCTTTTATCAATGAAGCACGGACAACCCAACAAGGACGATTTCTACCCGCCACCCCATTATGTTGGGGTGTATCACCGGAACAAGTAGCCGGGATGAATGATATCATGGGCTTCCAAATACCGCTTCAATTCAAAAACTCAAATATCTACCTCCATTGTCACCGCAAGAGAACTCAACCTCTGCGGCATTGTACCGACTACAAAACCATTTTATGAAAATTTTAGTCAACAAGTTTACTTCACTTTTGACTTCATCAAACATACCCGAAGTCATCCTCGTACAATCATCAATAAAAGTAACAAAACCAATGCGATCCATCCAAAGTAGCAAATTTAGATGGGCCCTGCAAACATCAGCAATGTATGATCATAAAAGGAACTGACTTTTGTTCAAAGTTAATGGAAACTGAAACATGATGCGGGCTTTTGCAAGTTCACAAACATCACATTGGAAACTAGAGACATCAAAGTTGCAAATAAACTAGGAAATAATTTCCTTTATGTAACCAAAGAAGCATGCCCCATACGTCGATGCCATAACCATATCTCGATTTCTTTTTTTTTTTCCGAACCCCAATCTTTAAAGCTAGACGCAACTCATCTTAACTCCCTGCACACCAAGTCCAAGTAATATAGCTTCCCTCGCCTAACACCACAACCAATCGTTTGCCTTGTCCGGATGTCCTTAAATACACAATATTCGTGGGGCAAAAATGACAACACGTATCAAGGCAAGTGGGTTATTTTAGAAACTCACAAAAGATTATAGTTCAAAGAGGGAACAACCAAAACATAATCTAAATTCATGGTGTTAGTGAGGACAAGGATCCTTCCCCAATAATCGGAATCAGGTACCATCGCGTGGAAATGTAATGTTGTGAGGAAGATTTAAGAGGTGAAACTTGTCTAGAATCAAATGTCAAGTATGATCCGCAGAAGACTTAATCACATTATCCATGCACTATTAGAAACAAGTGTATAAATATCTAAACCTTACCAACATTACTTCTTTGCCGGCCGCCGCTACGAGGACTTTTCACCGCTATCATCCTCCGCCTTGTTTCAACAATTGCAAAGTAGCAGCCTTATTGCAATTCTTCTTCCAAGAATCACTGGCCATGATCCCACCATTCCTCGATATCCCACAAGTTCATAGCGCATCGACTTTCGAGCCCCACCGCGCTTGATCTAGCTAAAGTTGAGTGCATTTGTATGATGATTTGTCTCCACCATTAGCAGTCTTAGGATGGACGGGCCTTTTTTGGTCTTGTTGTTGTTGAGGAGACCAGTTTTTATTAGACCGGTTCCGAGTCACCATGGCTAAAGCTTCAGAATTTTCCAGTTGTCCGTACATCACCCCGCGTCGAACATCTTCATGACGAACTAGTGCATAACACTCTTCTAATTCAAGGATAGGATCCTTCTTCAAGATTTTTCCGCGCACTTGCTCAAAAATCACTCTCTAATCCAAAGAGAAAGATATGCACCCTTTGTCGTTGAAGCAATTTTCGATAGGATGCAATATTTGTCTCATCCACCATGACCACCTTATCACGACATTATCCAACTCACTCAAGAGATTTAAGTCGGCTCCATAATATATGTAGAGTGGTTTGCCATTTTGTTTTGCAAAAGAAAGCCCCCTCTCGGTTCAAGGTTAAAACCCTGGCCATTCATCCGCTCCATCATAAAAGGCTTTAGATGTGAGCTTTCCAAATATCTCAGGCGGTAAGGCGAATGTATCGCTTCATAACTCCTCCGGGACATAGACATCAACAACGATCTTTAACCTTTCCGATTATCTCGAATACCACTTTTCATAGCCTTCATCTTTTCTCCTTAGGTGGCTAACATGTGCCACGAATGAAAGAGTAGTTTCTCCTTCAAGAATTTGAATCTTTAACATTTGAGACCACAGATCATATTGGTCTCATTCAATACACTCGACCGAATGATGAAACCTTCATGTTGAAATAATGATGGGGGTAGATTTGCGACGCACGCTTTTAATCCGACTTGCTCATGGTTTAAGGATTCAAAGAAGAATGATTTAGGGTTTCGTGGCTTTGATACCAACTTGTAAAACAGAGAAGAATATTTTTATTCATAATAAATCTGTATCTTTACATATACATATTTATAGAGATATTGTGAGATTCTGGTTCATCTTAGTTCCTATAATTGCTATTTTCCCCACGTACAAATATCTCTAAACTAGAAAGAATATAATAGTAATAGGGAAAGAATTACAATAGATACCCTTTGACATTAATCAAATATAGCAACAACAAAGGAAGCGTTGCTGGAATTTTATACCCCATCGGCTACTCGTAAAGGGATCTTTACCCACTGAGCAATTGATAATAGAATGAATTGGATTAAGTCCAAAATTATCCTCGTTCCGATTGAATTAATCAAATGGGCAACTCCTTGTTGTCTTGATTATATACCTAAAAAAATCACCGAATTGGAAAAAGTCATGGGAGAACTGCCGTGTGTTTTTGCAGTATATAGCTTTACTTTGATTATGGATTTTTATGTACTTTGTTTACACAACCATTATCAATGTGGCCACAAAATGTAGATATGAACTTGTTTCTCCATGTTTGATTGGTGTGAATGAATCGTTGTATATTGATTTGAAGAGTTAATCATCTTGTTTCTTAATTTCTACAAATTCCACTATTATATAGGCTTGAACGTAATTTTTCATTTTTTTCCATGATATATTTATTTTTCGCCTTTGCTACCAATGAACTACGCTTCGAACAATATATATTGTATTTTCCGAATCTTAAGAATCTTCATGATTTTTACAATGCTTATACAAAGTTAGGGCTCCTGCTTAGAACTCAGAGTAGAGGTGGTACCTTGGTTCTAATCTTATCAAGCTAGCCTGGCCCACCCGAATTGGGCCGCCATTAACTTTATCAGACCAAAAACCAGGCCAAATTAGGCCTTGCTCGGTCCGTCCGCCAAAATTTTGCCTTTATAAAGCATTTTGGCTGGGCCCGCTTGGATTTTTGGCTGGCCGGGCTGCTATGTTTTAGGCCTTAAAAAACCAGGCCACTTCGCCAAGCTTGATTGCTCGGCCTATCGTCGCTCAAATTTCAACCAAATTTCGCATAACTGAATTGCCACCTATATCGGAAAGTAGTAAAAAGAAAATATAGAGAAAAAGTGGAAGGAAATAAAATTTATAGGAAAAATAAAAATAGGTATAAACTTGAATAAATTAATTATATATATTTATTCAAGCTTATTTTATTTGTTTATCTCATTATATAAAGAATAAGAAATTTAAAAATATATCAAATTATGATTATATTTGATTTTCTTTTATATTTTTCTACATTGAAATAAACATGAGAAAATTATTTTTCTTAGTTTTTTCTTTCTTAGTATTTTTCGTGGCCTAAACTGGCTCTCAGCACTTGTGCATACATAGTATTATAAACTTTTACATTTTCGAAATAGAATATCATAGTAACTCCCATCCAAATATAACATTCTATTTGTATTCTACATATTCGACAAATTGTAAGATCAAAATATAAAGGGAGTTAAGGAAGTTTAAAGGGGACAAATTAAAACTTATTTGCAAAACTAAACATTTTTTTTTTTTTTTAAATCTAAAAAAAGGATGTACAAAAAGATAGCATTTCAGAAAAATTCCCAAATAAGGATATAGTTATGCACTGGGTGTAATCGAAGTCGAGCACTCGATACAAGGTCAAACACGAACTCAATTCGATAAAAACTCAAAGCTCATACTAGACTCAAACCGATCAAACTTTTTTTCGCATGTTTGGAACTCAACTAGGAAATAGTCGTGAAAGTTACTCAAACCTCGACTCAACAAAACTTGAATCAATTAAAATTAATAACAATTATACTTCGACTCGATTTGAAATCGACCAGTTCGACTCAATTAATAAAACAAAGAAAGCTCAATTAACCAACAAGCATCTCGAATTGGGTATTGTGGATACTCGAACTCGACTCCGACAAACTACTAGTAGAAAACCCACGAACCTCGAGTCAAATTTGAGTATTCTATGATCGTTCGAAAGGGAAGCTTTACCATTTACACCCCTAGTTATAATTTGATGGATGAGAGAGAATGCCCGTTATCATGTAGGGATTTATCTTTGCACTTTCAAGGGCATTTTAATTCGAAAAGTGACATTTTCTAGATGACTCTTGCAAGAGATTAGTTTTACAAATAACTTTTGGATTTGTCTATTTTAAACCAACTTCTCATAGACAAAGACCTAAGTTTCACAACAAAAAGCCTCTCATACAAGAACACGTAAAAATGTGTGTATGAGATAATTTCGATATCATGCTTCAAAAAAAAAAAAAAAAAAAAGCCTTTATGAGATGTGGAACATATGTAACATCAAGTAGAATGTTATGTTTTACATTAAGGTGATTGTAATTTTATTTATTAAAAGTTTATAATGCTATATATACATATATATATGGACTTATCTTGAGTATTTACAACCATCATGATTTATTAAGGTCAAAGCATATGAAATCTACACAATTGAGTCAATTCAATGACACAATAATAAATATGAAAAAAGAAAAGAAAACACCATATTTACATGAAACTCACTGGAAAAACTATAGACAAAGGGAGAAACCCTACTATGAATATAAGAATAATTACAAATTACAACGTGAATAGAGAAATAACCTCTAGTATATATGTTATATGATAAAAATACTACCATCAAGACTGGACACCGGGTTGCCCATGATGGAGTTTCGGAGGCATGATTCATACTAATCGGGCCATGGCCATTAATCATCATCCAAACACACCTTAACGTGATATTTTCCCGCGGTAATTTGTCAGCAATATGGCCATACAAAGGGCTACTATCACCCAAATGTAGGAGAACTTCATGGAGTTCATCGCCTTCCTAGAGCGAGAGGAGCACTATGTAGACTCACCAATGTAAAGGTAAATTCCATATATGCCCTCAAAGATCATATTTTTTGCTTTTTTTTCTTTTTTTGTCAAACTTGTTTTTTTATTGTTTTGGTTTTAAACAATTACCAAACTTGTTTTTGAGTTTGAGACTCTTCTTTCCTCGCTTAGTACTCAAGAACTAATCATTGCGCTTTTTATTTGAGAACAAGAAAATCATATTTTCTAAGCATCATATATTTTTCTTTGTTGTCAAACTTATTTTGGTAACAATTACCAAACTTGTTTTGAGTTTGAGATCATCTCTTTCTCTCTTGCTTTCAGCATTCAAGAACAAATCATTCCCTCATATATATACCATCATTAAGGTTGTTTCTCGCTTTCTACGTAGACGTGCAAGAGATCGCATGACGATCCAACGCCTCAAAATGGCTCCTCAAGAAGCATGACTTGTGAAACCCGGGAAAAGCTGCAGATATTATTATTTTTTTTCTTCTAAAACGAGCGACCGGTAATTCTTGTCGGACGGTATAAACAAAACCCCTAGATTTTTTCTCTAGACCTCGTATGACGAAACTAATCACGCCATTAGAATCATCTCGAAATCTAGTAGAACCAAACAAACTACGTCGAATTTCCTAGATGTACAAATGGATTTTTACGTATTTCTCGAGGCCTGACGAGTTAACTGGGGTGACACGTGGAATGAGAGTGCATGCCACATGGCACCCAGATTTGGGAACACTTGGCACCCAAATAGCCAAGTGTCATACTCCTAGAATGCATGCAAATTAGTGGGAAGTAGTCGTGCATGGCTGGGCATGGTGACACTTGCCATGGCTTGTACCATGTGTCAAGCACTACAGTGGAATTGGTCTTGTAGTGGAGAAATCAGAACTGAAGGGGTTCTTCCGGGGGGCTGGTTAGATCAGTCCTAGAGAGGAAGAGAGGAAAATCATGGGAAAGAGAGAAGAGAAGGGAAAGCAAAGGGATACCAGAAAAAGGAAGAAAGGAAGGAGAAAGGAGGAGGAGCTACAAATCCTCCATTGTTAAGTGGCTTGGTGATCTAAATTTGATCCCACACACTACAAGAGGTAGGATTCTTCCCCTTTTGGTTATTTTGTTTGGGCCATGGAAATGGCATTTGGTTGAGTTTGCTATGTGATTGTTTGAATGAATAACAAGCTGAATTTGTGATGTTGTCCATGCTGAATTTTCTGGGTATTAAGACTGAATTTGTGATGTTGTACTTGCTGAATTTTCTGGGTTTGAAGACTGAATTTGTGATGTTGTACATGCTGTTTTTTTTTGGTTTTTAGGACTGAAAACTCAGTTTGGTGTATTATTGTATGCATGACTAACATGCAGAATGTTCTGGGTTTTTAGACTGAAGAAATCCAATTTGGTGTATTATTGTATGAATGAAAAACATGCAGAAATTTCGGCTATGCATGACTCAATATGTAGAATCTTTTTGGTTTTTAGTTCAAAGAAAAACTCAGTTTGGGGTATTATTATATGCATGAAAACATGCAGAATTTTCTGGGCATCCATGCAGAATGTTTTGGTTTTTAGGATCAAAGAAAACTCAGTTTGGTGGTATTATTGTATGCATGACTAACATGCAGAATGTTCCTCCTTGGGCTTTAGACTGAAGAAATTCAGTTTAGTGTATTATTGTATGCATGAAAAACATGCCGACTTCCTGGGCTTTCATGCATGACTAACATGTTGAATCTGGGGTTTTGATCAAAGAAAATCAGTTTTGGTATCATTGCTTCTGCATGGTTAACATGCAGAATTTTTCTGGGTTCTTAGACCGAAAGAAAATCAGTTTGGTGTATCATTGCTTGCATGGTTAACATGCAGAATTTTTCTGGGTTCTTAGACCGAAAGAAAATCAGTTTGGTGTATCATTGCTTGCATGGTTAACATGCAGGATTTTTCTGGGTTTTAAATTTCTGGTTGTTTAGGCCATAACTTTTCCGGGTCCGACCCGATTTGGGTGCTCTGACTCATGGAAAGTTCATGGAGTCCAGAATCTAGCCATGTTTCATTCAGTTGAAATAGGTGCTCACATCTGTGCCGAAAACTGAGTAATTGTTATCAATATGGGTGTTTCAAAAAACATTGTCTTGTAATGTGTTTATTTCTGAACATGGCCACTTGGCATGTAGCAGGCTATATGATTGACATACTGTGGTCTCGTAGCTTGGGAATATGAGTATGGCATTACTTGCCTAAGTAATGTGGGAATTATGTTAATACATGCTTGAAGATGTGTTGATATGAATGAACTGAATGATAGAAAAGATGTAGAGCATGCTTATGTGATGTACTGATTTGAATGTGTGGAATATTAACATGACTGCATGTTTGTTGATGTTGAACTGAATATATGAAATGTTCTATGCATTAGACATGAGTGTTCATAGCACACACAAAAGTGTATCGGGTGTAGAATGTCCATGTAGAGGTCTTCATACATTGGTCAAGTGGTTTGAGTGCAAAGTGACACAAATTGCATTGCATTGGTGTGCGGTAACACCATATTACATGAGAGTGCGCACACCTGTGATCGACAGACCGCGCTTGCGTTGAATCGTGTGGGCTTGGGAATGGGACTAAGTCCAATTGAGTTCCACAGTGTGAAACGAAAATGGAAAATGAAGTGTGTCGGGCGTAGCAAGTAGGGGATAGATAGACCCTCGTGAAAAGCCCGAAACCCGGTTAGACGCTGATATCCACCAAGTGAAAAAGCCCTCAAAATGCTCCGAGGAGTAGCAGACCCCATGTGAGACCCCGAAAAGTTCTGTTGCCCAAAAAGACACGAAACGATTAAATAAATATCACATAGACTACGGGTTGTGAGATGAGAGTCAAAACTCCACTCGCGATCGTATTTCCCATCGGGCACTTGCATCGGGTAGTGGGCCTGAGGTCGACCCTGCACTGGGGCTTGTAGAAAGTGTCGGTCTCATACATGCATGTAGATTTTTCCATGATAGGATAAATATATATGCAATGCATTGGTTGTTGGTTTGACTGGTGAAGATCATTTACATGTGCACCTAGGTGGGAAATAGCCCTTATAGGATTTCCATCCCCATCGCTAGCTCACCCCGTCAGGACCCCCTTTCAGGTACGTGAGAGGTACAAAGTGCACGACGCCCTAGATGCCGGATTGCGAAGCGGGCCGAACCGTGGCCTTGAGATTCTTGTTTTGTGTATATAGAAGAACGAACTAGTTTTAATATATGTTTTGTATTAGCGATTTGAATAACTCGATTCATAGAAATGTATGGTCTTGTAAACTATACGTGGGATTTGAAGTACGGATGATTGCCCTATTTGCATTTTATTTCATGGCGGTCCTATGATATGAGACACACACAAGCTTCGCAGTTGACGGTGGTCACCGGACCCCGTGTTTTGGGGTGTCAATGACTAGCCTCTAAAATACAAATGGTTTACCAAGGTGAGGCAAACCAACATTAATTCATGAAGAGGCAATGGAAACCACCAATACCATATAGAAGAAGGACTGAACATAGGGAAACGGTTGTCGTGCACCTTGTCCATTCATCACCATTTTCCCATGAATCGAAATTCTCTCCACCAAACACGACACGCTTGAATGAAACAATAGTTTCGAGCTTTAGTCTTTTGATCTCCGGCTCGAGTCAGACGATTCTTCGATAACTACTCATCGTGAGCCATCGACTAGTTATGTTATCGAGTCTCTTTTCTTTAAACTACCAGCTTCTTAGCATTGTCTCCCCATCATTGGACTTGAAACTCGACAAACCCATTACTTCAAGTGATCAGATCCACATTTTCCGTGGGAACCAAACAGACTTTTTCTCATTATGTCATTGGGAAAGACGGTTGAAAAGAAAATGACAATCCCATGGATTCACAAGCGCTGATTCATCAAGGACCAAACCTCGTTTCACAAGATTGTATATCAATTTAACTAAAAAACCAAAAGAAACATTTATTCAGCCAATTGATCACGTAAAGAACTCATTCAATTATCGCCAAATTTTCTTTAAAATTAAGTTCTCAAATTCCATCAATTTAACATTTTCCATCTCATTCTGGGGAATTACTCATGAATAAATTCATAACCAACCTAGTTCACAAAACCCCAAAAATCTCCAAGTTTCAAACTCACATTCCACAAAATTTTTCCAAAATTTAATCCAAAACTAGAAAATCAAACAGAACAAAAAAAAAAAACACCAAAATGAACAATCAAAGAAACAAATAAAGGATTTTTACCTGAAACCTGTATATGTAAAGAAGGTGAATCTGATTCTCGACATCACCATCCTCCCCCATTTATATACCGACCAATTAAAGGGAAAAAGAACCCACAAAAAATATAAAAGCAAAGGAAAATAAAGTCCACTCTAGACCCATCTTCTTCTAATCCAACAAAGATCAAGATAAAACGAGTAAACCAAAAGAATAAAAATCAATGGCACAATGTAATAGTCACGTAGGAGTGTGTTTCACTTTCCCCATCAACTGCACTTCCTTGAATGGAAAATAGAAAATAGAAAATAGAAAATGGAAAATGGAAAATGGAAAATCGCTAGTGAAACCAAATTAACCGAGGCTTTCCGCTTGTGAGCCACTAAGGACTCTAGAGTCAAGGGTTCAAATTGTCAAGCCAAAACATGCAAGACTGAATATTTTCCCTTTGTTGACTTCCAACCCGTTAGGTCGGGAATAAAACGCAGGCGCCAAGAAAACATGCCAAGGAGATAATCAAAAAAACAGAGAGAGAATTTCCTTAACGGGAAAACCCTCCCCCAAAAGTGCGAGAAGAGGAAAAACCACTGACCTTCGCCTGAGTCCAAATCACCATCCACAATAATAATTTAGGTACAGAATTCTAAACTAGGTTCAACACCTAGTTTTCAACACAATCGAAGATGAACTTCAAGATCCCAAAACAATGAAATCATCTAAAATATATAGTGAATAAAATAATAGGCATATCTAGCCTCAAATCAAGACAGACAGCTGTGCCATCTCACCAAACCGTCCCTTCCTAATTTGATCTCGAATAAGAAAACCTTTCGTAAAAATATACCCAAAAACAGACATTCATGCCTCTTTTCTCACGTAAAATCCTGTATTTATTCGGTCGCCCTTTTTTTCTCTCGGCCGCAAAGAACTCATTAAAATCGTCGGCGAACTTCACACACGCCTTCACGCCTTTTCTACCTCCTCCCCTCAAGTTTTATTATAAAAACCTATACTCTAATGGCTTAAGAGGGAAAGTGGGCCGTTTAAATTTGGTCGATCCACATTACAATCTCCCTCCGTACTAACATAGGAGATTACACTCTAAACATCTCAGGCTAGAGTCCATGTTTGCCAACCCGCATTGCTCTCTCAGCCTTCTCTCCCAGAATACCACATCATATCGGTTGATTTAAATGCTGTGTGAATCTTCTAAGCTTCATAAGCTCTTTTCCAATGACATCTCGTAACCAATGATATCTCACATCAATGCTTTTGTACGAATGGTACGGTTATTTACCAAAACACAGCACTTCGACTATCACAACACAACACATTGTTTGACACTGAATGTCATGTCTCCAACATCTCTTTGTTGCTCCGCTGGTTACCATATATTCTGCCTCAAGAGTAGCACAAAAAGCGACACACCCTATAACTTAGACCTGCTTCACTCTTCTAACCATCAAGGTCACCCGCTAGTTATCCAAGATCTCGTGAAACCTTAACATTGGTTTTGAACCCCCAAAACTCACAAACACAATTTTGAAGTACCCTCAAACATTTAAAGGATCCACTTCACTGCCTCCCATGTCTATTTCCCTGGATTTGAGAGAAATCTACTCACCGCACGCTAACAACATGTGCACATCGTGCCTTGTACAAAAACATACACACATAAGACTCCCACTCGAGGAGTAAGGAACAGCCACCCTTTTCCTCTTCATCCTGTCGTAAGAGCATAGCTTCCCGCGCCAAGCCAAAGTGGATCATCGCTCAGAGGTGTGCTAAACTGACTTAGCACCTCATATTGAACCCTTTCAAGCAATACTGCTCAACATACTTTTCCCGTGTGGACAAACCACAACTACTTTGCCTTTCTATCTCTCGAAAGTAATTCGCATACTCCAATATTTGTTTAGCAGGCCCTAAGTCCTTCATGTCAAAGGACTTTAACAACTCTCTTCAACTTGCCAATCAATTTCGAAATCATTCCCCGCTATTAACATATCATCAACATAAAGTAAAAGGAATAATGAAGTTACCATCCTGTGAACTTCCCCGAAATAAACACAATGATCTCGCATCCGTCCTCTTATAATCGGCTGCTCACCATAAAGAATCAAACTTGCACCACGCCACAGCCGCTTCAGCCCATAAAGACTCTTTCTTTAATTTGAAAACCATGTGCTCCTTACCTTACCAAACCCTCAGTTGTGACATGTAAATTTCTTCTTTCAAATCACCATGAAGAAAAGCAAATTTCACATCTAACTGCTCAGCTCGAGGTCTAAACTAGCACAAACTCAAACAACTCGATAAGACATTTTCACAACCGGAGAGAATATTCCCACAAAGTCAATACCCTTTTTCTGCCCAAAACCTTTTACTACCAAACGAGCTTTATACTTCAACAATTTTCCATCACTATCTTTCTTCAACTTGAACACCCATTTGTTCCTTAATGCCTTTCTGCCCTTAGGAAGTTCCACCAACTCATAAGTGTCATTCTTTAACAAAGAATGCATTTCCCAGATAGCTTCATCCAAATTTATCTTTATCCGCATGAGTCCGTGTTTGAAAATTCTCCTCGCGCTCCCTCATCGCAATCAACACATACTCGAAGGAGGATACTTGGATGATGGACGACTCTCCCCCGTTAGCTCTTCTAATCAGGTTCGAAATGACTTGTCGAGGAGGCCGCTCCCTCGCTCAACAAACTGATCACTCTCCGGCATCCCATCATCAACCACCGCCTCTCGGTGCTTCATCACCGTCATCTCTCGCTCCCATCTATAGTACGCTCCAAAGGAAAATGAATAACCTGTAGGATCAATAACACCATCACCGATAGCTTTAACCTTCACTCTTCTCAATCCGAAATAGTATGATTCATAAAATATCACACTTCTACTCAAAATCTCTTTTTCACTGATCCCATAATCCGTACTCAAAACTCTTCATTTCCATAGGGCCAACAAGGATACATGGAAAAGCTTTATCATCAAGCTTTGACTCATTCTTTAGGGACACAAAAAGCTCGGCACCCAAAACCTTAAGATGATCAGAACAACATCTTTCCCGTCCATACTCTCGGGAATGCCAAAACCCTGCAAGAACTGAGGGAGACCCATTTATCAAGTAACAAGCAAAGATGAATAGCTTCACCCCAAAACACTTTGGGTAGCTTTGCTTACTTTAGCGCGTAATCACCTTCAACAATAGCGCTGGCTCATCCTCTCCGCAACACCATCAGGTCGCGAGTACAGAACTGCCTTCATGTCTAATACCATGTGCTGAGCAGTAGTTTCTAAACTCCTTTGATGTATACTCACCTTCATTGTCAGTACGAAGACACTTCAAAAACTTTCTTGTCTCTCTTTCAACTAAGGCATGAAATTTCTGGAAAAACTGATACACTTGATCTTTGGCCTTCAACAGATAAACCCACACCTTTCTTGATGCATCATCAATGAATGTGACAAAATATCTATTTCCACTCAAAAGGACCACAAACATCAGAATAAACCAATTCCAAAATATTAGATTTTCTTTTTGAATATTTAGAAAAAGAAACTCTATGATGTTTTCCAAATAAACAATAATCACAAGGGTTAAGACTGTTTCCTTTAGTAAAGGAATGAGAGCCTTTTTGGCTAGTATATGTAACCCTTTCACTCATGTGACCCAATCTTTTGTGCCATAAATTTGGGGAGGAACCATCTTCAGTTGCATTCAATTCATCTCCACATATTTTCACAACTGTCCTGTAAAGTGTGCTTCTAACCTTGCCTGGGCTAGCCTACTAAAGAACCTTTGGTAAGCTTCCATTTACTGCTACCAAAGTCACATATCCTTCCCGATCCTCAAAGCACTCTAAATAAGATTAAGACGTAAGTCGTGAACACGCACATCCCAGTCAATGACCAATCAACTGCTTCTTCCCGTCTCTATGCAAACATCACTAATACCCACAATTCGAGTAGCCGGTGTTACCCATTCACAAAGCACCAAAGTCTCTCGGCTCAGACACGTGAAGAACTCCTATTAGGAGTAACGTGATAAGAGGCTGTCAGACAATAATCCACTCAACCTCATTATCCGTAACAGCAAACATTCTTCATCTCCAAAAAAAAATAGAATCGGCCACATCTTCGTCGAATAAAGCGGTTGTAGTATTTTTATTTTCATCTTTCCTCTGATTTTTGCCTTCTTTTTGTTCCCGTTTCCAAACATAACAATTTCTTTTCATATGTCCTTCCTTACCACAATGATAACACTTTCTTCTTTCACTAGACTTTCCTCTGGATTGCGACCTGCCTTTGGATTTACCACGACCCTTAGGTTCTCTATTTTTACCTCTTCCCCTGTTCTCTGTGACAAGAGCCTCGGTCTCAGAAGATATTCCTTGTTCCTTCCTTCTGGCTTCTTCATTAAACAAAATGTCTTTTACCATATCCATGGATTAAATTGCCATTAGAGGCCCGAGTTCTTAAGTGAGATAACTAGAGTATCCCAACTATGCGAGAGAACTCGAAAGTAACAATGCTTGCAGCTCATCTTCAATCTTCATCTTTATGCAGCATTTAAGCGGTTCACCAGCCCTTGAAAGTCAACGGTGTGCTGCCTTTCTGTTGTGCCCATTTTTATCTTAGATTTTCCCAACCTTCTAATCAAAGTGGCTTTATTAAATAAGTCTTCCCGTTCGTACATGGATTCTAATTTTTTCCAAAGCTCAGTAGCATCAGTCTCCTGTGACACGTGATGAAACACACTTTGGTCTACCCACTGTCTGATTAGAGCTACTGTTTTTCTATGCATGATCTTCCATTCTGCTTCTGACATATCTTTAGGTTTACTTTTATCCCCATCAATAGGCGCATATAAATCCTTGCAATAAAGAATATCTTCCATTCTTGGCTTCCAGATAGAATAATTAGACGAGGTTAGTCTAATCATAGCGGCTCCCGAAGATTCCTCCATTTTTAAACCAACACCAACCCGCAATGCAGACGATAGAACTGGCTCCGATACCCTTGTTGGGAAATAAACACAAGACCGAATATTTTCTCCTTGTTGATTTAACTTGTTAGGAGTCAATAAAATGCAGCCAAGAAAATAATATGCCAAGGAGATAATCACAAAAAAAAAAGCAGAGATAATTTTTAACGTGGAAAGCCTCCCAAGTGAAAGAGAAAAACCACGGGACCGTTGTCGGAGTCCACCCAAATATCCACTATAATAATTTAGGTATAGAACCTAATTCTAAACTAGGTTCAACACCTAGTTTTCAACACAATCAGAAGATGCACTTCAAGATCCCAAAAACAATGAAATCATCTAAATATAGTGAATAAAAATAATAGGCATATATAGCCTCAAATCAAAACAGATTGATGAAGATCTCACCGAAAAGCTGTTCTCCCGAATCGATGCGAATAAAACCTTTACGTAAAAATATACTAACAGATTATACATTGCCTCTTTTAAACTGCAAGCGGATTATCTGGCGGAGTCTTGCACTACCTTTGCCAAAGAGCGCTGAAAAGCTAGCTGCGAACCACACACACAGCTTCACGCTCTTTACCTCCCTCGGTTTTATTATAAAACCTATAGACCTAATGGGCTTAAGAGGGAAAGTGGGCCGCCTAAATTTGGGATGGACCCACATTACACAAATTTCAGAGAGAGAGAGAGAGTCAAAGAGAGAAACCCCCGTTTATTTTCCCAGCAACTTTCCATGAAGATCAGCTTTCTGGAAAAAAAAACTAATCAACTCTTATTTGGAAAAAAAAAAAACAAAGAGAGCGAGATCCCAAATCTTTCAAACACTTAGATTTTCTCCATCATTCTGATATGGTCAATTTGCTTATCTGTCTTCACTCTTCAAGAACGACATTGCCCTGAAATCAATGCCATGAAACCTTAGTCATACATCATCTTGCTCCTTTGTCGAGACGGAAAAAAATGCGACGATGATTTTTTTTTTAGGAAAACTTATTTTATTATCATCGTTCAATTTATTTGGCTACAGTGAAAAGCACAAAACCAAGTACTTGATTTCAAAAATATTTAAAAATAAAGAAAAAGCTATAGATATAAGATAAACAAATCTTAAATGCAAGCGATAACTACTTGCAAGATCATACTAATATATGGTGTTATCAAAGTTTATGGATTTATTATTTAAGGTTTGTTAGACCTTTTATTAAATGTTTTGTTATTTTTATCAAATATTTTTTAAATTATCAACATAAATATGAACTCAAACATATTTGAGGTCATACCCTAATACATATGATTGCATCTAAGGTTTACTAATGCTATACTTAAGGTTTATTGAATCTTTTATTAAATGTTTTGTTATATTTATCAAATATTTTTAAATTAAGTGACCTGATTTTAGTTTCATGTCTTTTGTTTATAATTTTTAAATAAATTAAAATGGGATCACAATATAATTTTCCCTTTTTTAATTATTAGTATTAAATATAATAATATTTTTAATCAGAAAGGTCCATTCTTCCTATTATTCTTTATTTAGTGTAACATTTAATGTTGACTCCATATTAAATATAAAAAATATAATATAGTGGTTTAATTTGAGGTGGGGTTTTATCTAGGACCAAATCAATGAGAAAGTAACAATTTTTTATAAAAAAATAATATAGTAGTGGGTTAAATCATTTATTTTAAAGTGCAGTGGTGGGTGCTAGGAAAAGTCTAGTTTGAAAAAGACCTTTGAAAGACACCCAAAGAAAAAAAAAATGAATAATAAATTCTAATTATACCTATCTATGAGTGTCCTATAAACATAAAACGGATAATATTTATATAATTACATCGAGTTTTTTGAGCTCAAAACATATAATATCTATGTGATTTAATCGAATCATTAAATCATAATATTATATTATAATAGTGAAATAGGCATAAGCACAATTATACAAGCATATTTATCCAAATTGAATAAATGTGAAAAGAAAAAACTTCAAGTTGCGAGTTTTTTATATTTGATAATATTATTATTATCCTGATAAATTATAAAAAGGCTTTCAATTTCTAGTGTATTCTCATTTTTATTAAATGTATATATTCCTTAAATTAATAAACTTTAGGTTAATGGAAAAAAATGTTTCATGTTTAATGAAATCATGATTCTATACTTTTTTTTCTTTTTTTTTTACTTTAAAAACAATAATGCTACATGTAAATGTTATATAATATAACAACCTAAGTTTCAAAAGTCGAAAACAAAAAATGACTGCATAAAATATATAAATTCTTTGGATAGACAAATTTTACATGCACAAAAAAAAGGTGTTTCGTGTTTAATGCAATAATGATCAAATCCTCAATTTTATTTTCTTTTTCATTTATTTTGAGGCGAGAAAGAAATATGTCGCTATAAATCTTAGTAGCCAAATTGATTTTGAACTTATTTTCCAAGTCAATAAATAGAAATAATTAATGTTACACACATGAATTGTCTTATCCCAATTCTCCGCATTATCAATTAAATAAAGTTTTTTTGTTTAAAAAAAAATTTGTTCTTACGTTAGACATTTTTCAAACAAACAAATTTCAAACCCGAATCAAACTCAACCAAATAAATAAATCAATATTAAAAGGGAAAAGTAAAAGGTTTGTTTGGTTCCTATTTTTTAAAATTGTTATTGAGAATAACTTTTTAAAACAGTTATTGAGAACAATTTTTTAAAATATAAAGAACATCGTTTTTGCTTTAAATTATTTTGTTAACTAAATCTAGTGTTTTATGTGTTTTTCGTGTTTTTCAGAAGAAAAAGAACGTGTTTTCTTTATTCTCTTTATTTTTCAAACCAAAAAACAATTTTCAAAAAACTGCTAACAAAGTGGCCATATAACATGTTTGATTAGATCATTTTTTGCTTGTTTTCTGTTTTGAAAAACACAAACTCTAATTCGACAACAATAAGCTGTGACGCCCCAAACCGAGGGAATTAGTTGACTACCGTCGGCCGCGGAATACAAGTGGTCGAGTTGCAGATGCCACTTCAGAAAATCGGGCAGAGTCTCCTTTGTACGGGGAGCTCTACCCATTTACAAAACCTGCATTTACCTGTCCCAAACAGTCCAATATATACAATGTATATCCAATACAGCCACTTGGGCCCATAAACAGTACTCAATGTACATGCCAACTATGAAACCAACTATATACCCAATAGTTACAAGAGTTAGTATTTTCACTCTTAAACATATATTAAATGAAAAAGAAAGAAAGAACATGAGCATTAATACATTCTTACTGCGTATTAAAACCACATCGACTCTTTACAATAAGTACAGGGCTGAACAGTCTCCTCGCACGCTCCTGTACCTGTAAAAAGGGGGATCCCGGCAGGGTGAGCTAAAGCTGATGGGAGAATCATGCTAAAGTGAGGCCTCCACCACTACAGTATGGTGCAATGTTCCAAAGTAAACACACATTCAAGCAAATGCATGATCCTACATGAATGTCTACATGACCAACTTCAGTCCCGAGTCCTCACCGACTCTCTCACACTCTTCGCCTTGTATGAAATTATTGTTTCTTAGTGGACAACCCTCGAATGTATATATATCAATTGGGCCGCTCAAACTGATTGATATATTAATTGTTTTGTGGACCACCCTCCGATGAATATCAATTGGAGCGCTCAGAAGCGATTATTACGGATTTGTGGACTACCCTCGAATCAGTAATATTTTAGACTACCCTCAGAACCATTTTCTCTAGACTCATCTCATGCACTAACTCCCTGTTCTAGGATGTTCCAGTGCATATGGAATGAATGTATGCCAATTCCAACACGTTATGTATTATCTCATCTCAAACATCAAAAAATTAGATCGCTTGAGCTAATGGTCCAAACAAGAAGCGATTTAATTTAAATCACTAGACCAAACACCTATTTTCATAAAAATATATATTTTAGAACCTTTGTCTGGGAATAGTAGAAACCCTGGGTTGCTATTCGAAAAATCACAAATCAGTTTACTTGTAGACCGAGAAATCCACATTCCGGCCCAATGCATACCAAACAAGCATCTAATACACATTAGACAAAATGCACTCAAACAGCCCCTAAAGCAGTGGAGTGGAGCAGTCACGGGCTGCTCCTTTCCTTTCAAAATTCTATCAATTAGGTCCCCAGGTTTTGGGACGATCGGCACCGACTACTCACGGCGCCGTTCAACTTGAAGCATTAGTAAAACATTTAAATGGGGTAAAAACTCAAGTAGGAAAATCTACCTCTTGGAGTTTGTCAAAACTACGCGAAATCCGGGGTGATCCCGTAGCCCGGCTCCGTAAGAGCGTTCCGCTTCTTGCTCGGTCGAAATCCAGCGATTGGTCGCGGGATCTTAGAAGAAGCCTACTCTGCAAACCCGTTCTTCTATCTCTTGTCTCCTTCCCCCGACTTTACGTTTTGGCTTGGTTAAATGGAGAAGGTAGGTCATGCTCACTATTTCGTCTTCTAGTGACCAAGCATTTACCCAAAATGACGACTTCGTACTTTTACCAGTTGATATTTAAGTATCTGATGTCCAATTTTAATGCGATTTATCTACTCCATACGCGGCGCGATGCGTGTTATGTGACTTTAGTCGCGCTCGAAAATGGATTTATGGCACGTGGCGCGATGCCTCGGCGTGCCTACTACAAGCGTGTCGGAAGAATTACGAAATTTACGGTGCTGGCCTAATTTCGCGAGACGATTCCAACGGTGAAATCCGTTTCGTCATCCGAGATTTAAAGAATAAATTTTGGATTTTAAGTGAATTTTGTAATCAAAATTACGATTTTGCCCGCTTATTCGAGAAATTGGAATTTCTCGGGTCTTATTCTCCCCTCCTTAAAAGGAATTTAGTCTGAAATTCAGGGACAACATATCACTCACATGCATATACAGCAGCGCACTCTATCATACGTATAACCTTCATTAAATCTCGAAACTGACTAAGCCACGTACCTTCATCCCTAAACAGAAGGGATAGGTGGCCGCCTCGTCCTCGCTCCCATGTATACTCCTCCACTCCACAGTGCCGCCATAGCACTCTCAGCCTCTGGGCGGTCTTGCGTGCAAAACTGATCATGGCTATCCAAAATGCTGCTGGTCCTCTCAAGGTCCCATCAAGTGTCCCAACCTCAATCTGTCCCCAATCCACCATGGGGTTTGGATCACGGAGTATATTCCGGGCATGGGGACGTGAAATACCTCGTGGACACTGAGATGTTGGCGATCACGATCTTGGAGTGCGTGCTTGAAGTGCCTATCACTCTCGGTACTCTCTAAAGGCCCCAGCTCAAACCAGAAGATTAGCTTCCGCTTGATGATCACTCCTCTCTTAGGCATCCTTCGAAAGCGATCATAACCTGGAACTCAGGTGGCGTGGCATGCATAGCTCTTCTTAAAAGCGGCTGACGAAACAGCCCGTAATATCAATCACATAGGGATTAACGGCCCCTTCTTGCTTTGCCCAACACACTCTAATTGCTTTTCAATTCTGCATCGAGCTAAGAGTCTTCATTGAACGTAGTCCTAAAGACAAGCTCAACCCACACTCACCAAGAGTGGTGAATGAACATCTGGAGTGCACATAAGCGTGTGATGCCCCTCTTGTGACGATGATCCCGGTTCCATGGCGATAGAGATCTCTGTGCTGTAATCCGACTATCAGGTCCAGCTCTCACCATGCCCAGGAAGAACATCCTTGGCTCAGGCCTTAACCTCTAAGCCCAAATCCAATGTCGTGTCGGATATGACAGCCCATTTCGGTCTGAAGTGCAAGCAACTGAGTTTGTCAACTCTTAGTGTCAAGCTTGACATCAATAACGATAGGTCTACCCTAAAGTCCATCACGCTTCCTTTGCAACTCGATCGTGCGGCTTTGACCACCTCTGGCCTTCTGGCTCTCTGTTTTTCATGAGTGAGTGCTTTGTAGCACCCTGGCTGGCTTGGTTCCTCTAACCCACACTGATTGTGGAGGAATGAGTACGTAAACTCTCTGCTCTGACCTAGCTGGGGTGTGCTGTCCCAAAATCTTTAGGATCCCTTTGTCTCGGGAAATCACGTCACTCATGCTCTGATCCTGGCCTAGTCCCAAAACTGGTGTGAAGCGAAGTCTTACGCACTCTTCCGCAAGGCGGAGAAAGCGTCTCCTCACTGCTACCAACACATTATCCAGAGTGTTCCAAGTATCCATAATTTCTCTCTCGATGAGTGGTCGTCCCAACCATGGAGTCCATACGTCGACGAAATCCTATAATCACTTTGGGCTAAGACTGTAGCTTCAGCCACGTTCTGATCTCTGTGATACCCGACCAATCCCGAAACTACGTATGAAGATTGACATTCGGTCTCTCGAAACTCATCACTACCTCAACCTCCTCTGGGTGGCGACACTCCCGATGCTAACACCCGTATTACCCAAAATCTACCTCGATGGCCAAAACTTCGCACTTGCGAACTTAGCACTCACAGTGATGGATATACCAGCAAGCGCGAGCGATCCTCAAATGATACTCATGCTCCCACTCTGACTGGGAGTAGATCAAGATGTCATCCACGAAGACAACGACAAACTGATCTAGATAGGGTTGAAACATTCTATGCATGAGATCCATGAATCTTTGCTGCGCATTCGTCAATCAGGGCATCCTTGTAAACTCCCTTAGTGCCCATGCTTAGCGTCATAAATATTTGCCTTGGATATAAATGCTCACAACCCTCAATTTATGGTAACCGGTGTGCGAGTGCATCTTGGAGTAGACTCGCTCCCCTCAGTGATCAAACAAATCATCAATCCTCGGCAATGGGTACGGATTCTTGATCGTAACCACGTTATTTATACATGATAATGCCTGATCGAAGGGTCTTGCCCTTCTTCTTCACTTAAATAGAAGCTAGGAGCGCCCATGGTGAAGTGCTTTCGGTCTAATGAACCTCTTGTCCGGTAGCTCCTTTAAGCGGGCGTGAGTTCCTGCAAACTCCAAGCTGGTGCCATCCTATGCGAGTCATAGAGATGGGTGAAATACCGGGTGTAACTCAATACCGAAGTGCATCCACATGTGGAGTAGTCGGTGCAGCTCGTACGAAAACATCCACATATTCTCCATGATACTCGGTAGATCGAGCGACCTCTCCTCGTCCTCTAGGGTAAGTCTCGCGAGCCAACCCGCTAACTGTCCCTGACACTTGGACTCGTGTACTGTCCGGGCAAAATGTCATGATTGTTCCCCCCTGAAATACCATACGATTACCGTCCTGCGTATAGGCGGTAACCCTCCTGCGCTCACAATCGATAACGACCCTGTAAGCTATCAGCCAATCCATCCTCAGGATGACATCGAACTTTGACATGTCCATGATCCTCAGGTCCACTGTGAGTAGAGTCCTTGAGATTTCTAACTCGCAACCTCGACATATCGTCCCTATTCTTGCCACAATCCCTAGGGGGAGACTCATTCTTGGCTCCTCTAAGATCTCTAGAGGTCCTTGCCCATTTCCACCACATTCGGGCCTCATTCTCTAGCTAGAACGCATCTAGTCTAATCCTGGTCGTGTCGGAGGTAATCTCCATAGCCTCTAACACTTTCGTTGCAGACAGTAGTGCACACCACCTTCGGATCTTTTCCCCCCTGTGAATGTTGGAGGATGATGCGTCCTAAACCTCTGGGGGTTACTAGGATCTCCCTGACTACCTGCTATGCGAGCTTGTGCAATAGCAGCTTTTGCAACACCTACGGCCTCTATAAAGGCCCACTGATCAAGTGCCGGCGGCTGGTCAATTGTCGGTGGTGCCTGACCAGTGCCCCGTGGACGTCCTCTATGTCCTCGTCCTCTACTAGCCATCTACTTATGTCAAATGGCAACAAAATTCATGAAATTTTCATTTTAGGTCTAACTAACTATCACATCTTTGGTACTAATAAGACTTGACAATCATGAACCTAACCCGTTCATTTCCTACGTGGTGTTAAATTCCAACCACCAAATTTATTTATTCGAGAAGGTTCTATGCTCTCTTGTTCATTTCGGTCGATATCCCGAATCCTTAAGGTCGTAATTCCATAACCTTAGTATCCACCCTTTTCCTATACGCATTACACCATGCATATAATTTTTTGCGTAACTACCACGCAATCACGATTTCAATTGGTATTTAAATCCGATCTGATGTCTACGGTATGAACACATCCCCGAGACACTAATCATACACATAACTCAGTGTATACGCAATCAATTTCGCGTTTAAAATATTGTTTTCAACGAAATTTTATTTTCAAAAATTTTATTTTGAAAATTTTATTTTAAATTTTATCAAAAATTTATTTGATTTTATTTGAATTTTATTTAAATTTAAAATATATATGTTTTTCAAAATTTATTTTACAATGAACAGTGTTCATTTAGAGACTCAGGAAAAATACCGAGTCGAAAAACGGATCGAAAAATGGCGGAGTGCTGGAGTGCACGACCAGAGCCGACCAGCATCGGCGCCCGAGTGAGGGCTGTACGCCCTTTCAACCTTGGAAATAAATTAATCAAATTTATTTTATTTAATTTTTTGACTTTAAAATTTCTTCTCACTTTCCAACAACCCAAATAAATTTAGAAAAATTTATTTTCATTTATTCATAATGTTGGGTTTTACCTTTGTAAAGTATAAAAATAATTTCTTTACCTCTCAACCAAATAAGTATAGAATTTATTTTGTTTATTTCTTTACAGTTCAAGTTTACACACTGTAAACACAAAATGTTCTCACACCTTAAAAATTTCATTAAAAAATTCTATTTTGATATCAATAAACCAAATAAATTGATTTCGATTTATTTCATTTCGATTTGTACAACATTACCACTCAAAATATTTTCTACTTCATGTGCTAATCTGGCTTACCACGTACAATCCTCAACACCTAAAAACAGGTCAAACACCAAGCATCATGACATGGCATACACACCAATCATCAAATAATTCACAAAATCACTAAAACACATCCAACACGTGCTCGTAGTGTCCTAGTTTTATTATCCCATGATTTTCTAGGTAATCTCATACCTAAACTCAACATCGAACCACCTAGTGGTGATGTTCTTACCGCGACTATGGCTAAGCCCAAATCCTCAATCTATATAGGTTTCCATATACCTATACTTCACATCAAACCACCTAGTGGTGATGGATATGACTTAGAGCTCCTAGGTATTCGTATACCTATGCTCACGATACCAGGCTGACGCCCCCAAAACCAGGGTCCGTTGACTACCCGTCAACCCGCGGAATACAAGTGGAGGTCGGGTTACCCGATGCCACTTCAGAAAATCGGGCAGAGTCTCCTTTGTACGGGGAGCTCTACCCATTTACAAAACCTGCATTTACCTGTCCCAAACAGTCCAATATATGCAATGTATATCCAATACGGCCACTTGGGCCCATAAACAGTACTCAATGTACATGCCAACTATGAAACCAACTATATACCCAATAGTTACAAGAGTTAGTATTTTCACTCTTAAACACTACATATATTAAATGAAAAGCATTCTAATACATGTATACAACGTGACACCAAAGCCACATCCCGGCTTTCTTCATAATAAATCTCTAGGACGAACCGTCTCCTCGCACGCTCCTTGTACTGTAAAAGGGAGATCCACGGCCGGGGTGAGCTAAAGCTCGGTAGGAGAATCGCCCTAAGTGGGCCTCACCACCTAAGTGCGGTCTGATGATTCCAAAGTAAACACATTCCAAGCAAATGCATGATCCTACTTGAATGTCTACATGACCCAGCTTCCGGATCCAGTGCAAGGGCTCTCTCACACTCGCCTAAGCCTTGTATAAAAATTATTGTTTCTTAGTGGACAACCCTCGATGTATATATATCAATTGGGCATCCGGCGATTGATATATTATGTATTTATTAATTCACTTTCAGATGAATGTCGGTGGTAAGCTCAGGCGGATTGATATTTTAGTTTAATGGACTACCCTCGATAATTAATATTTTAGACTACCCTCGAACCATTTTCTACAGACTCATCTCATGCACTAACTCCTATATTCCTAGGATGTTCAGTGCATATGGAATGAATGTATTCAATTCCCGACACGTTATGTAATTATCATCTCGAACATCAAAATTAGCTCGCTTGGGCTAATGGTCCGAAACAAATGATTTAATTTAAATCACCGAGACCAAACACCTATTTTCATAAAAATATATATTTTAGAACACTATCTGGGAATAAGTGAAACCCTCGGTTACCATTAAGAAAAATCTAAATCAGCAGTTCACCTTGTGAACGAAATCAATTTATTCAGGCCCAATCTGAGCAAACAAGCATCTAATACACAAATTAGACAAAATGCACTCAAACAGCCCCTAAAGCAGCCGTGGAGCAGTCACGGGCTGCTCCTTTTTCCTTTCAAAAAATTCACCTATCAATTTGGTCCCAAATTTTGGGGCCAGATCAAAAAACTGACCCCTCACGTATAAATTCAATAGAAACGACAGTAAAACATTTAAATGGGAGTAAAAACTCAAGTAGGGAGAGAAAATCCTACCTCTTGAAGTTTATCAAAGGCTTCGCAAATCAAGGGGTCCACGCGTAGCCCCGGCTCAAAGTAGAGCGTTTTCCTTCTTGCTCAGTCGAAATCCAACGTCCAGGTGCGGGATCTTAGAGAGAAGGAAGACCTTCTCTCTCTAAAACCCCATTCTTCTATCTACTGCATCTCCTTCCCCAACTTTTACGTTTTTGGCTTGGTTAAATGGAGAAGATGAGTCATGCTCACTATTTCGTCTTCTAGTGACTTAAACATTTACAAAAAAATAGCGCTTACGATCCTTTTTTTCAGTTGATATTCGGCACTATCTCGGCGTCCATTTCATCATTCTCTACTCATACCACTTATGGCACATGGTACGTGTTATATGTATTCGTCACATCGAAAATAAATCGCTTTACTAAGACCCGGGCGTGATGCCTCGAAAAACGTGTCGACTACAACTGTCTCGAAAAATTACGAAATTTTACGTGCTAGCTAGATTTCACGAGACGATTCCAACGGTGAAATCCGTTTTGTCATCCGAGATCTAGAGAATAAATTTTGGATTTTTAACCGAAATTACAATTTTGTAATCAAAATTACGATTTTGCCCTTATTCCAGAAATTGGAATTTTTCGGGTCTTACAATAATAGTTTTCAAATAACATCAAAATGATATTCTTTGTGTATTTAAAAACTGTTCTCAATAACAATTTGCAAAAGCATGAATCAAACATGGCCTAAAGTTCTAAAATTCGTCTTTGTTTTTGTTTTGCTCTTTATTTTCAAAAAAAAAGCAAGTCTCAAACATCGCAAAACAACAAGCTCTACCGCTTTTGAAACTATTTTGAGTTTTCAAAAACAAAGAAAACATGGAGAACATGTTTAGTTTCCTCTAATGTGTTTTTGTTTTGAAAACGAAAAACACAAATAAAACACAAAAAATTCAAAACAATAATAATTTAAAAAAACTAAAATAGTATTCTTTATATGTTTAAAACTATTTTGAAAAACATTTTTCCAAAAAAAATACTAAACAAACAACCTTTAAGTTCCCAAAAAGTGGTGGCATTTGTGGACATTGAGGGAGTCAATAGTGATATGTTTCGATCATATAAGTTTACACTTTAGGAAACCTTCAACACAAAAATATATGTCATTTGACCTTGACCCACCATCAAATTACACTCATACCATATCTATTTTATTTAATTATTGAACAAGTCATATACTTTGCATGGCCCCATCGCTTCAAGTTTTTACTTTCCAAAAACTTTTTCTATTTCTTGACCGTGTACTCTTTCTGAAAGTGAATCTTTCTCGATGGTCACAATTTTTTATTTAAATAATTAAAATAAAAGTGAAACTACTTTTTCTTTTACATTTGTTGACTTTACAAATTACGCTGCAAATTACAAATATTGATTTAGCCTATTTTTCAAATTTATATTCATTTTGGCCTCCCATACCATGTAAGAATACCATATGAAAGAGATACTCAAATTTTGATATAACAAAATCATTGTTAACACAGGTTGAAATTCAAATTAATAAAATTATAATAATAACATAATCAGGAGGAATAGGTTTTAATAAAATAGTCTGCAATTACACTACTGTAGTTTAATACAATTTTTTATATTAAATGAATTTCCTGTACAATATTTCTACATAATATGAGGACCAAATTGAAGATAAGTTTGTTTAAAAAAGTTACTTTGACATATAGGGCAAAAATGAAACTATTTACTATTTATGTTTTGGGAATTGTAATTTTGAATTTTTCTGGGAAAAAATTTAATATAATTAGCATTAATTAAGAACATGTTTGATAATAATTGTAGGAGGTATTTTACTTTAAAAATGTTTTTAATTATCACGCATTTGCTAAAATTTAGAAAACTCATTTAAATTTTGAAAATCGCTTAGTATTGAAAATCATTTATGGTGTTTTATAGGTTATTCTTCTAAAACTCCATCGAAAAATATTTGAAATACAATCACTACCATTTACACTGAGATTGAAACATTTTTAAATTATTTAGAGTCTATTTGATAATAATTTAATTCATTCATTGAATTAAAATGATTTTCGATCTTTTAAAAGTGTTTTCTATAAATGACTCTCCGTAAAAAACATGCACTATAAATGATTCTCCAATATTTAAAATTATTTTAGATATTTTTAAAAGTGTTTTCTAAATTTTAGAAAAAAAAAGTGTTTCTAAATTTTTTTATCAAACATTTAATATTTTACGTAACTCTTTTAAGGTTAAATACACTTTATAATAAATGCTAAACAAACTTTACCGCTTATATTTATATTAAAAAATTAATTAAAATAAGTTGAAAGGTGATAGATATTAAATGGGCCGTAATTCATCCGGCCACCAAAGGAGCTGAAGACCATACTCCCGTCCGTGTCCTGCATAGCGTACCAACAGAGGTCCCACTTCATTAAAGCCCAAACATGGATTTGGAAAATCAGAGGCCCATACTACCCGCTAAACCATATCTTCACAAATAATGTAAGATAGAATATTCCCTAAAAGACGTCCCGGTCGCAATCAGTCCTATTATAAAGGGAAGGAAAAGCAATAAGACCATCAAAGTGGATAAATTCACCAACAAGCAAAGTGAGGATTATCTAAATAAACTCGACTAATCCATCGCTAAATCTAAGGCTAACTACATGAGGAAACCTATCCTCCAAAGGGAAGAACCCCTAATCATCGCCCAAATTGGATGAATATCCATTATAAACACAAGGCCGATCCAACACTGAAAGGTACGCGACTTCTAGGCTATGAAATGGTTCTCTTATTTCCTCTGGAAAAGAATCTGACTTAGGCATCGGAGCGGCCCCGCGGCCCCCGGGCCGACCCTTTTCGATTCTTCATGGGAGTGCCGCACCAGGATCCTATAATCCATCAGTCTTGGTCCAACCCAACGACCCAACGCACTCCAGCCCGCCCGGCCGAACAGCATCATCACCGCGCCACACTGCGGGGAACGACAATTCCTTCATAAACATAACTTATTCTCGCCATCGATGGTATCAACAAGGAACACGAAAGGTAGAGTAACACTAATCCACCATGACACACGGAATCCACCAGATATGAGCAAATCGACCCTCGATCGATGGAACGCACGCAAGCCAATACAAACGAAGTGGAAGCGCTTTTCGCCTTGTCAACCGTCTGGTCGGGCGAATCGACAGCTTACCGTGCATACGACATCAACAGAGACACTGAAACCCGTGAAGGCCATAACCTCCTCCCCGCTGAGGAACACTCATCGGTACACTCCCGAGGCATCGGCTGCGAGTCCAAATGTGCCAGTGGGGCACGGACCACCGTTGGCTCCTGCGGAAGAGGGAAACGAAGCAATACCTAGGAGGCAGTTCGAAGCGCTGAATCACCCTCAACTAGAAGCAGGAGAACAGTCATGGGAGCAGAGGTTCAGAAACCTTCAACAAGAGCTCAGCCGCGTGAGGGAAGTGGTGAAGGGACGGACCCCGGATACTATGGATACTTTGGTGCAGCAAACGGAATCTCCCTTCACAGCCGAGGTGCTGCACTTTCCCCTTCCAGCAAAATTCAGAATGCCTCAGGTAGAGACATTCGATGGAACCAAAGATCCCGTCGACCACCTTAATACTTACAAAAATCAGATGGAGCTACATGGGTTTTCAAGGTGGATCCTTGCGGCGCGTGTATGTCACCATTACGCTTAAAGGACCAGCTTTGGCCTGGTTCAACAGAATTCCCCCTTCATCCATCTCATCATTCAGGGAACTATCTGTTGCGTTCGTCTCCCACTTCATCGGAGCCCGGACGTACAGAAAGCCTAGCTACCATCTACTGACCATCAAGCAAGGACCGCAAGAGAGTTTGAAATCATATGTACTAAGATTCAACGCCGAGTCCCCGCGGTGTAGACGTGACCCGACTTAAAATTCACGCCACGCCTCATCGCGGATTAGGGCGTACACCAAAGGACCCTCGATGTTCCCCTATCTCAAAGAACCCTTGCTAAAGATGGCCGAGGTCCTCGCCAAAGCCGAAAAGTATATAAACGACGAGGAGGCCTCATATCAAAGAAGCGAGCTCCTCCGCCCGCAAAGAAAAAAGGGGCGATGCATGTGCTGACGAGGGACTGAGCCCTAAGAGACAAGAAGATCGAGGGAAATCCCAGCCCGTAACTGAGCGATCCCCTAAAAGGAGGAGGAAGTCTCAGATCGCTTCGGGGCCTACTAAGAAACCGAAGGGCGAAGACACTACCCGACACAAAGACTTCACTCCACTAACGCCGTGATCACAAGTCCTTTGATGAGGTACGAAACGAGTAATTTCGAGATGGCCGGCCGTATGAAATCGGATCCCGCCAAGCGGGATAATACCAAGTATTGCAGTTCCATTGTGGACTACGGGCATCGCGACCGACAACCGGTGATACAACTAAGAAGAGAAATTCTAATATCTAATACAAGGCGGATATCTTCGCGCTTTACATTCCAGTGAATCAAGCTCAGAATCAAACCCAAAGTCGCTTTTCGTAACCATAATCCGAACCCGCCGCCAGCCGCCATCTCGATGCACCACCGTTCAACACCAAAGCAGCCTCGTGGAGAAATCCGTGTGGATCTCTGAGGATTCACTGGAGGAGGAGAATCTAGTCTGCTCCTAAAAGCCCACCCACGGAGCATGATCGGGCCGGACATGGGGGAAATACTAGTAGTGCCCAAAGTGCCACGACCGACACTACCATCACGCTCTGACTCGATCCGAAGGATGCCAAGACTCCATGACGACCCGCTGGTGGGCCCCGTGTGCATCAGGGCTAATACCAAAGTTCACCTGGTTTTAATCGATAATGGGAGTTCGGGCCGACATCATCTCTCACGCCAAATTTGGGATAAAATGGGGTATTTGAAGAGATGCTAGGACCCCATCAAGATACATCTACTGGGATTTTCAGAGAGAAGGTGTTACCGCTTGCCTCGCATCTAACCCGGTGTCGACCCCCGAGAACCCCCCGCAAAGACGACAACAAAGAAGGTTCCTATAGTGGACGCCCTGGCCACCAATATACATCGCAGCGCACTCCTCAATCCAATAAAAGCCATCCCCTCGGCTTACCACATGATGATCAAATTCCCAACAGTAAATGGAGTCGGGACGGTTCGAGGAGATCAGCAGGTGGCCCGGGAATGCTACACAGCCTCCATGAAACCAAGAGCGGTCGACAACGTGAGTATAGACGAACTTGACTTACGCGACGAGGTACTCACCGACCAACCCTCGTGAGGAACTCGGAACCCATATCACCGATGACCTAATCTCGAATATCTCGCTACGCCGGATCAAAGCTGATGAAAACCTCAAAGGCCTCCTCACTCCGCCTCAAAACAGACAAAGATGTTTTTGCATGGAAGCAAATGACATAGGAGGAATCGACTCCCGCAATTATCACTCACAGATTGAACACGATCCCTCCTTTAAACCACTACAAAACTACCGGCCGCACCGCAGCGCAAAGCGGGCCATCACGTGGAGGTCTGGCAGTTCTCCCGCGAGCGATAAGAGAAGTGGAATAATCGAGTGGCTAGCCACCGCTGTGCTCAAAAGCTAATCCAAGAATGGCGACTGCATCGACTTCACCGACATAAACAAAGCTGCGTCCGGCGACGCTTTCCTCACCAAGACCGACCCATCGTGACTCCACAAAGAAATACCTAACTACCCGCTTTATGGATGCATTTTCCGGCTACAATCAGATCAGCATGGACCTCGGAGACCAAGAAAAGAGCAGCTCCCATTCGTCACAGCACAAGGAACCTACTGTTATCGGGTAATGCCGTTTGGACTCAAGAATGCAGGAGCAACTCCACAGACTAGTGAAACTTGATGTTCCAAAGACGTATATAGGCACAACGATGGAGGCATACATAGACGACATGTCGGTGAAATCCACTAAGTCCCCGATCTCCATATCACCATCTCTCCGAGGCACTGGGATCCCGAGGAATTATAACATGAATAACCCGCTGAACGGCCTTCTACAGATCACCCCTAAAATTTCTGGGTTTCATAGTTAACCACAGGGGGATCGAAGCGAATCCAGACAAAATAAAAGCATTGCTCGACATGCCGTCCCCTTCAGGAATAAAGGAGGTCCAGCGACTGACAGGAAGGGTTGCAGCTTTAAGCCGGTTCGTATCCAGAGCGAGTGATAAATGCCGGCCTTTCTTCCAAGTTCTAAAGAAAGCCTTTCAGTGGGACAAAAAATGCGAAGAAGCATTCATGGCATTAAAAACATACTTAAGCTCTCCTCCCATTCTAGTAAGTCCCCTTGAAGGAGAACTCCTCACTTTATACTTAGCCGTATCGTATTCACCAAAGGCAAGACTCGTCCAATACAAGGAGCGAGTCCAAGACCTTATTGCCATCATCGCAATGAGCTTCCTGAGAGGAGCGGAGGAGAGGTACCCGAGAATGGAAAAATTGATACTAGCACTGGTGACGGCAGCCCGGAAACTCCGTCCCTATTTTCAGGCTCACACCATAGAAGTCCTAACCGAGTGCACCCAAATGACGCAGTATTACACAAGCCAAGTCTCCCAAGATTACAAAGCGGGCCGTAGAGCTGAGCGAGTTCGACATCAGGTACAAGCCGAAGATCGCTATGCGGGGATGTGTCCCAGCCGACTCGCCATGGAATTCGCTTCCAATAGAGCTTTTGGCCGAACCCACACAGCCGAGGACGACCTCCCGTATGGAAACGCGAACCCAATCTCACCTCACAAGGAGGATGAACATTCGAATATCAGGTTTGGGTTTTGGTGGCTAACAACGAGGCGGTATGAAACTGATCTCGCTAGAGCTCGGCCTGCCCACTTTATTAGGTGTTGATTCAGAAAGGTCCGGATGACTCAGCGTGATTGGTGGTCTGGGGCGGTCAGAATCGCTCAAGGCCCGAGTGGAGCGGTGGACCATATCTCTCAAAGATTCATGATTTGCTAAAAAAGCATTGGTTCAAAGTTCAGCGTCCCAGGCTTGAGGAGAATACGAGTGACACGCCTTGAGACTAGCGGCCGCTTGCGAGAGAAATCTGGCGGGTGGCTCGTGAATACAGCGAGCCCTGCAGCCGACTCCTTACAACGCTGGGAAATTAGCCCGATGAATCTGCGGCTGAATGGAATGCCGGGATTATAATAATGAGACGCGCAGGCGACCCGGCGGCTAAAGATGGGTGATCTTCCGGAACCCACCAATACAAAGGCCTTCTGGCGGATTGCCGCACCTTTCGCGGCCATAGCGGGAAGGACAGATACGTCTTTGAGAGTCTGCCGAAGGCATATGTGGGAACCATATCGAACACGAGCGTTGGCAGGAAAAATCTTGAGCGGGACCACTCGCGGCCGCGATGCTTAAAGATCGTTGACTTAATTAAATGCGAGTCTGCCGGGAGCAAGCTAAATATCCGCCTCGTGAGAGCGCCGACGTGATGCAACCCTTTTTGTTGCACCGGCGATGGGGTTGGACATATTACGGATTCATGCACTACCGGCGGGCTAATCTGGAAGTCATAATTGTCATGGAGTGTGGTTATTTCACCCAAGTCGGCCCGGCGTTGCCAGCCACGGTCTCTGGGAGAAACGGAAGATCACGCTTGACTTTTGTGGCGAGCGTCTTCATAGTTCGGCATCCAAAGGCTATTATTGGTGCGGAAAACAGGTTAATGACTGGTGGGGATTTGTGCGAGCTCGGAATTAAGTATTACTGTCACGGGCTATGATCAAGCGGATGAGTGGGGGTCTCATCGAACCCTGTTTACTTGATAATTTGGAGATCGAGGAAGTTAGATTAGAATACCACTCCCGAGTGCTGGGCGCTCTGAGGCCAGCAAAGTCTGGCGACTCAGGGACCACAATTTGCCACCACTGCCGCCCAGCCTGGAAGCGATGCAGCCCACCTGTTGAGGTTGAATAAAATCTCACACGAAAATTGAGTTAGCGTCCCGGAACATGAAATAACGTGAGGCCTAACGCGCGTGAACACGGAACTCTGGATGAAAAAGTGACCATTAACGGCTGAAGAGAAGTATCAAAGGAAGACAGCGGTACCACAACGGAGGGTCAAACCCGAGTTATGTGGGGTGGTTTTGGTCAGAAAAGCTGTACCGTGAGGAAGAATCGGCACTAGAGCTCAGGCTGACAGGAAGGTTCTTACATAATAATCAGGTGATCGGACCGGTGATTATGAACCGGCAGGAAAAATCTTACGACGCCTTGGAGCGCGAACTTTGAGGCGTTTTTACCGGTAGGCACCGGTTTATAAAGCCTTATCAATTCTTATATGGCAATTTCGGGCATGCAGCGAATAATTTAGTATCATAAGCGATTAGGAACGCTCTGCCAGTGAAAATTCAATAAAAATAAAGGTGACTTTTTCTCTTTATTCCCGAATGAATCATATTCAAGTTCTGATCGGTGGTGTCATGGTTACATCTCGAAAAACACTTTCGACTGACGGTGCCAAGAGAAAAAAAGAAAAAAAAGATGGAGACAAGGAAAAATGAGAATAAAGAAAAGGGGTGTGTTAGGAAAAAAAAGAAAAGAAAAGTCAGACCAAGGAGAAGGAAGCGAAAAAAAAAAAAAAAAAAAGGAAAGAATAGGATGAAAGCTATGGAATAAGAAAGAAGGGGAAAGAAAAGGAAGAAGAGGTGGAAGGAGGGAGAAAGAAGATAAAAAGAAAAATAAATTCTTGGCTTGTGAGAATTTTCCACTCCAAGGCGCCACACAGCTGAGAACGACGCGAAGCTCCCGCAAGGGAGTATTGGAAACACAGCTCAGGATACTGCGAAGACCGGAAAAGCTGATAAGACATCGGAGGAACTCCCAGTGGGCGATCGGGCATACATCCCGGCGTGACTTCGTCACATTTGTGAAGCGAATCTCAGGCGTAAGATATGGGAAACATGAGCCACATATAAAGGAGGTCAAGCGCCGAAAAATCCGCCATGGGTTCAGTTATCATAATCTGACATTGTGCCGGATCACCATCTTTTAAGATATCGCGAAGTAGTTGAGTTCACGACGCCGCTGCTTGAAAGTGCATAACGATTGCTCCTTTGTGACTCACCCTCACTTTAGGCCACACTTGTTGCTCAGGTCGAGACCAGCTGTTCATCGCATGCACACCTCGAGCCTTGGCGCCGGGCTTCCATTTGCGTCGCCCAGCCCGAGCTCACGCCGCCACAGTACGCGCCCCTCGGGTCGGACGGCCTTGCCGAGGGCTCCGCTCGCCCTCGGCCTTGCGCCGAACCCGCTGCTCACTTTGAAAAACTCTTCCATCACACGGCCTTAACGGGCGACTCTTGTACTATTCATTCGGCCCGAGCTCTTCCCGCGCCCACCGGCGTGAACTCTCTTGTACCTTTCGCGTTTGGCGACTCTTCCCATCACCACAACGCTGACGGCGCTTGGCGCTACAATTCACCACGGCGAGCTCTGTAACTTTCTGACATGGAGCCGAGCATACATCTTGCGGCCACTCTAAGTGACTTCAGCGGCGCTACTGGCCGAGCTCCTGTGCCCACATGGGCGAGCTACATCTTCTGTGATCATCACGACGAGCTCTTCCCCGCACGGCTCTACGGCGGCTCTATAACACATGGACTGGCTCCTTACAACATAAATCTACGGCGGCGGGGTTCTTTAGCAATGCTACACAGCGACTCCTATTGCCACATGGACCCAGGCTCACTACAACCAGTCTGTGAGCTCTTCCGCTCACCCCGGCGAGCTCCCATAACCATGAATGAGCTCTTTGTGATCTCGGCGAATAACCAACTGACTCACTGGCGTGATCCCCATTGCTTATGGAGGCGAGCTCACCGGTGATCTAGCGGCAATGACTCTTCGGCCACTTTCTGCACGGCCGAGCTCTGTCGCGACGCGGGACTCTTCTGGCTGAAGTCTACGAGCTCTTCCAGCGGCTACGACGGCTCCATTACTCGCGAGGGCGTGACTCTTCTGGCGGAAATTTTGATGAAGCTCTTCAACGGCGCTCTACGAGCTCCAGTACCGCCAGACGACTCTTTGGCGATCGCCGCGGCTCTTTGCGGCTGGCGACTATTGCGACGCCGGGCGACTCTTACGGCGATCCCGCGACTCTTCCGACCAACTCTACGGCGATAGCCACTCAAGGGAACCCAAACTCTTCAGCGATCGGCGAGCTCTTCCAGCAAACTCCCCGGCGACTATTCGCGACATAGACGAATGCTACAGCGGTCTAGCGGCTCTGGCAGCTACAGCGAGCTCTGTGCCGACATGGATGGGCTCACTACAACGTCCCGACCAGCTCTTGTGACTCTGCGCTGAGCTCTGGCCGCTATGGATGACTGCTGGCCGGTGCGCTGGCGACTCTTCCCCAGCGGCTCCTGGCGAGCCCCCAGCCCCGACATGGGCGACTCTTTACAATGATCCCGGCGAAACTCTTCACAGCAGCTCACGACGAGCTCCCAATGCCCGACGCTGAGTGAGCTCTTCTGGCGTACGGCTGAGCTCTTCCCGGCGGCGCTACGGCGAAACCTGCCCCATGGGCCGACTCGCTGGCGATCTACATGCTGGCGACTCTTTCGGCGCTCACGGCGAGCTCACTACGGCGATCTCCACGGCGGAATCGCCCACCCGCTGATTCGCCGGGCGAGCTACCAGCGGTGCCATTTAAAGAAAGCTGCCCGCTGCGGCTGCCGACTGACTCCGCTGCCCTCCGCTTTATTAACTACCTCATTTTGCGCCACGATTGAAGGACGAGGTCAAAACCCGCCGATATACATGACCCCACGACGTCGGCGACTCTACCTCCAGCCCACATAGTGGGGAGGCTGTTTCCAGGTTTAACGAGGATAATTATCTCGAAACCCCGAACAATACCCGATCTAGCCTAAGGACCTCCCGAATCGATTTGCTGGGTAGGGAAAAGAATAAAAGTGTCTCGGGTTCAGAACAGGCTTTCAAAAATGGTGGCTATGTGAAAAAGAAGGCTACCACAATTATCAGGCCTCAGGCCCGACGAAAAAAAAGAAGGGAGAATTCGACATCGGAAGGCATAAGCCGTCAGAGAAATCTAGACATCGGACGATGAAGAATAGAAGGAAATCGTGAGACTATGACTCCCCGAGAATAGTGCACGTATAGGAGAGGCCCCTCCGCCTCTAGTCACTTTCGGAAGGTGAGAAGTTGAAATCTCTACAGATGGGTAGCCTGAGCGACGCTAGTTGAAAGAAGCGAGCCACCAAAAGCCAGCACGAGCACCGGAGACTTGATCTCGCGGTGTTTGATAACCTGATCTTTCTGACCTTGTACCGACTCAGCGGTGAAGATGCCGTAAAACCCTTTACATTAGTCACTCGACCAGTGTGATAAATGTACAACCGCGGGAGAAACTCGACCGGTCTGCGCGCGCGCCCCCTCCGAGAAACCTCGCGTATGACGGTTCGGTTGCGCTGCTTTGCGCTTTCAAATCACGGTAACCGTATGACTCCACCTGAAGATCAGTTGCCCGCGCCTCGGGAGAGTGATGGCTCACCTCTACAATAACCGTTTGAAGCTCATTTTGGACAGATCTCGACCCCTGAGTCTTCGACTAACCTCACCCGGCTCGGCGCGGAGCTCACCCCCTAACCTCCAGAGGCTGCCGCTACGGCCTTGTCATTTGCTCAGAACCTGCGTTCTCTCTATTCTGCGGCGGCCGGCGAAGTGTTAAGATCAGACTTAATCCGTTCTATTTCTTCCGGACAACTGCGCTTCGTTTCTTGCAACTCGGCCGCTGAAGAAAGCCACGACCGCTTTATAAATCGAAGAGCCAATCTTCTGTATTTTTATTCACGATTTGGCCTTCTCGAGCGCTGTGGGTGGCGACCCGCCTCCAGAACGAGACATAGCGTTGACCGCAGGCAACGCAGGAAATAAACCTGTTCACGGACTGACGTCCACGAAAGACAAAGCGCGAGGCTTCTCTGACATGATTCAACATTGATGGCATCAGACTCAGAATGGAGGAAACGGCATTGCTGCAGGATTAATTTTCGAGAGAAAGAAAGCCCTAATTTTTGATTTGCTGATTTCTTTTTGAAACCGCATCCCGGAGGTATTGGCATGTCGAAGCGGCTTCATACGGTGTTGTGGCGAGAGCCGCGTTGGCTGTGACGACCGGTTGCATGAAAAGACCACACTTTTACTACCTTGACGGCCGGGCTTGGGGAAGTTCATCAAATCGGTGAGGCGAGCGACCCAGCTTTCAAGCTCGTGAGCAGGAAAGGGGTGCAGCCTGTCACGAGCCGACTGAGACGTCTCTCTCCGGTTCCCGAGCGGGGAGAAGGAGAAAGCTTGACCACAGACTTTAGCCCAGGGCGTGGGTTATCTGGAGGTCCGGTTTTCCTGCGCACCTACAGGCCTGGCGTGCCCCAAATGAACTGTCTCCCCCCTGGTACAGGTTGCGGTGGGCCCACGGAACACTCGAGGTGAAAGGGAGGCGGGGCTCAAAACGATGAAACGTCTGACCGTGAGTGAAAAGAGCTGGGAATGTTCGACTTTATCGACCACTTGCGCCAAGGCAATGAGCATTCCTCAAATACTAGAGCCCCGTGACATCTTCGTCTGAGGTGAGTGACATCGGGAAGCATAAGGAAAGCACGAGTCGGGGAGGTCATTCGGTGTCTTTAAAGTGAATCAAGCGAAAATGTCTGACATAAAAGATTATCGGGGGACACTCCACGTCTGGGCTTTTGAGGTATCATCCGCATCTGAGAGTCTCTGATTAGACCACTAGCGAGAGAAATGCTCCATGATGCTTTCACGGCCGGTGTGAAGAGAAGGAGATCAAGATCCCGCGAGAGGGGGCCCGAGCGTGCGGAAAATGATAAAACCCTCTGTAGTGTGCATTGGGTAAATGGAAACGAGCCGACCAGGGACCACCAACCTAAATACCCTTAAAGACCAATAAACCAACTAAATACGACCATTGGGAGCCCGACTGGAAGGCAGATGTTAAATATTGAAGAACCTCTTTATATGAAGGATCACGAGAAACGGCGTAGTTATTAAACAAACCAGCGGGCTGTGCCACCGAACTGGAGAGGGCGTGTAAGGTCAAAAGCACTTAGGATTACATACTGGGACACCGGGAAGAGGCAGTAACGCTCAAAACAAAAAGTAGATTCAAAATGAAGGACCAGCCTACCCAGGGCACGCCTTGCGGCGCCTGCCCCGACAGTGGTCTGTGAAGTCAGACCCGCCGGATGTTGATCGGGTTTATCTTCTTGCACCTTTGCACAAGGAAGGGAAGCCTGTTGGGAGGAAGCGAGTGGAGGCGAAGCCATTTGTCAAACCAGCGGGAATGCCCCCAGCACACGGGACGGCATCTAACGAGAAGAATGTCGCTGATATAAGAGGAAACGATTAGGGGATATGGCCGTAACCAAGCGATGCCAAACAAATCCAGACCGAATGAACCACAGAGCGCGATGGTAATAATCGAAACACGACAAAGAATGGGGCCTGGCGACCCGAGAATGAAAGAAGCGAAAGGACCCAACCTAAGCGAGGCGAGAGCAATCCGAGCGAATCTGAGAGCATGAAATACTGAGACAAAAGGAATTTATCAAGGGCCGAGGGAGCCCGGAAGAGGTCGGCGGCGCAAAAACAAAGAGTACGCGACCTGGCGGCTTCGAGCCGTATTGCGCACCGCTGTAT
The DNA here is from genome assembly GCA_016808115.1 of Tetrastigma voinierianum. NCBI lineage: Eukaryota > Viridiplantae > Streptophyta > Magnoliopsida > Vitales > Vitaceae > Tetrastigma > Tetrastigma voinierianum. The sequence continues at coordinate 53,874 of JAEQBH010002460.1, read as the reverse complement.
GGCGATGGTTGGGTTAATTAATCCCTGGCGGCGCGAAAATAACGGCGTTCTGCGGGGATTAATCGGCCGCGCCCGCGCTGATCGTCTGCGGTGAGCGATGACCAAGGATAAATGAGCCGGGTAATTCATCGCCATGCGACCAAAGGCGGTGAGGCCATAGCCGTCCGTGTCCATTCCTGCGACCCAAACGAGAGGGCCCGTACGTTAGGCTGAACATCTGGATTTGATAGGGAGGCCCGTACTCGGCCCGGTCGACCTCTCTTCCACGATGAAGATAGAATGTTCACCACAAAATCTTCAGTGTCGATCAGGATCTAGCCCATAAGGGAAGGAAAAGCTGTGAGAAGACCATCGGCGGATCATACCAACAAGGAAGGAGGATTATAAAGATAAACTCCCTTTGATGATCCATTATTAAATCGAGTGCAACTACGAAACCTATCTGCTCCCGAAGAACCCTAATCGCCGCCCCGGAATTGGATGAATATCCATTATAACACAAGGCGATCCAACCTTGCTTTGAAAACCGAGCTTCCCGAAGCTATGAAATGATTTTCCTGCTTATTTCCTGCACAGAAGAAATAAAGCAGGCGACATCGGAAGCGGCCGAAGCAACCCCGCGGAACTCTTTTGATTTCGCTGCCTGAAGTGCCGCGCCCCGGATCTCTCATCCATCGGTCCGGTGGCCATGCATTGCGCGCTCGGCCAGTTCTGGTTGAGCAGGCATGCGCTGAAATTAAATTTTATGAAACCAAGCCTTAACTAATAATAATATTAATAATTTTATTATTATTATTTTCATAATCTTTTTTTAAACAGAACACAATCTAAAATTAAAGGATCATGAAATTAAAATAATGCTATTAGAAAGAACTTAATACAAAATAAAACGATTTTGTGTATTATATGATATATCATACCCTAGTTTATAAAAATATCTTTGTGCCAGTTTTTATATTCTTAGAATTTACTGTGTAAGTGGTGAGTTTAGATATAAAGATCAGAACTATTATTAGAGGTTATATCAAATATTATTTTTCAATTTGGCCAAGAATTTAATATTAATAAGAAAAAAACAGTAAAGTTAACAATGGTGTCCTAGTTTGTATTGGATTTATAAAAATATTACAATTTAAATCAACTAATTACACAAAGAAAATTTACATGCATATTTCTTCAAATTTTTAAGTGAGTCAAAACAATTTTTTAATGTTTGAAAATAATTCAAACATTACAAAGGGTTAATTACAAACTTAAGAATGGCTAGTTAGTTTAAGGTCTTGGGGTTTCCTAATGATCCTTCGGTTTAGAATCCCCTCCAGGTGCAGCCTTAAGATTAGTGAGGGTATACATGAAGCTAGCCTGGCGAATTAAGAATATCACCAGGTTATCAAAAAAAGAAAATTATTTCAAATACTTTGAACAAGTTTAAAAGCCAAAATAATTACATTATTTTAGCTCAAATACCCACATATAGATATATTTGCAAAATATTATTGACTAATCTTTCTATGATTTGGCATCGAAGTCTGAACTCGGTTTAAAAAGTGCTTTAAAACCACGATTGATAAATACAATGTCAAGTTAATTTTCAAATCTACCAGGTTAGAGAATCGTTTAAAAAAATAAAAAAAAACTAATTAGGTGATTCATTTAAAAAGAAAAAAAAGACTGCTTTGTTGTAAACTCAGTTGAACCATTAAAAAAAAAGCATCCATGATCCATGGTTATGGTGGATTGGTACCCAAGTCATTTGCCATAACGCCGAAGATTAGGTAATTGGTAGGAACCGAAGTGTCATTATGAAGTGGCGTGAATAACTATGTATAGTATGACGTGAGGCGCCATTGATCAAGAAAAACACACCTCCAGTGAGTTTAATGTTGCCGTTGTCTCTTTCCCCATTCACATTCTTCTTCTCATAAGCATTTTGAACAAACAAGCCGATTCATTTGTGTTACTAGTTTTACATTATACTAATAAACTTTGCGATATTGTTCTATTTTATTTATTAATACTTTTCGAGAATTCTTTGTTTTCAACTTAATACTTCTATATACCACTCTTATATATATATATATATATATCTTTCTCTGCCATCATATATATATAATCACCCACATTCATTCCTCTCATAAACATATGAGACAATAATGAGTTCAATTTATTAACATAGTTTTTACATTATAATAATAATGTTTTTCACGTATTGTTCCTATTTTATGCACTTTCATGATATTTTCTATACCATATATATATATATATCTCTTTCCATTCATTCTTCTCATAAACTTGCTGAACAAACAAATAGGTTCATTTTATTGTTCGCGATTTTACATTATTGCCCTGGCTTTTTCCGTGTTGTTCCTACCTGTGAAATAGATACAGGTAGATTTTGGTAAATATACAAACATCAACATTTCTTTATTTTTGTGGAATTTTATGACACAATTTTGTTCTTGTTTGACGATTATTGTCGTTAGATTTATATAATGTAATATACTTCCAGTTCCATTTCTTTTAAATCGAAGCAAAATAATACGGAAGGGAAAACAACCTATGATCACAACTGATAATTAGAAGCGGAATCAGGAATAAACTAATGCGTTGTGTCGCTTAAGGTAATTTGGCTCCTCAACTTGTACGAGATATGCATGTAGACAGCCGTCTCCGAGACAATCTTGGATCTACCGTTCGCCAGTGGTAGAGATCGGGCTTAAATGACAACTTCACGAAACGACGCGCAAATGAATAATCTCTGCGAAATGAGGAATATTTTGTATATATTAAATAGAAAGGCAGAAATATAAATAACCAGTATCTCGAAACGAACATGCTCCGATTCGAAAAAGAGTATGAGCAACAAAGTATCTGGGCCCAGTGAGGACACATCTTTTCATTCATTTAAGAATTTGTGGATACGAAGTCTGGCGATCCCCATGAATGAAAAGTTCTGATATCTGTCTTTCTCATTGCTGCATGAGATGCAAAGTGCAATTATTCCATGAGAAAGCGTTTGCGGGAGGATAAGTGATGCGAGACTTTGAACTTTCCTTAGTGGCGACTGCTGGGACCTCGGTCAATGTGAGAGCTTGATGGCATCTTTGAGCTTCGACCTTCGTGGCTGAAACTGATAGAAATCACCTAGCCCAACTGCAAAGACAAAATCGGTTCTCCACTTGTTGTGTTCATTTTGGCCCATAGACCACCGCACGGTCTCATGAGTCATTTAAGAGAATTGATATTTGCAATTCTGCCAGCGACCTCCCTTCACACCACACCAAGGTGATTACGGTATCATGAACATAATCATTCACTTTTGTAACGCTTACATCATTGTCTGTCTTTACATGGAATGGGTAAAACAAATTGGTACTCTCTTGTCTTCATAGTAGTTGATCCCTTTAGACTCAGATCACGGGATCTCATTCCAACTAAGGTAGAAGATTGTCCGCTACGATGTGGCTTGTTTTAGAGGCGCGACCCGTTCCCTTGATGTTTTACGCTACGCATCCTCTAGTTAGGCATTTTGTCGATGGATCGCAATATTATCTTTTGGAAGCTTACGTAGTCAATGTTGTGAAGTAATTCCACTAGAAAGAAGTTGTCTTGCTGTGTCATGTCGATCATGACGGTAGTGTGAGACTGCCGGATTAGTACCATGACGTTCCTTTTCCCTTCCTATTGCGGCAGTATCACAATGTGCTTACATACGAGCATTATGGTTTAGGCGATGGTTTAGGAACAATGTATACACTAATATCTGAGAAGTCCACTCCTAGAAAGGGCGTTTATACAAAAATGTAGATTGTCAGTGTGGATGCATATGAAAGTGATGCTGACTAGGCTGAAGCAATAGATGGCGGTGGCGTCTGCCGGAGATATTTCACCTTTGGGGTGTGCGTCGTTACATGGAAGCAAAGAAGCGGAATGTTGTTGCACGTTTAGCCTTGACTGGATTTAAAGGTATGGCGCTTGAATATAATGTGATTGTGGCTGAACTTCTATTGTTGGTTGGCTATCTGCCAAACGGCGATTAAACTTTATTGCTGATGATAATAAGCGGCGTACGATCTGCTTTCATAAATCCGGTCTGACATATGATGTACAACATACGAGGTAGGCGATTCTTCGTAAGGAAAGTGGATGAAAAGATTTTGATTGCCTAAGATTCGATCCGAAGATCAATTGGTTGATAATACCTCACCGCAATTGTTTAAGTCGAAGTGTTCTGAGTTTTGACGAAGTTAGGCTCTTGCTGACATGCCACGCAAACTTGAGGGGTATTTGCGATATGGTTAACAGTCAAAGATTCTTTATTATGTTCTTTCCTATTACTATAATATTATTATTCCCTAGTTTAGAGAGAAGTTTCTACGTTGGGCAAATAACTTAATTATACAGGGAATGACGATTGGATCTCTAATATCTCTAAATATCGTGCCAAAGATCACAGTTATTATGAGATAAAAAAATATTTCTTCTACGTTGGACTTAATCAATTCATTCTATCTAATTCTTTATGGTGGGTAAAAGTCCTTACTGAGTTTTGGACGGATATGTAAATATAGAACAATATCTTACTTCTTATATCGTCGAATTATGTGGTAATTCATCTGTAACTATGTGAAGTATCCAGCTGAAGCTAGCCCAGATGGAGGGAGGGCATACTGGAGGTTTAACCTTTTTGATTGATTACGTGAGATTCATGGTTGGATTTGTTCATATGGTTCTCCTCTACCAATCTCCATGGTGTGTTGGTAGACTAAGGACATACACACAAACTTAGTTCATCAATTGTCCCCAAACTGAAACAGTTCAAGCTCACCTCAAATCTATTATCTGAAATCAAACTCTTTCCAATTATTTGATAAACTAAAAACTAAACCACAATCTATGAAGCAGATTGACAAAAGACCTTCGGAAGGAAATTAACACAGGAATTATTTCAACAAGTGGTTTGAGCTTTATTAAGAGGAGGAGGTGATTACGATAACTGTGTGGAGGCAATAATCATGGCCCGAAGTGATCCAATTGATCTTGCACTCAGCACCAAAAAGATATTCTGACTTTCAATCTAATTGAGCATAGAGTGCATGTTCTACTACATTTGGTCCTTAGTCCAAGACTTTATCAAATGCATGACCACTTATTAGCTTATTACTTTCTATCTCTATGTCTCTCTTACTATGATGCTTGGAATTCCTTGAATTGTTCCTTATAATATATGACTGAACCCTCACCTTTGCTATTGACATATTAGGCTTTGTAACTCTCTCTTTTCTCTAAAAATAAGCACTCTTCCCTTCTTTAAGCATCATATCAGAAGGACTTTGTGTTTGTGTTGATGACCTTTTAGGCTTAAACCTCTTTCTCTCTTTCATTTCTTCTTTCCATTCCATAATCCTTCGTTTTGGTATTTATTGTTTCACCATTGCCTTCTTGCGAAGGTATTTCAGAAACTCCTCTTTTCTTGGTGCCGCTCTTTTCTATCTTTTTCTTCCATTTCACACTACATTGATTCCAACATCCTCCATATATAGTTGTTCCCAAAGCTATAACAAAGAAAGAAACAAGTTTTGACAACAAAAAGTAGAAAATGTAATTCTTCGAAAATAACAGGTGTGTTCTCCGATATGGGCAATGATTTGTTCTTGAATCAGAAGCAATAAAGAAGAGATCTCGAGCTCAAAAACAAACAAGAATTTGTAATGGTTTCCAAAACCATAACAATGAAAATAAGTTTAACTGACAAAAAAAAAATAATTAGCTCTAGAAAAGTATGATTTACTTGTTTTCTCCACCGAATATGAACGAATGATTTTGTTCTTGAGTCTTGAAAGCAAGAAAGAGATCTCATATCTGCCTCTTATATCTGCAAAAACCAAACAAGTTTCGACAACAAAAGCATAAATGGTACTTTAGAAGCTGTTACCAGTTTCACTTTTGTTCGAATATTGTGATTTGTTCTTGATGCCCGAAAAAGAAAGAAGAGATCTCGAGCTCAAAAACAGTTTGTAATGAAAAAAAAGCAAAATGTGATGCTTGGAAACTATGGTAGGTGTTGTTTTGCAAATACTTATGAGGCAATGATGTCTTGAAGTGGAAGGATCTTTTATTAAGGCAGAGAGGAAAAAGCTGTGGAGTGTCCTTTGTATAATTTTGGATAGGTGCGAAGAAATGAATCTTTTAAAAGATGGGATGGTAGGCTGGGTGAGAGATTAAAAAATATTCTTTTGTCTAAGAATACGTGGTTTGGAATAAGTGTTCTGGTGAAGAGGTGCATTCATCTTAGATTTTTGAATAGATGGCCTCTAGCATGTAAAAAAGGTGGTGAGGTTTTCCCTTCCTCTTTTGGTACTGTGAATTCACCATCTGTTTACTTTGTGGCTGTTTGTTCAGTTCATATTTTTCTGGTCAATATATTGCTTTTACCGATCCAAAAAAAAAAAGAATAAGGAATAAGGATTATAGAAGCTGATAAAGACAAATAAATGCAACTATTTAAGAGAAATCGCCTTCTAAACAAGGCTGATCAGCTCCCCACCCCAATACGCAGCAGTTTTAAAATCAAATCAAGGTGTAAATTGCCCATAACAACATGAAAAGGAATAGAAGAATACTTGGTTTGCAAATCAAACTTCCTTATTCTCTTAAAACCTAACCCACCTACAACGTCCACAAAAAAAAAAAGAGAAAATAATAAAATTACATTATTAAAATATGTGTTTATATATTATCAAAAATTAACATGAATATAACAACTATAAGTTTTGGTGTAATGTAATTAGAATGGGCAAAGAAGGTAATGGTCTTTTTAAAAACAACTGATATGTTTATTTAGATGTAAAACAAAGCAGAGGGATAAGTAAAATGGTTTCTCGTCCAGATAAATATGCTGGTTTCTCTCGTCGCTTTAATTATATATGAGACCTTTCCATTTAAACAACTCCGCTCGTATTAAGTATGTCATGGTAAGTATAACAAGAACATTGGAAGATGGGCCTCTAAGAGGTGGAGCAAATGAAGTCCGATTTGAAATTGAGATAAAACATGCGGCCAATGTGTAATGGCTCGAGTATTGTTTGTAATTTGGTTCGATAAAAGAGATTGTTTGTAATTTGGTTTGGTCGACAGACGTCACCCTCACAATCCGCTTCTCGTGTCTTGTTAATGCATCAAACTTCTTCAAATTTATCAAAGACAAGTGGCCTCGGTGTGACATGCGTGACTATTCCACTGCCAGTGCTACGCCATGGAGGTCTCGTTTAATCTTCCTTTTGAGTCAAGTCAATACACTAAAATTGTCAAGCTTAGTAAAAATGAATCCCGATTCTTCAAAATTTCAGGAGGTCAGGACCCAAATCCCCATAAAGTATGGAAGGGTGATGTCTCGTAACCCGAACAAAGGCCTAAGAAGGAGGCTTCCGGTAAGTTAATCGTGAAAGAAGAGATCTCAACCTAAAATAAAACAAGTTTGCAATTGTTTCCAAACCAAAACAATAAAAACAAGTTTGACAACAAAAAAAGGCGTAAAATATATATGATGATTCTGAAATCGATCTCTTAGAATAGAAACCTGTTTCAATTCATTATACCTTATGAGAGATGGAATAGGAAATCAAGCCTTCCTCTTGATACCCTTCTTGCCGCATTTGCAATTTGGTTCTTACTTGCCCACGGTTCCTCCCATCACACCATCCTTCCCCGGAAATCTCTAACACTAACAAAACAAAAACAAAAACAAAAACTCAAATAAAAATCGAATTAGCTGCCATTATAATACCCTCCGCCCGCTTTGATGGATCAAAGCAGTTTTGAAGAAGGTCCGTATATTCGCCGAGGAGATGTTCACAGACCGAGCCATGACTCGGCTTGAACTCTCGGACGAGTGTCCTGCGATGCACCGAGAGTCACCGCGTCACGCTGACCGCCCCGACTACGGCTCGGGTCTCACCAGAGCTCCTCAAGGCCTTCTCGGAAGGTTCTTCATCGTAATTTTCCCATTAACTCCAAATTAACTAATTAACTAAATTATGTAAAATATGAGTAATAGAGCAGAGAAAAAAGAAACCCATTTACCATAAGTCCTCGGCAAAGTCAGTTCGAATCGAATCGCAGCCATTCTTGCAAACCACCCCGAAATCCTTGAATGAGCTCGAGCAACGGCGGCCACAGTGGCGAAGAACCCATCACCAGCCGCCACTGCAGAATCGGACTCCTCAGATGTCGCCACGTTCTTTCCTCTCAACTTCGAACCCCCCGAAGAACTCCTCGACAACCTCCATTTTCTCTTCCCGTTTCCACCACCCACTTTCTAAACACATAGAAGAAAACCAAACTGCAACAAAAACAAAAACAAAAAAAACAACTAAACAGAATGAAACTGTAAATCGAACTCACGCGGTCTTTGATCTGAGCTTTTTTTTGCCCAATCAATGATTTTAGCCGGGCCTCCCCGAACAGCCCATGAGTGGAAATTTTAATTCCGTTGTTTTGAAATGAAACAAAATAAAAACAAGGTGAAAATTCTTTCAAATACAAAAGAAAAACTCCATTCTAAAATACAAACTCCTGGTGAAGAGAAGCACTGAGATCCAAAGATGGATGGTTATCCAATGGGTACAATGGGGGTGGGATAAGCTATGAGTCGCCCATAATTCCTGCGATAACGCCACGCCGATTGCGGTATAACGCCAGGGTGATTAAACGGGGTGCTTTCTCGAAGGCAAAACAATGGAGAGAAAGGGAGGTGATTAATGGGGTGCTCAAATGGCAAAACAATGAGAGAAAGGGAGGTTATGAAATAAAGAGCCGCTTTGAATTTTGAAATTAAAAAAAGGGAGGTTATGTAATAAAGAGCCGGTAACTAGAAGATGACTCTGTCATTATTAGTTGCCTCTAATCTTAAATGATTTCGCTTCAAATTTTCATTATTACCAAAAAGTAGAATACAAATATTGATACGATCTTTTTTATCCTCATTTTCATCTAACTTACCAAAAAATTTTAAAATAAATGTTTCAGAACTTTAATAGTAAGAGGGACTTTGAGATAGAAATTTAGTAACTCTGTTACCCTTTAAAATCGTTTCTATATTCCTAAAATCAATGAGAACAAGAAACACGTTTGTTTTTTCAGTTTTTGTTTTTCAAAACATAAAAACACATAAAACACTAAATTAAGATAAAATATCAAATTTTCAGAGAACACCAAGATAAATAGTGTCTTTCAGGTTTTCAAAAACAAGGATAACAAAAATATATATAGAAAACACGCTTGTTCTTAAATTTTTTTAATTCTCGAGGAACACAGTAAAAACATTAAATTCAAAGAGCAATAACTCATATTTTTAGAGAATACCAAAATTGTATTCTCTTTGTTTTCAAAAATCGTTTCTTACAAAAAAAGTCTATAGGATTTAAAATTAGAAATAATCATTCCCGAGCCTCTGCTCGATATTTTTATTATTAAATTATTTATATTTCATAAAAGGGCTAAGAAAACCACTTATTTATTTTAAATAATTATTATTTAAGTGAATACATCACACCATAACTTTTCCCTACCAAACACAACTCTTAAATTCTAAGCACTTCCATAATGGGGTCAAGATGACCTCAAAACAAGAAACGCTTCAAAATTGAATTGACTTATATGGGTGTGATGTGTATTCACTTAAATGACCTTCAAGACTAATCTACAAAAAGAAAAAAATCACTTAGGTGAGATGGTTAGGTCTTATGTTCTTTTAACTTAAACCAATGGTCTCGAGTCTCGAACTCCCGAGAAAGTAGTCAGGTTCTATGTTAGAACCGTATCGCTCTTATATATGGTCCCTATAAGCTAGTATGGGGATTAGTCTGAATATGATATGTCTTAAAAGTGCTTTTTGTGTGTATATGGATCCGCTCAAAACACATTATGGTCCGACAAAAAAAGAAAAAAAGAAAAAAAGAAATGGTATCAGCCCTTCACCCCTTTTTCTTTTGTCTATAAGGCCTAATAAAATTTTTAAAATGAAATGGTATCAACTCCTTCAATCCTTTCTTTTTTTTTTTTTTTAAATATGTAAGGTCTAAAACAAATTACAAAGAACCTTCACTTGGTGAATTGGCTCGCTTTAGGATTCTTGGGCTAGGAGCAAAGTAGTAAAGTCCGGGGGAGAGGTGGATTTTTGGGGGCAGCCTTGGTGAAGGAATTAGAAGGGTCGGAATGATATTATCGCCGCCGTCGCCAAAGGCTACTCCTCCCGGCTTGACTACGGGGAGAGATTCACTTGCTCAAGAGCCATGATTTTGAGCTCGCAAAGATAGTCCCTCAAGACCCCGACTTCTGACCGCCCCGGTAGTCTAGGTGCACGCACAACCGCTTTCCTATGTTCGGCCTTCTTCTATATGGTAATGGGTGGTTCCATTGTCTTCTTCAGAATTACTGCCGGTTTTGCCTCCCGCTTGATAACCTCCATTTGTATTTTTAGAGCTATCATGTGGACACCCCAAACCGGGGTCCTATCGACCACCGTCAACTCAAGGAAACCCGTGTGTGTCTCATATCATGACCCATACATGAGCAAATGACCTTAATAAAGGCCCATCATCCATACTCGGCCCATGGTTACAAGCATCACATTTCTATAGATCCAAGATATTACATCACTTAATACAAAACATATATTAAAACTAGTTCGTTCTAATATATACACAAAACAAGAATCAAGGGCTACGCTCGCCCGCTTCATAACCTTTGCCTAAGGAGCGTCTCGCCTCGTACCGCCCCGCACCTAAAAGGATTTTTCCCGCTTGCTTGTTTTCTCTTATTTGAAAACAACGGAATTCTCAAATTTCCACTCATGGGTCGCGAAGAACTCGCTAAAATCATTGGTCGCGTAAAAGCTCGCATCAAAGACCGCTGAGTCTCATTTCTGGGTTTTCATTCTGTTTTAGTTGTTTTTTTGTTTTTGTTTTTGTTTTTGATTTGGTTTCTGTGTTTTAGAAAGTGGGTGGTGGAAACGAAGAGAAAATGGAGGTTGTGGGAGGAGTTCTTCTGGGGTCTCAAGTTGAGAGGAAAGAACGGGGGCGACATTTGAGGAGTCCGACTCGCAGCAGCTGGTGATGGGTTCTTCACATCGTGGTCATTGTCTCATCTCATCCCAAGGACTTTACAGCAGGTTCGCAAAGAATGGGATGCATTCGCATTCAGATACCTTCCAGTACTCGGTAAATGGGCTTTTTTCTCCGTCTCTATTACTCATATTTTTACATAATTTAGTTAATTAGTTAATTTGGAGTTAATGGGAAAATTGCAGGCAAGAAGAGCACTGAGGGCCTTGAGAGCTCCGTGTGAGGCTTCGTGCCATATCCGGGGCCTAGCAGTCCGAAAGCAGCGCGTGACTCTCCTGGCAAGGCAGACACTCAGTCCGAAGTTCAAGCCAAGTCATGGCTCAGTCTCGTGAACATCTCCTCAGAAAGATAATAATATACCAGACCATCTTCAAAACATGCCTGATCCCATAAAGCAAAAGGCAGAGGTATTATAATGGCTGGCTAATTCAATTTTTAATTTCAAGTTTTTGTTTTTTGTTTTGTTTTCGTTTGAGTATCAAATTTTGAAGGATGGTGCATGGGAGGGAACCGTGAGCTATCAAGAGGAGAGAGAAATTTCCTTTTCCATCTCTTTAAGGTATAATGAATTGAAAGCGCTTCCTATTCTAAGAGATCAATTTCTAGAATCATCATATATATTTTCATTTTTTGTCACTGCTTGTTTTTATTGTTTTAGTTTTGGAAACAATTACCAAACTTGTTTTTTTTTTTGAGTTTGAGATCTCTTCTCTTTCACAAAGCTAACTTACCAGAAGCCTCCCCTTCTTCTCTCAAGTAATCGTCTCGTGCTCGAGACATCCACCTTTCCATACTTTATGGGATTTTAGTCCACCACTCAAATTTTTAAGAATCGTAGACTCATTTTTTTTTTTACTAGCTTTAAGCAATTTTAATTAATATTGACTTGACTCCAAAGGAAGATTAAGAAGACCTCCACGGCAAAGAGAACTAGCCAATTGGAATAAGTCCGCATATGCCACACCGTACTTGTCTTTTGATAGGTCAAGAAGTTTCAATGCATTAACAAGACCTCGAGAAGCCGACAGAGGACAACGTCTCACAACCAAACCACCATAAACAATTCTTTTTATCAGAACCAAATTACAAACAATATCAAGCCATTACCTGCATTGGCCGCATGTTTTATCTCAATTTCAAATCTCAGACTTCCATTTGCTCCACCTCTTAGAGGCCACTTTTCAATGTTCTTGTTATATCGCACCAGATCATGCCATGCAAGCGCGGAGTTGTTTCAATGGAAAAGGTCTCATATATACTACATAGTTTTCAAGAGAAAACCCTTTTATATTTATCTCCTCGACCAAGAAAACCATTTTTACTTATCCCTCTACTTTGTTTTTACATCTAAATAAACATATCCACAGATTGTTTTTAAAAAGACCATTACCTTGCCGCCCAGCTAATTACATTTACACCAAAACTTATAGTTGTTATATTCATGTTAATTTTTGATAATATATAAACACATATTTTAATCATGCAATTTTATTATTATTATTATTTTTTTTTGTGGACGTTGTAGGTGGGTTAGGTTTTAAGAGAATAAGGAAGCTCTTGATTTGCAAACCAAGCATTCTTCTATTCCTTTCATATTAGGTAATCGATAATCTAAAAAACTCGCTGAGATATGCTTCTATTATTTTAATCGGGTTTTGATAAGCAATAGGTGAACTTTTTGGGTATGTGGAGCCAAATTTCGAAATAATTTGATTTTAAAGCTTGCTATTAGGTGGGAGCCAATCAACCTTGTTTAGAAAAAGGGCCATTTTCCAAGTTGGTTGCATTTATTTGTCTTTACTGCTTCTATAATCCTTATTCCTTATTCTTCTTTTCGATCGGTAAAAGTAATATATTGATCAGAAAAATAAGGAACGGAACAAAAATGTAAATACAAAGTATACAGATAGAAATTCATTGTGCAAACAAAAGCAAAAGAGGAAAGGGGGAAAACTCACCACCTTTTACATGTAGGCCATCCATTCGAAAAATCTAAGATGGAATGCACCTCTCACCTAAGAACACCCTATTCCAGTCTACGTATTCTAGACAAAAGAATATTTTAATCATTCATCTACCATCCCATCTTTTAAAAGTTATTCGATTTCTCTCTTTCCACAATATCCAAAATTATGCCAAAGGAATACATTTGACAAATTTTCCTCTTTTTGCCCACAAAAGATCCTTCCACTCAAGAGCAAATCATTGCCTATATTCGAAACGCTACATCATAGTTCTTTGTACATCACATTTTGTGTTTTTTTTTTTTTGCCTTAAAACTTGTTTATGAGTTCGAGATCTCTTCTTTCTTTTCAAAGACTCCAAGAACAAATCATTGCCACATTTGAGAACAACAAAGCAAATCATAGTTTCTAGGAAGCATCACATTTTCTCGCTTTTTTGTTGTCGAAACTTGTTTTGAGCTCAGATCTCTTCTCTTCTTGCTTTCAAGACTCAAGAACAAATCATTGCCCATATTCGGGAGAACGCTAAATCTTACTTCTAAAAGCATCACATTTTCTTTTTTCTTTTTTTTTGTTGTCAAACTTATTTTCATTGTTAAGGGTTTTGGAAACCATTCACAAAACTTGTTTTGTTTTGAGTTTGAGATCTCTTCTTTATTGCTTCCAAAAGATTCAAGAACAAATCATTGCCCATATTCAGAATAAGGCTAATCATATTTTCTATAAACATCACATTTTCTCGCCTCTTTGTTGTCAAACTTGTTTTCTTTGTTATATTTTGAAACAATCATATATGGAGATGTTGGACCAATGGCAGAAATGGAAGAGATAGAAAAGAGATGGAGCTACATCGAAGAAAAGAGAGGAGTTTCCGAGGTCGACTCTCAAGAAAGGAAGAACAAGGGGGAAACAAATACTCAAACAGTAGGGATGAGGAAATGGAAAGCAGTTAAATGGAAATGAGAGAAAGAGGTTTAATGAAAGGCTGAAATACAACAATAAAGTCCTTCTATGATGAGCAATTGAAAGAGATGAAGAGGTGCTTTCATTCTTAGAGAAAGAAAGGGAAATGGATGGAAGCTAATATGTCAAGAAGGCAAGAGGGGTTCAAATATATTTATATGAACAATTCAGAATTTGGAAAGATCAGCGGTGAAGAGACAAGGGAGATAGAAAGGACAATAATTACGGCATAAAAATTATGGATTGATAGTCTTGACCATGTGAATTCAAATGTATTGAACATGCACTCTATGCTCAACAAATTGAAAGTTGTATGAATACCTCTAGGCAAGATCAATCGTCACTTGCCAATGATTATTGCCTCCGTAATAGTTGATTGTAATCACTCCTCTCCTCCCTCTTAATAAAAGCTCAAACCACTTGCTGAATAATTCCTTAATTTCTCTCGAGTCTTTGTCAACGGTTTCATAGATTGTGGTTTAGTTTAGTTTATCAAATAATTGAAATAGTTTGATTTGTATAATGGATTTGGTAGGAGCTGTGAACTGTTTGGTTGCACTGAATTGATTGAATCAAGTTGTGTATGTCCTTTAGTCTACCAACACAAATGGCATGGAGATTGTAGAGGAGAACTAAGAACAAACCTAACTACATGAATCTCACATAATCAATCAAAGCTAAGTAGAAACCCTCCAAGTATGCTCCTCCTCCTTCTCCAAGGCCTTTAATGGAGGATACTCAGTTATAGTTACAAATGAAATCAAAGGCAATCTCTAATGGCGATACAAGAAGCAGGCCGGGTTCTTATAATTCCCATCGCTTAAGCTCGTATGATCTTTACCCACCATAGTAATTGGATAGAATGAATTGGATTAAGTCCAACAGAAGAATATTTTTTATTCATAATAAACTGTGATTTTACATGTACATATTTATGTAGATATTAGAGATCCTACAATCAAGCTATTCCTATAATTAAGTTATTTGCCTAACAGAGAAATCTCTCTAAACTAGGAAATAGTACAATAGTAATAGGAAAGAATTACAATAAAGAATCTTTGACTATTAATCCAATATCGCAACACTCCCTCAAGTTGGTATAGATGTCACACACGCCTAACTTGCCCAAAAACTATGAGAACACTCGACTTGAAACAACTTTGTGAGGATATCAACCAATTGATCTTCGGATCGAATCTTAGGCGACTGATGAATTTTCATCCAATTTCTCCTTAATGAAGAATCTGTCTACCTCTAGATGCTTTGTACGATCATGTTGTACCGGATTTTGAGCAATATCACATGCTGCTTTATTATCACAATAAAGCCGAATCGGTTGCCTATGCAGATAGCCCAAATCCATCAATAGAAGTCTTAGCCACAATGCCTCACATATTCCAAGTGTCATACCCTTAAATTCAGGCGCTTGAACGTGTAACAACATTCTGCTTCTTGCTTCTCCATGTAACGAGATTACCACCTACAAAGGTGAAATATCCGAAGTAGATCGCCTATCATCTATTGCTTCACTTTAACAAGATCTACTTATATGATTCACACTTTGACAATCTACATTTTAGTGAACAAATGTCTTTCTAGGAGCGGACTTCGATACCTTAAAATGCGTATAACCGTATTCATATGTTATTCTCCAAGATTATGCATAACCGTTAATAATCCTCAATGCATAAAGATCCGCCTCCAGCTGGCTAAGTACATCAATCTCCAATCTTAATCTTGATATCTCCCTTTATCACCGTGCACCTGACAGTCTCAACATAACTTCAATCCTTCTTCTACTCGGGTGTATCACGAAGTTGACATGCCGACATACTAGTTTCCTACAACAAATCTAAAGCATATTTTCTTTGAGACAAGAAAATCCCTTTATCATATCGAGACACTTCGATCCCAAGAAAATATTTCAAGTGATCGAGGTCTTTCATTTTGAATTCGCTTGACAAGTAACTTTGTAGAGCCTTCCTTCCATCAAGGTTGGCTTCGAACCACCATGCCATCAACATACACATGGGCAAGATCAACATAAAATTGAACAAATTACCTGTGTTTCTTTATATGAATCATCAATTAAATCAGAATAAACTCGTAAAATGTATTAAAAATCAATGAGTTTTAGACTCATCAATAGCATCCGTAATTTCCTTTGATAAGCAATATACCCTAAAAAGACACATCGCAATGCTTGAGGTGTCAACTTGTTGCGCTGACGTTTATGAAGATGTACAAATGCTACACAAAGAAGACAATGGTGTGGCAGCCTGGACCGGAACAAGCAACAATTGCTTCAATGAGAGCCCGGGATGGTGTCTGAAATCAAGAAAAGCAAGGTACCTGCTGATCAAATATGTTGCAAAGGTAAGTGCGTGTCCCAATAGGATAGAAGGCATATGTGTTTCATCAATGAAGCAATTCGATGAACCTCCAACAAGGACGATTTTTCCGCCCGCCACCCCATTATGTCAGTGTATCGAACAAGTAGTTTGATGAATGATATCATGGCTCTAAATACCGCTCAATTCAAAACTCAAATATTCACCTCCATTGTCATCACAGAACTTGGAACTCGTGCATTGTAATCGACTACACAAACCATTTTATGAATTTTGAAATAACAAGTTTACTTCACTTTCGACTTCATCAAACATACCCAAGTCATCCTGGTACAATCATCAATAAAAGTAACAAACCAATGCGATCCATCCAGCAAATTTAGATGGGCCCCAAACATCATAATGTATGATCATAAAAGGAACTGGACTTTTGTTCAAAGTTAATGGAAACGAAACATGATGGCTTTTTGCAAGTTCACAAACATCACATTGGAAACTAGAGACATCAAAGTTTGCAACTAAACTAGGAAATAATTTTATGTAACCAAAAGAAGTACGCCCCATACGTCGATGCCATAACCATATCTCAAATTTCCCTTCTTTTTCCGAACCCCAATCTTTAAAGCTTTACGTTAGAACTCATCTTAACTTTTAGACACAAAGTCCAAGTAATAGCTTCCTCGCCTAACACCACAACCAATCGTCGCTTCTGGTCCGATGTCCTTAAATACACAATATTCAGGCTAAAAATGACAACACATTACAAGCAAGGGTTATTTTAGAACCGACAAAAGATTATGGGCCAAAGAGGGAACAACCAAACAGTAATCTAAATTAAGGTGTTAGTGAGGGACAAGGATCCTTCCTAATAATCGGAATCGAGGTACCATCGCGTGGAAATGTAATGCTGCGAGGAAGATTTAAGAGGTGAAACTTGTTCAGAATCAAATGTCATATGATCCGTAAAGAACTGAATCAATTATCCATGCACTATTAGAAACAAGTGTATAAATATTTAAAACCTACTAACATTACTCACGGTCGCCGCCAATGCCGAGGACTTTTCACCGCTATCATCCTCCGTCTTGTTTCAACAATTGCGTATAGAGGCCTTATCAGAATCTCTCTCCAAGAATCGCCATTATGATCCCACCATTCGGATATCCCACAAGTTCATAGCATCGACTTTTTGTTTCCACCCGCTTGATCACAAAGTGGAGGCATTTGTATGATGATTTGTCTCCACCATTAGCGCCTTAGGATGGACGCCTTTGGTCTTGTCAGTTGCTGAGAGGAGACTGGGGCTTTTATTGCACTGCCTCCGAGTCACTATGGCTAAAGCTTCGTAATTTTCCAATGTCCGCACATCACCCCGCTGTCGAACATCTTCATGACTAACTAGTGCATAACACTCTTCTAATTCAAGGATAGGATCCTTCTTCAAGATTTTGCCGCGACTTGCTCAAAATCAATTCCCTCTAATCCAAAGAGAAAGATATGCACCTTTGTCATTACAATTCTTTATAGGATGCACATTTGTCTCATCCAATTATGACCAATTTTATCACGATTATCCAACTCATCAAGATTTCACGCTTCTCCATAATATATAGAGAGGGTTTGCCATTTTGTTTTGCAAAGAAAGCCCTATGGTTCAAGGTAAAACTCTGTTATCGACCGCTTCCATCATAAAAGGCTTTAGGATGTATTTCCAAATATCTCAGGCGTGTGGGTGTTTAATGTATCGTCCATAATCTCCGTGGGACATGGTAGGACATCAACAACGCATCTTTAACCTTCTCGATTATCCGACTACCACTTTTCATAGCCTTCATCTTTCTCCTTAGGTGGCGAATGATGTGCCACTTAATGAAAGAGAGTTTCTCCTTCTCAAGAATTCACCCTAACATTCGAGACCACAGATCATAGCTGGTCTCATTCAATACACTCAATTGAATGATGAACCTTCATGTCAATAAATGATGGGGGTAGATTTGGTGACAGACGTTTCTGTGATCCGAAATTCTGCTCATTGCTTAAGGATTCAAAGAAGAATGATTTAGGGTTTCGTGGCTTTCGATACCAACTCAAGATAGAGAAGAATATTTTTATTCATAATAAATCTGTAATTTTTACATGTACATATTTATAGGGATATTAGAGATCCCGTAATCAAGCTTGTTATTCCTATACTAAGTACTTTCCTAATGCATAAATATCTCTAAACTAGAAAGAATATAATATTAATAGGAAAGAATTACAATAGATAATCTTGACTATTAATCAACATCAACAATGTGCTTGCTGCTCTGAACTCACTCATGAGCTTCCAAGATTCTTACCCACCCCAGCAATTTGGATAAATAATTGATTTAAGTCCAAAAATTATTCACTATTTAATTAATTCAAATGGGCACTCCTTATCGCCTGGGATTATATATCTGTAAAAAACACCAACAAGTCATGGGAGAACTAATGCATGTTCTGAGGTATATAGTTTCATTTCAGACAGATTTCTTATACTTTATTACAATCATTAATACACAAAATAGAGAGTGAACTTATTTCCATGTTTGGATTGGTGAATAACCATAGATTCATTTAAGAGTTAACTCATCTGTTTCCTTAATTTCACACAAACTACTCATATATGTATTCTTGAACGGGTTTTTCACATCTTTTCCATGATGTTATTTATTTCCTTCAATTTTCTCCATACATATTTATTTTCTGCCTTTAAAAACAACAACCAATGTCAATAATATATATTTGTCTTTTCCAACTCCAAGAATCTTCATGATTTTTACAATGCTTATACAAAGTTAGATCTATTAGAACTCGTAAAGTAGAGGTGGAAATCTTGGTTCTAATCTATTAATACCGTCACCCTGAATTAGGGTCGCCATTAATTTATCGACTAAAAAACAAGGCCAAATTAGGCCTTGCTCGGTCCGTTCACTGTGCATTTTCTACTATATGCAATTTGCATTCACTCGCCGACTTGTGGCCACCGTCGGGCCGTCATTTTAGGCTCGAAAAAACAAGGCCACTTCGCCAAGTCGATTTCTGGCTCTACTAATGTTGGCTCAAATTTCACCTCAACCCGTACACCCGAATTGCCACCTATATCGGAAAGTAGTAAAAAGAAAATATAGAGAAAAAGTGGAAGGAAATAAAATTTATAGGAAAATAAAAAATAGGTTTAAACTTAATAAATTAATTATATATATTTATTCAAGCTTATTTTATTTGTTTATCTCTATTATATAAAGAATAAGAAATTTAAAATATATCAAATTATGATTATATTTGATTTTCTTTTATATTTTTCTGCATTGAAATTAAAACATGAGAAAATTATTTTTTAGTTTTTCTTTCCTTAGTATTTTTCGGTTCCAAACGGAGTTTCGAAAGAATTTGTGCATACATAGTAATATAAACTTCTTTGGCATTTTCGAAATGTAATATCATAGTAATCCCATCCAAATATAACATTGTATTTGTATTCCCACATATTCGACAAAATCAGAAGATCAAATATATAAAGGGATAATAGTTTAAAGGGACAATTCAAAACTTATTTGCAAACTAACATTATTTTTTTAAATCTAAAAGGATGTACAAAAAGATAGCATTTTCAGAAAAAATTCACCTAAGGATATAGTTATAATTCCTGGTGTAATCGTAGCCGAGCTTAATCGACACAAAGGTCAAACACGAATCCACCCGATAAAAAACATAAAGCCTATACTAGACTCAAACTCGATCAAACTTTTTTTTTTTCAGATGTTTGAACTCAACTCGTGAAATAGTCGAGTTAATTGTTCTGACTGATTTTGAAATCGACTCAAGTTCGACTCAATTAATAAAACAAAGAAAGCTCAATTAAACTAACAAGCATCTAATCGGGTATCATGGATATTCTCGAATTTACTCGACAAACTACTGAACCCACCGAACTCCCGAGTCAAATTTGAGTATTCTATGATCGGCCCGAAAGTAGCTTTACTTATTTACACCCCGGTTATAATTTGTCGGGATGAGAGAATGCCCGTTATCATGTGATTTATCTTTGCACTTCAAGGCATTTTAATTCGAAAAGTGACATTTTCTAGATGACTCTTGCAAGAGATTAGTTTTACAAATAACTTTGGATTTGTCTATTTTAAACCAACTTCCCTTATGACAAAGACCAAGTTTCACAAATAAAAGCCTATATTAAGAATCACAAAGAAAAAGTGAGATAATTTCTGATATCATGCTTCAAAAAAAAAAAAAAAGCCTTTATGAGATGTGAACATATGTAACATCAAGTAGGAATGTTATGTTTTACATTATGATTGTAATTTTATTTATTAAAGTTTATAATAATATATATATATATATATATATATATATATATATATATATATATATATATATATATATATATATATATATATATATGGACTTATCTTGAGTATTTACAATCCATCATGATTTATTATATCAAAGCATGAAATCTACACAATTGTTGAATCTTAATGACACAATAATAAAATATGAAAAAAAAAAAAAAAAACACCATATTTACATGAAACTTTAATGGAAAAACTATAGACAAAGGAGAAACTTCACTATGAATATAAGAATAATTACAAATTACACCCGAATAGAGAAATAACCCTAGTATATATGTTGATATGATAAAAATACTTAACAATATGTATGTAGCGTAAAAAGAAAGGCAAGTTTCAAGATTTCGCTGGAGGAGCTACCACTGCAAATGAAGACTCCGGGGTTGCCCATGACGGAGTTCCTGAGGCAAGATTCATACCAACTGCCACGGCCATTAATCATCATCCAAACACACCCTTTAACGTGATTTTCCGCAATTTGGTCAGTATTATGGCCACATAAAGGCCATTATCACCCAACAGAGGAGAACTTCATGGAGTTCATCAAATTCTTCCTAGAGTAGAGAGGAGCACTATGTAGACTCTGACTAATGTATGGTAATTTATATATGCTTCCAAAGATCATATTTTTTGCTTTTTTTTTCTTTTTTTTTGTCAAACTTGTTTTTATTGTTTTGGTTTTGGAAACAATTACCAAACTTGTTTTTGAGTTTGAGATCTCTTCTTTCCTGCTTTCAGTACTCAAGAACTAATCATTGCGTTTTATTTGGAGAACAAGAAAATCATATTTTCTAGAAGCATCATATATTTTCTTCTTTTGTCAGTTAAACTTATTTTGGTAACAATTACCAAACTTGTTTCTCAGTTTGAGATCATCTCTCTCTTGCTTTCAAAAGATTCAAGAACAACCATTCCCCATATATATACTCATCATTAAGGTTGTTTCGCTTTCTACGTAGATGTGCGTGAGACGAGACGATCCACGCCAAAATGGCTCCTCAAGAAACATGACTTGTGAAACCCGAAAAGCCGTGACATATTATTTTTTTTTCTTTCCGAAAATGAGCGAATCAAATTTTGTCGGACGGTACAAACAAAACCCTAGATTTTTCTCTAGACCCCGATGACGAACGGATCACGATTAGAATCATCTCGCGAAATCTAGTAGAACCAAACAAACTACGTCGAATTCCGAGACAATCGGATTTTTACGTATTTCGAGGCCGGACGAGCCAATCAGGGGGTGACACGTGGAACGAGAGTGCATGCCACATGGCACCAGGATTTGGGAACACTTGGCACCTAAAATGGCCATGTCATACCCTAGAATGCATGCAAATTAGTGGGAAGTAGTTGGTGCATGGCTCGCATAAGTGACATTTGCCATGGCTTCACTCATGTCAAGCACCAAGGAGAATTGGTCTGTGTATGGGAGAAATCAGGAACCAGCGGGGTTCTTCCGCTGGTTAGATCAGTCCTAGAGAGGAAGAGAGGAAAATCATAAAAGAGAGAAGAGAAGGAAAGCAAAGGGATACCAGAAAAAAGGAAGAAAGGAAGGAGAAAGGAGGAGGAGCTACAAATCCTCCATTGTTGCTAGCTCGAGGATCTAAATTTGATCCTACACACTACAAGAGGTGAGGATCTTTTCCTCTTGGTTATTTCTGTTGGGGCCATGGAAATGGCATTTGGTTGAGTTTGCTATGTGATTGTTTGAATGAATAACATGCTGAATTTGTGATGTTGTCCATGCTGAATTTTCTTGGGGTATTAAGACTGAATTTGTGATGTTGTACTTATGAATTTTCTGGGTTTGAAGACTGAATTTGTGATGTTGTACATGCTGTTTTTTTTGGTTTTAGGACTGAAAACCAGTTTGGTGTATTATTGTATGCATGACTAACATGCAGAATGTTCTGGCTTTTAGACTGAAGTTAAACTAATTTGGTGTATTATTAAGGAATGAAAACATGCAGAATTTCTGGGCTTTCATGCAGCGACTAATATGTAGAATCTTGGTTTTTAGATCAAAGAAAACTCAGTTTGGGGTATTATTGTATGCATGAAAAACATGCAGAATTTTCTGGCATCCATGCATGACTAACATGCAGAATGTTTTGGGTTTTTAGATCAAAGAAAACACAGTTTGGTGTATTATTGTATGCATGACTAACATGCAAGAATGCTGGGTTTTAGACTGAAGAAATTCAGTTTGGTGTATTATCTGCATGCATGAAAACATGCCGACTTCCTGGGCTTTCATGCATGACTAACATGTTGAATCTATTGGGTTTTTAGATCAAAGAAAACGCTTGTATCATTGCTTGCATGGTTAACATGCAGAATTTTTCTGGGTTCTTAGGACCGAAAGAAAATCAGTTTGGTATCATTGCTTCTGCATGGTTAACATGCAGGATTTTTCTGGGTTTTAGCCCTGGTTGTTTAGGCCATAACTTTTCCGTCCGAACTCCGATTTGGGGTGTTCTTGGACTCTATGGAAGTTCATGGAGTCCAGAATCTAGCCATAAGCCATTCAGCAAAATAGGTGCTCAGGCATCTGTGCTGAAAACTGAGTAATTGTTATCATTACGGGTGTTTCAAAACGTCAGAATGTGTCAGGCTTGAACATGGCCACTTTTGCATGTGGCGGTGCTATATGATTGACATACTGCGGTCTCAGCTGGGGAATATGAGTTATGGCAGTACTTAGCCAAGTAATGGT
Organism: Tetrastigma voinierianum; assembly: GCA_016808115.1. Lineage (NCBI taxonomy): Eukaryota > Viridiplantae > Streptophyta > Magnoliopsida > Vitales > Vitaceae > Tetrastigma > Tetrastigma voinierianum. Next base: position 30,357 of record JAEQBH010002460.1, on the reverse strand, counting down.
GGAATTGGTGTTAATACATGCTTGAAGATGCTGATATGAATGAACCTAATGATGTGAAATATGCAGAGCATGCTTATGTGATGTACTGATTTGAATGTGTGGAATATTAACATGACTGCATGTTTGTTGATGTTGAACTGAATATATGAAATGTTCTATGCATTAGACATGAGTGTTCATAGCACACACAAAGTGTACGGTGTAGAATGTCCATGTAGAGGTCTTCATACATTGGTCATGGGTTTGAGTGCAGTGACACAAATTGCATTACTGTGTATGTGAACACCATTATTATATGAGAGTACATACCTGCAGACTGATTTCGCACTGTTTGGTGTTGAATCGTGGGCTTGGGAATGGGACGAAGTCCAATTGAGCTCCACAACATAACTAAAACGAAAAATGAAATGTGTCGATGCAGGCAGGGATAGATACTCCCTGTGAAAAGCCCGAACCCGGTTGACAAAGATATCCAATTTGAAAGCCCGAAAAATGCCTAGGTGGTAAGAGACCACAGAGACTCGAAAAGTCTCCGTGGCCCAAAAAGACACGAAACGATTAAATAGATATCACATAGACTACTGGTTGTGACAGAGTCAACCGACTAAGATCACTCTATCAAGACTGTGGATTGGGTGGTGGGCCTGAGGTTGACCCGCACTTGGGGCTTGTAGAGTGTCGTCTCATTACATGCATGTAGATTTTTCCATGAAAGGATAACATATATGTACGCATTGGTTGTTGGTTTGATCGTGAAATGATCATTTACATGTGGACCTGGCTGGGAAATAAATTTCTTATAGATTTATCCCTACCGGGCGTTAGCTCACCTGGTCAGGGGGACCCCCTTTTCAGGTACAGGATAGGTAGGTGTAGCAATTACTTCCACGCCCTTAGATGCCGGGATCATGAAGGGCTCTAATCAGGGCCTTGATTCTGTTTTGTGTATATATAAGAACGAATCTAGTTTTAATATATGTTTTGTATTAGAAGTGATTTGAATAACTCGATCTATAGAAATGTATGGTCTTGTAACCATATGGACGAGTATGGATGATGGGCCCTATTGGGTCATTTTATCATGGAAGGGTCTCAAGGGATAGAGACACACATGTGCTTCGCATGACGCTGGCCAATTCCACCCTGTTTTGGGGTGTCACATAAATTAGCTCTAAAATACAAATGGAGCTTAATAAAGGTGAGGCAAAACCAACACACCATGAAGAGCACAATGGAACCACCAATACTACATGTAAGAAGGTCTGAACATAGGGGAAATCTAAGCTGTTTGCAAACTCCTGACTATCAGGCCTCTGGCCCGAGAATTTGGTCTTGAGGGACATTTACCACAGAGCTCAAAACCCATGGCCTTTGAAGTGAATCTCCCATGATCAAGCTTCAGGAGTAGCCTTGGTGCCAGAGGTAAGAGCACCCAGATCCCACTGCAGATCACAAAATCCCAGATTTTTGATCATCAGCTGTCAGAATCGAACATGCATCTCATTATGATATCCCATTTAAATCATATTCAAGAGAGGTATATTGATACCATTTCTATCTATAATTTTTATAGTCTTATGACGAAAAGAAAAAAGGGTGAAGGGTCGATAATTACTTCTTTTTTCTTTTTCTTTGTCGACCATAATGTGTTTCTTTGAGTCGATCCATACACACATAAAAGCTGAAGACATATCATATTCAGACTAATCCCCATGCTAATAGTCTATAGGGACCATATATAAGAACGATAATCGTTTCTAACATAGGAACACAACCCGCTTCTCAGTGGTCTCGAACCCAGACCACAAGGCTAAAAAAAGAACATAAGACCTAACCATCTCACCTAAGTGATTTTTTTTCGTTTTCAGAGATTAAATAATAAGGTCATTTAAGTGAATACATCTCACCATAAGTCCAAATCCACTTTAAAACGTTTACTAGCCACTGAACTCCATTATGGAAGGTGCTTAGAATTTAAGAGTTGTGTTTGTAGGGGGAAAAGTTATGGTGTGATGTACTACTTAAATAATAATTTATTTAAATAAATAATTGGTTTTTCTTAGCCCTTTTATGAAAATATAAATACTTAATAATAAAATATCCAAACCTGCCTTGGAATGATTATTTTCTAATTTTAAATCCTAAGTGAACTTTTTTTTTTTTTTTTGTAAAGAAATAGTTTTTGAAAACAAAGAGAATACAATTTGGTATTCTCAAAATATATCATTTTCGAATTTAATGTTTTTCTGTTCCTTAATAAAAAAATACAATTTAAGAACCAAACGTGTTTTCTATATATTTTTGTTCTCCTTGTTTTGAAACACAAAGAACACTATTTATCTTGGTGTTCTCTGAAAATTGATATTTTTATCTTAATTTCAGTGTTGTGTGTTTTTATGTTTTGAAACAAAAAACTCAAAACAAACGTGTTTCTGCTCTCACTGATTTTAGAATATAGAACGCTTTAAAAAGGTAAACCAAAGAGTTACTAAATTTCTATCTCAAAGTCCTCTTACTTACAAAGTTACGTAAACATTTATTTTAAAATTCTTGGTAAGTTAGATGAAGATGTGATAAAAAAGATCTATCCAATATTTGTATTCTACTTTAGTAATAATGAAAATTTAGAGCAAATGGCTATTAAGATTAAGAGGCACTTATAATAAAATAGAGTCATCTTTCTCTCCGCTACACTCATTCATTACATAACTCCCTTTTTTAATTTCAAAATTCAAACGCTCTTATTTCATAACCTCCTTTCTCTCCATTGTTTTGCCATTTCGTAGCACCCCATTAATCACCTCCTTAATCACCTCCTTTCTCTCCATTGTTTCGCCTTCCAGAAAGCACAACTATTGAATCACCACAAGCGCACCTAACGACGTGAGCGTTATGTCAAATTATGGACGACTCATATAACTCGTCCACCCATTATCATTTTACTGATAACTATCCATGACGATCTCCCACAGTGGGCTGTATAACTACTTAGAGTTTGTATTTTAGAATGGGAGGTTTTTTTTTCTTTTTGTATTTTGAAAAGAATTTTTCAAGCTTGTTTGTTTGTTTCATTTCAAAACAACGGAATTCCCCAAATTTCCACTCATGGGCCGGTTGAGGAAGCTGGCTAAAATCATTGGTTGGGCGAAAAGCTCGGATCAAAGGCAGCGTGAGTTCAGTTTACGGTTTTCATTCTGTTTTAGTTGTTTTTTTTTTGTTTTTGTTTTTGTTTTTGATTTGGTTTCTTCTGTGTTTTAGAAAGTGGGTGGTGGAAACGAGAAGAGAAAATGGAGGTTGTGGAGGAGTTCTTCGGGGGGTTCGAAGTTGAGAGGAAAGAACGTGGCGACATTTGAGGAGTCCAATTCTGCAGTGGCGGCTGGTGATGGGTTCTTCGCCCACTTTGTGGCCGCCATTTGCTCGTCTCATCGAGGATTTGAGGTGGTTCGCAAAGAATGGGATGCGGTCGCATTGAACTGACTTCGAGTACCGGTAAATGGGTTTCTTTTTCTACGCTCACATTACTCATATTTTTTACATAATTTAGTTAATTAGTTAATTTGGAGTTAATGGGAAAGTGCGAGCAAGAGAAGAGCACTAAGGGCCTTGAGCTACGGTGAGGCTTAGGCCATAGTCGAGGCGACCCGGTCGAAGCGGGCGCGGTGACTCTCCGGTGCGTGGAGACACTTGTCCGAGTTCAAGCCCAAGTCATGGCTCAGTCTTTGAACATCTCCTCAGAGCATAATATACCAGACCATCTTCAAAACATGCCTGATCCCATAAAGCGAGGCGGAGGTATTATAATGGGTGGCTAATTCAATTTTTAATTTCAAGTTTTGTTTTGTTTTTTGTTTTATTTGCAGGTATTAGAATTTCGGGAAGGATGGTGTGATGGGAGGAGCCGTGGAGCAGCTATCAAAGAGGGAGAGAGCAATTTCCCTTTCCATCTCTCGGAAGGTATAATGAATTGACAGTTTCCTATTCTAAGAGATCAATTTCTAGAATCATCATATATTTTACGCCTTTTTTTTTTTTTTTTTTTTGTTGTCAGCTTGTTTTTATTGTTTTAGTTTTGGAAACAATTACGAACTTGTTTTTTGAGTTTGAGATCTCTTCTTTCAGTTAACTACGAGAAGCCTCCGCTTCTTAAGGCCTTGTTAGGGTTCTGAGACATCCACCTTTCCATACTTTATGGGGATTTTGGGTCCTGACCTCCTGAAATTTTGAAGAATCGGGATTCATTTTTTTACTAGCTTTACAATTTTTAATTAATATTGACTTGACGCAAAGGAAGATTAAGCAAGACCTCAGCGATAGCATAGCCAGTGGAATAGGGTCTTCATATGTCACACGAATACTTGTCTTTGATAAGGTGAAGGGGTTTCAGATGCAAATTTAAACAGGGCACGAGGGAAGCGGTTGTGAGGACAACGTGCATCGGCCGAGACCGATTACAAACAATCTCTTTTATCGAACGAATTCTGAGCAATATCAATTGTTACGCATTGGCGCATGTTTATCTGTTCAAATCTCAGACTTCCATTTGCTCCACCTCTTAGAGGCCACTCTTGATGTTCTTGTTATACGTACCCGCATCATGCCATGTCTGAGGCAGGTTGTTCAATGGAAAAGGTCTCATATATAATTAAGCAGCGAAGAAGGCACGCTATATTTATCCTACGGACGAAGCCATTTTTACTTATCCCTCTACTTTGTTTTTACATCTAAATAAACATATCCCGCAGTTGTTTTTTAAAGACCATTACCTTCTTAGCCCGGCTAATTACATTTACACAACTTATAGTTGTTATATTCATGTTAATTTTGATAATATATAAACCACGTATTTTAATCATACGATTTTATTATTATTAATTTTTTTTTTTGTGGACGTTGTAGGTGGGTTAGGTTTTAAGAGAATAAGGAAGTTTGATTTGCAAACCAAGTATTCTTCTATTCCTTTTCATATTAGGTAACTGATAATCTAAAAACTCTGCTGAGATATGTTCTATTATTTTAATTGGTTTTGATAAGCAATAGGTGAACTTTGGTATGTGGAGCCAAATTTATGCAACAATTTGATTTTAAAGCTTGCTATTAGGGGTGGGGAGCCAATCAACCTTGTTTAGAAAAGGGGCGATTTCTCTTAAGTGGTTGCATTTATTTGTCTTTATCAAGCTTCTATAATCCTTATTCCTTATTCTTTTTTTTTTGGATCGGTAAAAGTAATATATTGATCAGAAAAAATAAGGAAGGAAACAAAACAGCCACAAAGTATCTGAGGACGGGGAAATTCCACGAGGGCGGCCGCAAAAGGAAGGGGAAAACCTCACCACCTTTTACATGAAGTATACATTAGAAAATCTAGATGGAATACCTCTTCACTAGACACCTATTCAACTCTGATTCTAGACAAAGAATATTTAATCTTTCTGTCCATCTACCATCCCATCTTTAAAAGCTATTCGATTTCTCTCTTTCCTGATATCAAAATTATACAAAGAGATACATTTCCACAGCTTTTTCCTCTTTTTGCCCTGAAAAAGATCCGCTTCAGCTCGAAGAGCAAATCATTGCCCCATATTTGAGAAACAAGCACATCATAGTTTCCGAAGCATCATTTTGTGTTTTTTTTTTTTTTTTTGTGAGCTTGTTTATGAGTTTGAGATCTCTTCTTTCTTTTCGGCCTCAGAGCGAATCATTGCGATATTTGAGAACAAAGCAAATCATAGTTTCTAGAAGCATCACATTTTATGCCTTTTTTTGTTGTCAGAAACTTGTTTTTGAGTTTGAGATCTCTTCTTTCTTGCTTTCAGCACTCAAGAACAAATCATTGCCCATATTTGAGAACAAGCAAATCTTACTTTCTACAAGCATCACATTTTCTTTTTTTTTTTTTGTTGTCAAACTTATTTTCATTGTTATGGTTTTGGAAACCATTACGAACTTGTTTGTTTTGAGTTTGAGATCTCTCTTCTTTGTGCTTCCGGCGTTCAAGAGACAAATCATTGCCCGTATTTGAGAGCAAGGCCAATCATATTTTATAAACATCATTTTACGCCTTTTTTGTTGTCGAGCTTGTTTCTTTTGTTATGGTTTGGAAACAATCATATGGAATGTTGGAATCAATGTGGCGGGGAAATGGAAGAGATAGAAAGAGATGGGAGCTACATCGAGAAGAAAGAGAGGAGTTTACGGAAGTGACTTGAAGAAGGAAGAGCAGTGGGAACAAATGCTCAACCGGAGGGATGAGGAATGGAAAGAAGAAATGGAAAGGAGGAAGAGCAATGAAAGAGGCGAACACAACAATAAAGTCATACATGATGAAGCGGTGAAAAGGGATGAAGAGGTGCTCATTCTTAGAGAAAGAAAGGAATGGATGGAAGCTAATATGTTGAAGAAAGGCGAGAGGGGTTTCAAATATATTTATAAGGAGCAATTCAAGGAATTTGGAAAGATCATGGTGAAGAGACAAGGAGATAGAAAGGGACAATAATTACGGACAAAATTGGATTGATAGTCTTGACCATGTGAATTCAAATGTACAGAGACATGCACTCCTAATGCTCCACTTGAAAGTGAAAGTTGTATGAATACCATGATGTGAAAGCCGAGATCAATTGGTCACTTTGGCCAATGATTATTGCCTCCGCAATAGTTGATTGTAATCACTCCTCCTCCTCTTAATAAAAAGCTCAAAACCACTTGTTGAATAATTCTGTGTTAATTTCTCTGAGTCTTTTGTCAACGGTTTCATAGATTGTGGTTTAGTTTAGTTTATCAAATGTTAAAATAGTTTGATTTGTATAATGGATTTGGTAAGATGGCTTGTTTGGTTTGTGGGATGGATTGAATCAAGTTGTGTATGTCCTTTAGTCTGACCACGACCATGGAGATTGTAGAGGAGAATCATATGAACAAACCCCTGACTACATGAATCTCACGAGAATCAATCAACTAGCAGAAACCCTCAGTAGCTCCCTCATACTTCTCCAGACCTTTAATGGAGGATACTCAGTTACAGTTACAAATGAAATCAAAGGCAATCTCTAGTAGCGATCTGGCTTGATCTTGGTTCTTATACCCCATGGAGTTAAATACGAGGATCTTTACCCACCATAGCAATTGGATAGAATGAATTGGATTAAGTCCAGCCAGGAAAAGAATATTTTTATTCATAATAAATACGTATCTTTACATGTACATATTTATAGAATGTTAAGTCCTACAATCAGCTATTCTATAATTAGTTATTTGCCTAATAGAAATCTCTGCAAACTAGGAAATAGTACGATAGTAATAGGAAAGAATTACAATAAAGAATCTTTGACTATTAATCCAATATCGTGACACTCCTCGAGTTGGTGCATGGGTCACACATGCCTAACTTGCCCAAAAACTTACAAGAACACTTCGACTTGAAACGACTTTGGTGAGGATATCAACGATTGATCTTCGGATGAATCTTAGGCGACTTCGATAATTTTCTCGTCAATTTCTCCTTAATGAAGAATGCATGCACACCTCACAGGATGCTTTGTACGATCATGTTATTATCTGGGTTTTGACAATATCACATCTTTGCTTTATTATCCGCAATCATGGAATCGGTTGCTATGCGAATGGCTGAATCCATCGATAGAAGTCTTAGCCACAATGCCTCGCATATTCGAGTGTCATACCCTTAAATTCAGCATGTGGCGCTTGAGCGTTGCAACAACATTACGCTTCTTTGCTTCTCCATGTAGCAGGGTACCACCTCTGAGTGAAATATCCGAGTAGATCGTCTGTCATCTATTGTATTGATCGGCTTATCAGCTATATGCATCACACTTTGACAATGTACATTTTGGTGAGCAATGCCGCTCTAGGAGCGGACTTGGATACCTTAAAATGTGCATAAGCTGCATTCATATGTTATTCTCAGATTATGCATAAGCTGGCAACAATCCTCGATGCATAGAGCGAGATCGGCTAGTGTGGAAATTTAGATACATCGATCTTCAGCGACCCTGATATCTCCTTTATCGACGGGCTGATTAGTCTCGACACATAACTTCAATCCTTCTTCTCTTGGTGTATCGGCTAGTTGACATCTTCGACATACTAGTTTCCCTCCCTGACAAATCTAAAGAATATTTTCTTTGAAACCCGAAAATCCCTTTATCGGATCGAGACATGATCGAAAATATTTCAAGTGATCGAGTCTTTCATTTGGTCGCTTGACAAGTAACTGCTTGAGCCTTCCCTTCCATCAAGGTCATTTCACGAAACACCATGCCATCGACATACCGCAATGGGCGTGATCAACATAAAATTGAACAAAATTACCCGGGTTTCTTTATATGAATCGGCTGATTAAATTGTAATAAACTCGGAAAATGGATTAAAAATCAAATGAGTTTTTTAGACTCATCAATAACATCCGTACCCTTTTGATAAGCGGTATACCTAAGAGCATCATGATGGCAGGGGTGTCGACTTGTTCTTGGCGTTTATGGTCTTACAAATGCTACCTGACCCGAAGACATGAGGTGGTAAGTTTTGGATGGCCCGGAGCAACAATTGCTTCAATGAGGCACGGGATGGTGTCGGGGAGGAATCAATAGTGTTGGAAGGTGCTCGGTTGATCAAATATCTTTGCAAAGGTAAGTGCGTGTCCCCGATAGGATAAAGGCATATGTGCTTACATCAATGAAGCACGAGACGGCCCTCAACAGTGACGATTTTAAAACTCACTTAACCCCATTATGTTGGGGTGTATCGGAACAAGTAGTTTGATGAATGATATCATGGGCTTCCAAATACCGCTTCAATTCAAAACTTCGAATATTCACCTGAGAATTTGTCAGCTGTAGCGAGCAGACTGTGCATTGTGCGTTCTGAGCCATTTATGAAAATTTTGAAATAAGCAGTTTACTTCAGCTTTTGGACTTCATCAAACATACCCAAGTCATCCTGGTACAATCATCAATAAAAGTAACAAACCAATCAATCCATCCAAAGTAGCAAATTTAGATGGGCCGAAACATCATAATGTATGATCATAAAGGCCCCGGACTTTTGTTCAAAGTTAATGGAAGCGAAACATGATGGCTTTTTGCAGGATTCACAAACATCACATTGGAAACTAGAGACATCAAAGTTTGCAAATAAAAATGGAAATAATTTCTTTATGTAACCAAAGAAGCATGCCCCATGCGTCGATGCCATAATATCTCGGATTTCCCTTTTTTTAGAACCCCGTCTTTAAAGCAGTACATTTCGTCTTAACTTTAGACACGAGTCAAGTAATATAGCTTCCTCGCCTAACACCACAACCAATCGTTTGCCTTGTCAGGATGTGTCCTTAAATACACAATATTCGAATAAAAATGACAACCTGAGAATAAAGGCGTGGTTATTTTAGAAAGCGACAAAAGATTATAGTTCAAGAACTGACGAAACATAATCTAAATTCGAGGTGTTAGTGAGGGACCAGGATCCTTCCCCCGATAATCGGAATTGAGGTACCATTGGCAGTGGAAACAGAATGTTGTGAGGAAGATTTAAGAGGTGAAACTTGTCTAGAATCAAATGTCATATGATCCGTAGCACGGGAGTCAATTATCCATGCACTATTAAAGCGAAATTAGTATCATCATTTAAAGCCCACCCACCAAGCATTACGCAAGCGCAAGCTGCGCGATCGCGGGGACTTTCACGCTATCATCCTCGTCTTTGTTTCAACAATTTAACGTGGTATTAGAGGCCTTATTGTAATTCTTCTTCCAAGCATCACGGCTATGATCCACCATTACGGATATCCACAAGAGTTCATAACATCGACTTTTGTTTCACGGTTTGATCCGCGGTGAGTGCATTTTGTATGATGATTTGTCTCCACCATTACTTGATCTTAGGATGGACGGGCCTTTTTGGTCTTGTTGTTGTTGAGGAGACCGGAGTTTTGATAGGCAGGTTAAGTCACCATGGCTAAAGCAAATTTTCCGAGTTGTCCAGTACATCACCACGCGTCGAACATCTTCATGGCGAACTGGTATATCTCTCTGATGTAAAGGATGGATCATGCCCAAGATTTTAAAGCGCCCTTGCTCAAAATCACCTCTAATCGAGAGAAAGATATGCACCCTTTGTCGTTTAAAAGCAATTTTTGATAGGATGCAATATTTGTCTGTATCCCTTATGGCTTACTTGCTTATCACGATTATCGACTCGTGAGATTTGATCAGTTCTGCAATATAGAGAGTGGTTTGCCATTTGTTTTGCAAAAGAAAAGCCCTACAGTTCAATTAAAAACACATCATTCATCTGCTCCATCTAAAGAAACAAGAGCTTTGAAATAGATTGTGCGCGGTGGGTAAGCTTTATTCAGATAATATCGCTTCACAATCTCAGGGACATAGGCATCAACAACGATCTTTTAACCTTCGATTATCGAATACCACTTTTCCTGCTTCGCTCTTTCTCCTTAAATTATGACGATGTACCCACGAATGAAAAAGTTTCTCCTTCGGCAATTTGAATCTCTAACCTTTTGAGACCACGGATATAGTTGGTCTCATTCGATACAATTAAGAATTAAATGATGAACAACCGTATTTGAATAATGATGGGGGTAGATTTGGTGTGGAGCGATTTGAGAATCTGACTTGCTCATGGTTTAAGGATTCAAGAAGAATGATTTAGGGTTGGCTTTGATACCAACTTGTAAGATAGAGAAGAATATTTTTATTCAAAATAAATACGTATCTTTACATGTACATATTTATAGAATATTAGAGATCTAGCGATCAAGCTATTCCTATAATTAAGTTATTTTCTAGACAAATATCTCTAAACTAGGAAAGAATATAATAGTAATAGGAAAGAATTACAATAGATAATCTTTGACTATTAATCAAATATCGCAACAACAAGAAGCAGTGCTGGTTCTTATACCCCATCAGTTATGCTCTACAAGGATCTTTACCCACCTGAGCAATTGGATAGAATGAATTGGATGAAGTCAGAGTATACGATGATTGGGAGTGAATCAAATGGGCAACTCCTTGTTGTCTTGATTATATACCTAAAAAAAAAAATCACTGAATTGGAAAAAGTCATGGGGAGGAACTGGTTGTGTTTTAGGGTATATAGTTTTGGTTTTGGATTATGGATTTTTATGTACTTTGTTTAACCATTAATGTGGCCACAAAATAGAGATATCGAACTGTTTTCCATGTTTGGATTGGTGTGAATAGATAAATTAATAGATTGATTTGAAGGTTAATCATCTTGTTTCATAATTCTACAAATCTTAATTATTATATAGGGCTTGAGCAGACACTTTATTTTTGTTTTCACGATATATTTATTTTTAGTCTTTGGCTTCCATAATATATTTATTTTAGTCTTTGCTATAATGAACTAATCTTGAACAATATAGATATTGTCTTTAGAAACCTAAGTCTTCGTGATTTTTACAATGCTTATACAAAGTTAGGCTCGGTTTTAGAACTCGAAAAGTAGAGAATTGGAAATTTTGGCTCGACCAATTGTTCTTTGTACTGAATTAAGTAAGACCATTAATTTTATTGAAAAAACGGGCCAAATTAGGCCTTGCTCGGTCCGTCATGGTACTCTTTATAAGGCAATTTAGGCCCGACAAGCAATGATTGCTGTGGCTGCCCGGGCTGCTATATTTTAGGCACGAAAAAACAAGGCCAATTTTGGCTGACTTCGATTCGGTTCGGTCCCGATGTTGGCTCGGCCGGGTCGGCGGGTACGAATGGCCACTTCTTCGGAAAGTAGTAAAAAAAGAAAATATAGAAAAAGTGGAAAATAAAATCTATAAGAAAATAAAAATAGGTTTAAACTTAATAAATTAATTATATATATTTATTCCAAGCTTGTATTTTATTTGTTTATCTCTATTATATAAAAAATAAGAAATTTAAAAATATATCAAGTATGATTATATTTGATTTTTCTTTTATATTTTCACATTGAAATTAAACATAGAAAAATTATTTTCTTAGTTTTCTTTCCTTAGTATTTCGGGTTCCAAACGGGCAGGAAAATTGTGTACTCTATAGTAATATAAACTTGCACATTTTAGAAATAGAATATCATAGTAACCCCCATCGAATATAACATTGTATTTGTATTCTACATATTAATAAATTGTAGATCAAATATATAAAGGGATAATAGTTTTAAAGGGGACAAATTCAAAACTTATTTGCAAAACTAACATTATTTTTTTAAATCTAGAAAGGATGTACAAAAGATAGCATTTGTGAGAAAAATTCGGTAGGATATGGTGCAATTCGAGGTGTAATCGAGTCGTGTGATACAGTGTCAAACAGACATATTGATAAAAAAACTCCAAAGCTCATACTAGACTCAAACTGATCAAACTTTTTCGAGATGTTTGGAACTCGACTCGGGAAATAAGTCGAGTTACTCCCGACTCGGCTACGACAAAAATTAGATCAATTAAAAATTAATAAATAATTATACTCGGCTCGATTTGAAATGGCTCGAGTTCGACTCAATTAATAAAAGCAATGACTCGATTAAACTATGACATCTCGGGTGGGTATTGTGATGCTCGAATAAACTAAGACAAACTACCGAGCCATTTCCGAACTCGGTCGAATTTGGTATTCTATGATCAAGTTAAGTGGCTTTACTTATTTACACCCCTACTTATAATTTGATGGATGAGAGAGAATGCACAGTTATCGTAATGAGATTTATCTTTTGCACTTTCAAGGGCATTTTAATTCGAAAAGTGACGACTTCACAGATGGCTCTTGCAAGAGATTAGTTTCTGAATAACTTTTGGATTTGTCTATTTTAAACCAACTTTCATAAAATGAACCGAGTTTCACAAATAAAAGCTCTGTATTAAGAACACAAAAGAAAATGTGTGTATAGAATGAACTCGATATCATGCTTAAAAAAAAAAAAGCCTTTATGAGATGTGGAACATATGTAACATCAAGTAGAATGTTATGTTTTACATTAAGGTGGTGTAATTTTATTTATTAAAAGTTTATAATGCTATATATATATGGATATCTTGGTATTACAATATCATGATTTATTAAGGTGAAAACATATAAAATCTACACAATTGTTGAATTCAATGACACAATAATAAAATATGAACAAAAAAAAGAAGAAAAACACCATATTTACACCTTGAAAACCCTTACGGGAAAAACTATAGACAAGGAGAAAAACTTCACTATGAATATAAGAATAATTACAAATTACAGGAATAGAAAAATAACCTAATATACTATGTGTTATGATAAGTGCACTGAACATTCATATATGTAGAAAAGACAAGGCCTTTTGAAGCATCAGCGGAGAGCTTCTTACTGGCTGGAAAAGTGAGTTGCTGTGATGGGTTACGGAGGTATGATTCATACCAATCGATCATGGCCATTAATCATCATCGAAACACACCTTTAACGTGGATTTTCGTGCAATTTGGTCGAGGCAATATGGCCATCTGATGGCCATTATCACCCAACAGAGGAGAACTTCATGGAGTTCATGACTTCCTAAGTAGAGCACTATGTAGACTTGACCAATAAAGGTAAATTCCATATATGCTGACATCATATTTTTGCTTTTTTTTCTTTTTTTTTTGTCAAACTTGTTTTTATTGTTTTGGTTTGGAAACAATTACCAAACTTGTTTTGGAGTTTAGAGATCTCTTCTTTCTACACCTTTAGTGCTCAAGAACTAATCATTTAAACTGACTGAAAACCAAGAAAATCGTATTTCTAGAAGCGTCATATAAATATAGCTACTTTTAATTGTCAAACTTATTTTGGTAAGCAATTACCAAACCTTTGTTTTGAGTTTGAGATCATCTCTTCTCTCTTGCTTTCGGCTACATTTTAGACAAATCATTCCCATCCATATATATACTCCATCATTAAGGTTGTTTCTCGTTTTCTCTAGAGATGTGGGGCAGGCTGATGGTCAGCCTTCAAAAATATGGCTCCCTCGAAGCATGACTTGTGAAACACAGAAAAGCGTGTGTGTATTTTTTCAACACCTGAAAATAGTGATAGGTAATTCTTGTCGGGACGGTACAAACAAAACCTAGATTTTTCTCTGGGCCTCAGATGACCTTCGCGGATCTTGTAAATTAGAATCATCTCGCGAAATCTAGTAGACCAAACAAACTCGTCGAGTTAGAGACGTTCGGGATTTACGTGTTCGGTAGGACGACTACCCGATGGGGAGTGTTGACACGTGGAGCAGTGCATACCACATGGCACCAGGATTTGAGACACTTGGCACCTAAATGGCCAAGTGTCATACTTCTAGAATGCACATGCAAATTAGTGGGAAGTGGTTGGTGCAAGGCTTGGCATGGGTGACACTTGCCCATGGCTTGTACCATGTGTCAAGCCTAGTGTAGTGGAGAAATCATAACTGAAGGAGTTCTTCCCCTAGTTAGATCAATTCTAGAGAGGAAGAGAGGGAGAAAATCATAAAAGAGAGAAAGAGAAGGAAAGCAAGGGATACCAGAAAAAAGGAAGAAAGGAGGAGAAAAGGAGGAGGGCTACAAATCCTCCATTGTTGCTAGTTGGAGGACCCAAATTTGATCCCACACACTACAAGGGTGAGGATCTTTCCTCTTCTGGTTATTTCCTTGTTTGGGACCATGAAATGGCATTTAGTTGAGTTTGCTATGTGATTGTTTGAATGAATAACATGCTGGATTTGTGATGTTGTCCCATGCTGAATTTTCTGGGTATTAAGACTGGTGATGTGTACATGCTGTTTTTGGTTTTGGATAAAACTCAGTTTGGTCATGTATGTGCATGACTAACACAGAATGTTCTGGAGTTTTTAGACTGAAGAAATCAATTTGGTGTGTGTATGAATGAAAAACATGCACAGATTTCCTGAGCTCCTTGCATGACTAACATGTAGAATCTTTTTGGGTTTTTAGATCAAAGAAAACTCAGTTTAGGGTAATGTTGTATGCATGAAAAACATACAGAATTTTTCTAGGGCATCAATATGACTAACATACAGAATGTTTTGGTTTTAGATCAAAAGAAAACTCAGTTTGGTGCTGTATTGTATGCGCAACTAACATGCAGAATGTTCTGGGTTTTAGACTGAAGAAATTCAGTTTGGTGTATTATTGTATGCATGAAAAACATGCGAATTTCCTGAGCACCATACGCTGTGACTAACATGTTGAATCTTTGGGTTTTTAAGATCAAAGAAAAATCAGTTTGGTGTATCATTGCTTGCATGGTTAACATAAATTTTTTCTAGGTTAGACCGAAAGAATATCAGTTTGGTGTCAGCTGGCATGGTTAACATGCAGGATTTTCCTGGGTTTGCTGCTGATTTAGGCCATAACTTTTCCGATCCGAGACTAGATTTGGGTGTTCTTGGACTCTATGGAAAGTTCAGCAGGTCAGAATCTAGCCATAAGCCATTCAGTTGAAATAGGTGCTCACATCATTGCCCGAAGAACCCCAGTATTATCCAATATGGGTGTTTCAAAAACATTGGGTTGTAATGTGTTGTGTGTAGGAACATGGCCACTTCTTGGCATGCAGGGAGGCTATATGATTGACATACGTGATCTCAGCTTGGGAATATGAGTTATGGCAGTACCTAAGTAATGAACTGAATTATGTTAATACATGCTTGAAGATGTGTTGATGAGATAGGCTGAATGATAGAAAAGATGTAAGCATGCTTATGTGATGTCTTGATTTGAATGTGTGGAATATTAACATGGCGCATGTTTGTTGATGTGAATGAATATATGAAATGTTCTATGCATTAGACACTTGGAGTGTTCATGGCACACTAGAGAATATACGATTAACGGAGATATCCATGGTCTTCATACGTGGTCATGGGTTTGAGTGCGATGACCACAATTGCATTGCATTGGTGTCTGGTAACATACATTACATGAGAGTCACGTGCGGTCTTGTTTAACTTAGTTTGGTGTTGAATCGTGGCTTGGGAATGGGGCGAAGTCAGGTGGAGTTCAATGTTAAGCAGCGAAAAAATGAAATGTGTCGGGCGTAGCAAGTGCGGGATAGATACCCCCTCGGGTGAAAAGCACGAGGCACAGTTAGAGCGACATATATCTGCGGGGTGAAAGCCGAAAAATGTCGGAGGGTGTAAGAGACCAGCGGTGAGACCTAAAGTTACATTGCCCAAAGACACGAAAGCGATTAAATAAATATCACATAGACTACGGGTTGTGAGATGAGAGTGTCAGCCCCGACTCGATCTTGATTTCCCATTGGCACTTGCATTGGGTGGTGGAGTCGGAGAGTTGACCCGGTACCAGAACTTGTAGAGTGTGCGTCTCATACATGCATGTAGATTTTTCCATGATAGGATAACATGCTGTGCCTGGATTGGTTGTTGGTTTATTTATTGAAATGATCATTTACATGTGCACCTGGAGTGGGAAATAGCCCTTATAAGTTTATCCCTACGTCGTGGGACCCCACTTTCGGTACGGGACAGTGCAGCGGAGCAGCTCCTTAGATGAGGTTATGAAGCGGGCGGCTGTGGCCTTGATTCTTGTTTTGTGTATATATAAGAAACGAACTAGTTTTAATATATGTTTTGTATTAGAAAGTGATTTAACTCTTGGATCTATAGAAATGTATGGTCTTGTAACCATATGGACCAGTATGGATGATGGGCCCTGACAGGTCATTTTACTCATGGGTCTCATGATATAGAGGCGCTACAGGTTCGTGAGTTGGCGATGGTCGCAGGACCCGAGGTTTGGGGTGTCACATGACTAGCTTTAAAAATACAAATGGGCTATCGAGCGGGGCAAAACCTGACATTAATTCATGAAGAAGGCCGATGGAACCACATTACCATATAGAAGAAGAGATGAACATTGGGAAGCGGTTGCGCCGACTGCACCATGATGGGTGGGTGAGGGAATCGGGGTCTTGAGGAATTCTGTTGCGAGCTCAAAATCATTGCTCTTGAAACAAATTGAATCTCTCCCCGTAGTCGAAGCCCCGGGAGGAGTAGCCTTTGGCAGCATTAGCGATAATATCATTCTGACCCTTCCAATTCCTTCACCAAGGCCTACCCCAAAATCCACCTCTCCCCCCCGGACTTTACTACTTGGGCCTCCTAGCCCAGAATCCTAAAACAAGGCCAATTCACGATTGAAGGTTCTTTTGTAATTTTTTTTTCGAGCCTTACATATTAAAAGAAAAAGAAAAAAAGGGTGAAGGGTTGATACCATTTCATTTAAAAATGTTTTTTGTAGTGAACATATAGACAAAGAAAAAGTTGGAAGAGTGATACCATTTCTTTTTCTTTTTCATCGGACATAATGTGACTTTGGGGATCATATACACACAAAAGCGCTTTTAAGGATATATCATATTCAGACTAATCACATGTAGTCTATAGGGACCATATAAGAACGATACGGTTCTAACATAGAATATATTTGCTTTCATGGGGTTGAACTGAGACCATTAGTTTAAAGTTAAAAAAGGAACATAAGACCTAACCATCTCACCTAAATGATTTTTTTCTTTTTATGGAATTAGTCTTGAAGGTCATTTAAGTGAATACATCACCATGATCCAATTCAATTTTTGAAGCGTTTCTTGTTTTGAGGTCATCTTGAACCCATTATGGAAGGTGCTTGAATTTAAGAGTTGTGTTTGGTAGGGAAAGTTATGGTGATGTATTCACTTAAATAATAATTTATTTAAAATAAATAATTGGTTTTTCTTAGCCCTTTTATGAAAATAAATAATTTAATAATAAAATATCGAGCAAATAGGGAATGATTATTTTCTAATTTTAAATCCTATGAACTTTTTTTTGTAAAGAACGATTTTGAAAACAAAGAGAGATATACAAATTTTGGTATTCTCACAAAAATATCATTATTGCTCTTTGAATTTAATGTTTTTACGTGTTCTGAGATAAAAATAATAATTTAAGAACAACGTGTTTTCTATATATATTTTTGTTCTCCTTGAAAACAAAGACACTATTTATCTTGGTGTTCTCACGAAGGTGATATTTTTATCTTAATTTAGTGTTTATGTGTTTTTTATGTTTTGAAAAACAAAGAAAAACAACGTGTTTCTTGTTCTCATTGATTTTAGGGAATATAGAGCAGTTTAAAGAGGAGTAGCAGTTCTTAAATTTCTATCTCAAAGTCCCTCTTCTTATTAAAGATTCACGAAACATTTATTTTAAAATTTTGGTAAGTTAGATGAAACGAGGGATAAAAAAAAGATCGTATCAATATTTGTATTCTACTTTTTGGTAATAATGAAATTTAAATGGCGATATTAAGATTAAACAACTAATAATAAATAGAGTCATCTTCAGATTCCACAGCTCTTTGTTACATAACCTCCACTTTTTTTAATTTCACCAAAATTCAAACGGCTCTTTATTTCATAACCTCCTTTCTCCATTGTTTTGCCATTTCGAAAGCACCCCATTAATCACCTCCTTAATCACCTCCTTTCTCTCCATTGTTTTGCCTTCGGGAAAGCGCCCATTAATCACCCTGGCGTTATCACTTGATCGGCGTGGCGCTATCTTTGGGAATTATGGACGCTCATCTTCGTCACCATTATTACCCATTGGATAACCATGTGATGATCTCCCACGGTGGCTATATAACTACTTAGGGTTTGTATTTTAGAATGGAGTTTTTCTTTTGTATTTGAAAAAAGAATTTTCACCTTGTTTGTTCTTTCAGTGCTAAAGCTCTTGAATTAAAATTTCCACTCATGGTACATTAGAGCTTGTTAAATCATTGGTTGAAATGAAAAAAAGCTGAGATCAAGGAAGCTAGCGTGAGTTAGTTTCTAGTTTCATTCTGGCTTAGTTGTTTTTGTTTTGATTTGAACCTTGTGTTTTAGAAGTGGGTGGTGGAAGCTTGAGAAGAGAAAATGGAGGTTGTGGAGAAGTTCTTCGGAGGGGGTTCGAAGTTGAGAGGAAAGAGCGTGGCGACATCCCCAAGAGTCAGGTCTGCGATGTGGCTGGTGATGGGTTCTTCGCCCTTTGTGGCGTGGGTGCTCGAGCTCATCGAGGATTTCGGGGTGGTTCGCAAAGAATGGTACAGATTAACGTGGGGAACTGACTTTACGAGGACTTCTGGTAAATGGGTTTCTTTTTCTCTGTCTATTATATATTTTTACATAATTTGGTTAATTAGTTAATTTGGAGTTAATGGGAAAAATTACCAGACCAAGAAAGAGCATTGAGGCCTTGAAGGCTGCGGTGAGGCTTAGGCCATAGTCAGGAAGTAGAGCGGTCGACGGAAAGCGGTGACTCTCAGGTGCGTGGAGCACTCGTCAGAGTTCAAGCCCAAGTCATGGCTCGGTCTGTGAACATCTCCTCGGAGGCGGAATATACGGACCATACTAAAACCTACAGTCCCATAAAGCGGGCGGAGGTATTATATTAATTTTGGCTAATTCAATTACAATTTCAAGTTTTGTTTTTTTGTTTTTGTTTTGTTCTCGGTATTAGAATTTCGGGAAGAGTTGTGTGTGATGGGAGAGGCAGTGGAGCAAGTAGAACAAATTGCAAATAGAGCGAAGGAGCTATCAGAGGAAAGGAAGCGATTTCTATTCACATCTCTCGAAGGTATAATGAATTGGCTTGGTTCCTATTCTAAGAGATCGATTTCTAGAATCATCATATATATTTACGCCTTTTTTTTTGTTGTCAAACTTGTTTTTATTGTTTAGTTTTGAAGCAATTGCAAACTTGTTTTTTTTTTTGAGTTTGAGATCTCTTTCCACGGTTAACTTACTAGGAAGCCTCCCTTCTTGGAGACATGATGCGGATTCTGAGACATCCACCCTTATACTTTATGGGGATTTTGGGTCCATGACCTCCTGAAGTACGAAGAATCGGGATTCATTTTTTTACTAGCTTCTGATTTTAATTAATATTGACTTGACTCCCGAAGGAAGATTAAGCTAAGTTGCCTCCACGGCGTGCCCATAGCCTTGAAGTGGAATAGATGCACGCCTGTCACACGGAGAATACTTGTCTTTGATGAAATTTAAAGTTTCCAATACATTAACAAGACTGAAGCGGATTATGAGGACAACGTCTGTCAGTAAACCAAATTACAAGCAATCTCTTTTTATCAGAACCAGATTACAAACAATATCAAGCGTTACATTAGCGCATGTTTTATCTCGATTTCAAATCTCGGACTTCCATTTGCTCCACCTCTTAGAGGCCGCTCTTAATGTTCTTGTTATACGTACCGCATCATGCCATGCAAAGGCGGGTTGTTTCAATGGAAAAGGTCTCATATATAATTAAGCGACCAAGAGAAACCCTTTATATTTATCTACGGACGAGAAACCATTTTACTTATCCCTACTACTTTGTTTTACATCTAAATAAACATATCCACAGTTGTTTTTAAAGACCATTACCTTCTTATTGACTAATTACATTTACACCCAAGCTTATAGTTGTTATATTCATGTTAATTTTTGATAATATAAACACATATTTTAATCATGCAATTTTATTATTTTCTCTTTTTTTTTTTTTTGTGGACGTTGTAGGTGGGTTAGGTTTTAAGAGAATAAGGAAGTTTGATTTGCAAACCAAGTATTCTTCTATTCCTTTTCATATTAGGTAACTGATAATCTAAAAATCTTCTGAGATATGTTCTATTATTTTAATTGGTTTTGATAAGCAATAGGTGAACTTTGGTATGTGGGCCAATTTGCAACAATTTGATTTTAAAGCTTGCTGCATATTAGGGGTGGGGAGCGTCTGACCTTGTTTAGAAAGGGCTGATTTCTCTTAAGTGGTTGCATTTATTTGTCTTTATCAAAGCCACATAATCCTTATTCCTTATTCTTTTTGGATCGGTAAAAGCGTATATTGATCGAGAAAGAAAAATAAGAGACGGAACAAAAGCGACCCTGAGAGTATCTGGGACGGGAAATTCACGAGGGCGACCCAGCCAGATGAAAGGGAAAACCTCGCCACCTTTTTACATAGAGGCCATCCATTAGAAAAATCTAAGATGGAATGCACCTCTTCACCCCAGAACACCCTATTCCCGGCTCCTGATTCCTAGACAAAAGAATATTTTAATCTCTGTCCATCTACCATCCCGTCTTTAAAAGCTGATCGATTTCTCTCTTTCCTGATATCCAAAAATTATACAAAGGAATAGAGATTCCTGACTTTTCCTCTTTTTGCCTAAGATCCCTTCCACTCAGAAGCGGAAATCATTGCCAATATTTGAGAACAAGCATCATAGTTTTCGAAGCATCACATTTTACGATTTTTTTTTTTTTTTTTTGTCGAAACTTGTTTTGAGTTTGGGATCTCTTCTTTCTTTTCAGCACTTTCGAGAACAAAGCATTGCCCAATATTTGAGAACAAAGCGAAATCATAGTTTAGAAGCATCACATTTTATGTTTTTTTGTTGTCGAAACTTGTTTTTGAGTTTGAGATCTCTTCTTTCTTGCTTCGGCCTTTCGAGAACAAATCATTGCCCATATTTGAGAAACAAAACAAATCATACTTTCTAGAAGCATACATTTTCTTCTTTTTTTTTTTGTTAGTGGCACTCCCCATTTTCGTGTTATGGTTTGAAACCATTACCAAAACTTTCCTTTTTGTTTGAGTTTGAGATCTCTTCTTTGTGCTTCGGCGTTGAAACCAATCATTGCCCGTATTTGAAACGAGAGCTGATCATATTTTTCTAAACATCACATTTTTCTGCCTTTTTGTTGTCAAACTTGTTTTCTTTGTTATGGTTTGGAAACAATCATATATGGAGATATTGGAATCAATGTGGCGAGGAAATGGAAAGATAGAAAAGAGATGGGAGCTATCGAGAAGAAAAGAGGAGTTTACGGGTGACTTGAGGAAGAAAGGAACAACAGTGGGAACAAATGTCTCAAACAGAGGGATGAGGAATGGAAAGAAGAAATGGAAAGGAGAGAAAGGAAACTAATGAAAATTTGAACACAACAATAAAGTCATACATGATGAGCGGAGTTGAAAGAGATGAAGAGGTGCTGTTCTTATAGAAAGAGAGGAAATGATGGAAGCTAATATGTTGAAGAAGGCGAGGGGTTCAAATATATTTATAGGAACAATTCAAAGGAATTTGGAAGATCATGGTAAGAGAGACAGAGGAGATAGAAAGGGACTGATAATTCTGAGGCAAAATTATGGATTGATAGTCTTGACCATGTGAATTCAAATGTAATGAACATGCACTCTATGCTCACTAAAATTGAAAGTTGTATGAATACCCTTGTTCTTTAGGCAAGATCAATTGATCACTTTGGCTAATGATTATTGCCTCATGATAGTTGATTGTAATCACTCCTCCTCACTCTTAAATAAAAATCTCAAAACCACTTGTTGAATAATTATGTGTTAATTTCTACGAGTCTTTTGTCAGCGGTTTCATAGATTGTGGTTTTAGTTAGTTTATCAAATAATTGAAACGTTTGGTTTGTATAATGGATTTAGTAGGGTAATGACTGTTTAGATTCATATTCAGTTGGAGTTAGTCTAAGTTGTGTATGTCCTTTAGTCTACCCAGCCGGCCATGGGATTGTAGAGGAGAATCATATGAACAAACCCGACTAATGAATCTCACGGAATCAATCAAAAATTGCTTGAGAAACCCTCAGTATGCTCCTCCTCCTTCTCCAAGGCCTTTAATGGAGGATACTCGGGTTACGATTACGGATGAAATCGATAAGCGATCTCTAATGGCGTCTGAAGCGATGTTGGTTCTTAGACCCCATCAGTTAAGCTGCAGGATCTTTAGCCACCATAGCAATTGGATAGAATGAATTGGATTAGAGTCAGCCAGAGAGAAGAATATTTTTATTCATAATAAATCTGTATCTTTACATGTACATATTTATAGAGATATTAGAGATCCTACAATCAAGCTATTCATATAATTAAGTTATTTGCCTAACAGAGAAATCTCTCTAAACTAGGAAATAATACAATAGTAATAGGAAGAATTCTGATAAAGAATCTTTGACTATTAATATTAGTCTCTCTAAACTACGTCTGATATTAGTACTAAGCGGCAATATTTTGCTTAATATTCATCGAGTTATCTTGAGGCGTGGAAGCTGATAGCCTTGAACAATGCGAGACCCTTCTCTTTGCCACCTTAATGTGCTCCTCACATGCACAGGCATCGTCCTTGGTGTGGTATTTCCACAGTTTTTCTTGTAGATGCATGTCACTCCATTACGGAGAAGCCCGCGACTTTTGAGCTCATGAGAAATCGATTAAATGCCACTTTCGGGACATCTCGTCGATCACGGTGTGGGCGATTGTGAAGTTCTCTTTGTCTATTGCATCAACCTTGTGTGTCATGTACAGATTTGCTCCTTCGGAAGAGAAGCCGAGAAAGAAAGAGAACGTGGTAAATCTATGAATACGTTAACATTAAGTATATATATATATATATATATGTTGGGTGTCTGACAAGTCACCATGATATCTCATCGGTGAATGATAATGCTTTTAGTATATAAGCATGAATTATATCATGGAATGTGGATGGAGTCTATGAGGTTTCATAACAGGAGTGGTATGATAGAATTGGCTTAACAATGTGGATGGAAAGTGAACAAAATGATGCGGTGGGCCTACAGCAGAGATGGTGTTTTCACGTAGGCTTGCAGCAACGTGAAGGAAAAATCATGGTTTGAGAGGAGGTGATGGGACTTTGTTTAAGGAGGATTGTTGGGTGTGCACCCAAAAGTCTTATATATATATATATGATTATAATAGAAAGTACAAATTAACTAACCTTCTCCGAAGGATTTCCACACACTTGATAGCCTGAGGCATTATCTTAGGAATGAGGTTGTCAGAATCAAGAATAGCAGCCTTGAACATCTTGGTTGGGGGAATTGAACAAGTCACCTCATCCTCATAAGTAAAAACACCCATGATTGATCTTAGAGTTTGAAAAGATTAAGGATCAAAATATGAAGAATTTGAAGAGAGTAGTGGGTTGAGGTGAGGAGAGATGTGAGACCAAAGGGTGTTATTTATAGATGGAATGGACTAAGGTTTTCTCCTGTGATGGTGTTTCTCTGGTTGCTTCTGAGGAAGGTTCTGTGTGGGAAATCCGTTGGTTAATTTTCCAAGTGGTAGTCTAATTCCTTTTTTCTTTCTTTCCTTAACTTTTTATTTTCTTTTCGGGATAAAGGAAAAATACAAAAAACAATGATAAACAAAACAATTGTGTGGATGCTTATTATCAACGGCTAGAAACTTATATCCTTCTACTTTCGGTGCATTTCTTACGATAAACAACACGTGGAATGCATGAAATGAATATTTTCTTTAGATTATAATTAAACATTGTCACTATCACGAACATGTAAGTGAGATGGTTGGAATCTCTTAATATGTCAGTGGTCTTGAGGTTCAAACCACAGGACTACAAGTGTGTTTGTGATGAGTTTTACCATCGGTAGTCCATCGGCTAATTATAAAGATTAATGTGATATGGTTTAAAAGAAATGGCTTTCGTATTGTATGCATGAACCCACGCCAAAGATGTCTCCATGGGTGGCGACCAAAAATAAAAATAAAATTTAACATTGTCTTGGTAGGGCTTGAGTTACTTTTGATTAAGATATATAAATTTGTAGTTGGTGGGACACCCTTTGTGAGTAAAGGTTGTATAATATTAGTGATTCATGGAAAATGGCATAATCCCAGTTTAGAAATGCAGGTAATTAAACAAAATGATGATCCCTCAATTTAAACTGGTGTGTAAACAAATTCTGGAATGTTAAAATGTTATCTTCTATATATATTCCCGGCGGCCTTTCTATTTATCTGAACAACTAGAAGCCTTGACTTGTTCAAAAATGGAAGGCTAGCTGCAATGACTCCAAGATGATAATAAATGGAAGATCAAAAATTTGGAGTGCAGTATAATGAAGGCGGTGTACGTTGGTATTTGCATATTGCAAAACCTTTCAAATAAAATTGAAATATTTGATTAAAATACACCAAATAATCCAAAATCTCAATCAAACGTTTCTCTTTTTTTTTTTTTTTCTTAGAAAAATAAATCATTATAGACAAAAATACTTTGTCTTTTTAGTTATTTATGTATCTTATTAAAAAATATATATTTTAAAGAAAACAATAAGCGTATTTTGTCAAAATGTGATCAAAAATTTATTTAAGGGTTGGATTTTTCGAAATTCATGTTTCAAAGGGTCTTTTGATTGAATAGATTGAAGATATTTTTGTCAATAGTGAGTCCTTTTTTTTTTAGTTTAACATTGTGGAGGTTACATTTACAAATTGGAAATGTCATCCATCATTGACTGAGTTGAAATTAAGTGTTCTTTTCCTACTAATCCCGAAGCATTAAGAAATATGTTGAGGGAGTAATGACTTATCCATATGTTTTTTAGGGGGAAGAACTAGGGAAAGAAAATAAAAAGGAATAATGGAAGGAAATAAATTTTTGAGAAAAATGAAAAAGAGGTTTAAACTGAATAAATAAATTTGGAGTGCAGTATAATGAAGGCCAGTGTACGGTGGTATTTGATTAAAATACACCAAATATGATGAAGACAAAACTGAATAAATCTTTGAACTTAGCTTGTTTAGAAAATATGGTTTCTATAAGTCAGGATTTAATTTTGAGGAGAATTAAGACATCAATTTTTTCAAACTGTCTTTTGATGAAGACAAAATCAGTATATAGGTTACTGCAAATATGACTGTTTACTTATTGCAATATGCTGAAATGGAAGGATGTTTGTAAACTTTTCCCCTATTTCAAAAAAAATAAAAGAAAGGAAATTAATACACAATTTTAGATTTAGTTAACAATATTGGCTCTACTAATTAAATTACTTCAAAATGACTGAACCTCTTTAGTGATAATGGACAGTGTATAAACAATTAAAAAGTGAAATATAAGAAAAGGGCATTGAGAAGTCATTCTACTCGCAATTCTGGTCTGAAAGTATGGCAATGGGCAAGTGAAATATAGTTGGAGAGGATGGCCTGTTTTCAATTTACGAGATTATTATATAATAAGAAACAGTTTTCAACCCGGGGTCACTTTCTTGAAACTTTGTGATATATGGCCCAAAATCTAAAATAATCTTTTTCAAAAAAATCTCAAAATTAATTAACACTTGTTTTGAAAATAATGCCCAAACTAGTCTTTTTTTACTTATCATCGAAATCGTAGTTGGTGGCTACGGTTTAAACATTTTCAAAAAGTTAAAATCATAGTCATCAACTATACAATTTTATGCTTAAAGTTAAAATTGCGATTAGTGCTTCTAATTTTCAAAAAATTTAAACCTATCGCTCGAAATGCACTCTGAGGTCTCATAAGTGAAGATGGGTTATGGACAAAAGTTAGACAGTTTCTTCCCTCTGCTTGTAAACCTTAGGTTGGTTCTTCCTAGTGTATATGTTATTCCCTCTTTCTCTAATTAAAACAAATTACTCATGCCCAAGTGTTTAACATCCACATCATACCCTCAAGGACACCCAAACAAAATATGGCAAGCATCCATATCTATCACATCAGAGTACATCTCATCATTATACTTACCAATAGATAATGACACCTTCTGGCGTTCGTTCTTTCGAATACCATCAACTTCTTTAATCCGCCAATAGCATATGGGCTGGGTGAGTTTTCGTCTCTAACTGTAGCCTCTAAACATCTTTACTTATTATGTTCTCTTGACTCCCATTATCAATAATAAGATCACACAAACTCCCTTGCATTGTGCACCTAAAGCGAAAGAGCCTCTCAACAACATGTTACCCATTATGTTCTCTTGACTCCTCTTATCAATGTAAGATCACACGAACTCCCTTGCAGTACACTGATAGCTTATGGTGCCGGAGTCTGTCACCCGCGCCAGGAATAACATGGGCTTATCACCACACAAGTGTACTCTTCTGCTCATATTCCTCAGTCATTATTTCCATAAAGTATGCACACCTCATCCTCTACATCATTGTCCTTCTCCACTACATTCATTGCCTTCCATTTAGCACATTCATTAGAACGATAGTCAGCCTTTCCACATATATAGCACTTAACATTGAAAGGTCTTGCATAAGTGTTATTGTTTTTGGCAGGCTCAAAAGTATTACCCTTACCTCCTTCCATTGCTACACTTTTCCTTTTCCCTCACATAACATTGATAGTCTCCTGGAAATGTCGAACACGACTAAATGTGTTTTCACTTGTCATAGGTCTTATTGTCCCACCCCTCCATATATTCTACGATTAATTACTCTGAGTTTGCTCCTAAATGAGTAACTTAACTTTCATGGACCAGAATTTCTAGCCTCTTGCACATTGAAAACCATATACACCCCGATTTATGTATTAGTACCTTGACCCATTGAAGAAATATCTCAACACATATTTGGTTCTCACTTTCGATAACTTATTCCTCTTTGTCAATCTAAAAAAAATTCATGATATATTCATTCATAGTGCTACCACTGTACATCTCTAATTAGCATCAAAATATATTGTTCATAGTCCGAAGGCAAACATCTACCTCATAATAATTGTTTCATCCTACACCATGTTTGAATGAACCACACCCCTCTCTCATCCTCATCTCTCTCAATCTATCCCACCATACTAATGCTCCTCCCTTCTAACCTCACGAGCAACTCAATTTATTATTTCTATCCTCAAGCAACTTGATATATTCAAGAACCTATACACTTCAATGAACAATCCCAAAAATATGATATGAATTATTACTAAAATTAGGAATATCCCAACCTTTGTTTGTATTCATCGTCTCCCTCTGTAGTTTAGTTTATTGTCTTCCTCTTTGTCTACCACATGGATTTGCAAATTCACCCAGTAAATCCTCCTCATCAGAGGTGTTATCAAATCCTACAACTAGTCTTTTGATTTCTTATTTTGGAATGGGATTTAAAAAATAGATTACAACAAGGCCAATTCTTCATCATCATTCATACGCCCCCTTATCCATTAATCCTCGACAAAACGGATGCAATTGGGTTTGTATTGTTTCCGACTATTGAGTTAAATTTTGTGATTATTGCTACTCGTTAATCGATCTTCAGTATCCTACTTGATCCCCGATCACCATCTTGGGATTGGTTGTCATCTTAACACATTATTAGTCATCGATTAAGGAAGAAACTTGATCTAATATAAGCGACACGGCATGCGAGTTGATCAACACACGTTGATCAATAGAATAAACACGTCTCGATCAAAATTGATTCCCAGGCAGGAGAATAATTAAAGCAAAAGCTTTGATTTTTTTATAAATCAATAAAAGTGATAAAAGTCCTCAAACAAACTCTAAAACATTTATTTATACCCTAGTCATAATAGGCGTAATAAGAAATAAAATAATATTTCAAAACAATAATATCAAATAAAATAATATTTGAAAGTAATAATAGAAATAAAATAATATTTTAAATATTGATAAAAATAAAATAATATTTGAAAATAATATTAATAGGAAATAAAATAATATCCTTAAAGAATCGGATTTTGGTTGATCTAGCACCACATCACTAAGTATGTAAATATCATTACACCAAATTAACTATCCACACAGAAAGCAATCATCATCCTCCTCATTTGATCTATCCTCTCGAATTAACTTCCCAGCATCATCGTGGGTGTATCAGCGTGAGCATGAGATCCTTCTCTTGATCCTCTCAAATTGACTCAGATAACCTTATTCCCGAGATCCTTCCACATGCTACCATGTCCGTGACATCATTGAAGGGAGCGGTGGGCAGGATGTCGAGAAGTTCTTTCGGAGAAGGTTTATCTCTATTTTATATAGTCCTTTGTTTGGTTCCTATTTTCAACGAGTTTTGTTCGAGAACACTCAAAACTTGTTTAGTAAAGGGCTCCTGTAATTTTGTTTGTGTTCTTCGTGTTTCCGAAGCCCTTTTTTCATAGAGCATCTTTTTTGGTGTTTTTAGTGATTCTAAAATTGTTTTCTATAACGATTTTCGAGAACATGGTGAAGGGCCATTGTTTCTAGACATTGGCGTGGGCGACAAATTTGACCGCGATACATTGCTTTCCTGACACAAACTCAACATAATTTTTACGGGTTTGGATTAGGTATAATCGATGTTTTGATCGGATCGTGTTGACCCACATATAACTTAGTTTAATAAACGGGTTATATTCATATCAATCCACATAGATTAACCCTTATATATATATATATATATATATTTTACGTGTCGTATCATGTTACCCGATTACTAATTGGGTCGTGTTTGAATTTATTATTTATAACTCTTTTGTGTCGTATTCGGGTTGACGAATACTATATAAAACCTTTTCTTGACCACGACTTCATGTGAACCACGAATTACCACCTCTAATTGGCATGGCACTAATATATATTCTAAGTTTTAGCATTTAATAAGCGATAAAAGTAACTAAGCACTTGAAAATCTTGGCAATGAGACTAATTGGTATTTTATGCGGGAAACCCGGAGTGAATTACTTGAAGCCTTGCAGGATTGATGGAATAGACAAAGAGAACTTCACATACAATTACGATTTGATGCAGAGTGTGGCCTTGAATCAATTTCTTTTTAAATCAAAAGATGGTGGCTTCTCGCGATGGAGGATCCATCTGAGTCTGATCGAAATCTTATACAGAGTGACATTAGTCTTACAAGACGACTTAGCGGCAAGAAGCCGAGGCTATGGGGTATTCGGGGTTGTTTAAGCCCTGCACATTGGCGATCCGGATACCTATTAAGTGAATATATGTATGGCCTATATTTTGATAGTTCGTTCCTCTCTGTTGCTTGATAGGGGAATAAGGAGTCTTTATTGTTTATTTTAATAAATGTAATGGAAATGTAATGGAAATTAACATGATTAATTTCCATTAATTAAGGAATGTTTTATTAGTGCTCGGTATCCTTTCATAATATGCACATTTCAATGCAAATCCACTGAAGTTTGGATTAGATATATGGTTGAATTTACAAGAGGAAGATTTGAACCTAATACCATTGACCACCAAACATGTAGATGAGATGGTTAGGGTATTTCTTAACTTAACCAGTAGTATCGAATTCGAGCCTTGCGATTTTAACTTGCTCTATAGTAGAGCTTTATCGTCCTTATAGTTCCTCCTAACTTTTATGAGAATTAGTCTAAGTGTTACATGGCTTAAAGGCACATTCTTTGTGTGCATGAGCCCTCGGGGACATCTTATAGTTTAACCAAAAATATTATAGATTGGTATGATGTGAAGGGTCTTG